>CAJNDT010004134.1:0-18084 GCA_905221615.1 Symbiodinium sp. CCMP2592
AGGAGAATGTCTGAGTGCTTCCTGGGGTTGCTCATGTTCACGATGACCATCTCGATCCCGGACCTGCGTACCTTCAAGTTGCCGGTGCGGATCCGCTCTGCCAGGTCATTGCCCTTGAGCATCCAGAAGTACCCCATCGGATGGAGAACCGGCGGTGACTGGTTGATGACGCCCTCGCAGCTGAACTCGAGCATGTCCACGTCGAGCTGCTTGAGGGCAAAAAAAACCCAACGTGGCCGCTGCGTGCGTGGACGAAGAAACCGGGAACAGGGATGCACCGGGATCCGGAAGGAACGGATCCCCCTGCGCAGCGAACACGTGGTTCTGGGCCAAGAAGTTCACGAGGGCAGATGTGTCCTCCTTGCTAATGTCGAAGCCGCCGCCGCCGCCGCCTTCCTCCGACTTGACCGCCGTGTAGCACATGAAGCCCAAACCCCCGCCAAGGTCGGGCCCGGGTGCAAGGGTCTGCCAGGCGCGGCTGGTCGTGGCCTGCACCATGACGTGCCTTGATCGGACGCAATCCCCTGGACCCCTAAACCCCTAAACCCCTGAACCCTTGAACCCCTGAACCTCTGAACCCCTGAGCCTATAATTAATATAAAATTAAATAACAATAAATGAAAAGACTTCCTGGCGTCCGATGTACTCGAATTCAAGGCTCCAGTTCGCCTCGTCGTGGAAAGGCAGCTCCTGGCAAGGATCCGAGAACAGCGGAACATAGTAGCCGCCATCCTCCACCACAATGTCTCTTGCAGAGCACGCTTCGGCCAGATTTTTCTTGGTGAACAGTGTGAGAACCACGAACTGGGTCTCCCCAATGGCTTCTGTCAGCTGGCGGCGCGATGAGCGCAGCTTCGCCTTCACAGGCTTGTCTGCAGCAGACGGGGCCGCCCCCAACTTGCGCATGGCTTCCTTGCGCTGCCATGTGCTGGCGTCCAGTTTCGTCGCCAGAAACAAGGCACGGAAGCCGATCTCCGGTGACTCGTAATAGGAATCCTTCTCAAACTCGGAAGCCGCCTCCACACTCTTCTCGTAGTCACTTGCCCTCAGCGCACAGTAGCCGAGACGCGACCAAGATCTCTGAGACTGAGTCTCTATCATTGGGTTCTCCTCCGGCTCGGCGATGATGGTGGGTGCCATATCTGCGGCGGCTGCTTTAGGATCGGCTGCGGCCATTTTCGCAGGCGGCATTGGGACCTAGTAGCCTATGTGAGCCAGGGAGCCTTGGAGCCTGTTGCCGCAGAAGCCTCGTATCAGATGCTGATAGTGACATGGCAAGACTGACACAACACACTGTCGCATGCAACTGTCATGTTCTGACAACTCAGCCACACAGCCAACCATGACTGAAATGAAACGACTTTGGGCCTGCCCCTCGACGTCCAGCTTGTCGACGACAACAGCCTCAGACAATGCAGTGACAAGTGACATGTGCATTGAAGGGTCATTTGCGTGCGTTGAAGGGTCATTCGTGTGCATTGAAGGGTGACAGGTGCTTCTTTCATCATTAAGGCACTGCTACCGTGACCCTTGGATGCACTCAAAACACCCTTGGATGCATGGAACAAGAGCTGCCGGGACCCTTGGATGCATCCAAAACACCCTTGGATGTAGCGCCGCGGCGGTTGGCGCGAATCCTGCCTGTATTGAAATGAAAGAGGAAGGCTATTGCAAGGGACAAATGGAACGTCAATACACCAGGGATTGGCACCAATCCATGGTGTATTGCATCCTACCATTCTCCTGCAATTAAACAACTGCAGGGGAAGTGAATTGCAAGGCCGTTTTGTCCTGCCAATACGCCCCGGATTGGCACCAATCTGCAGTGTATTGAGCAGGGGCTTGCAACAGGCTCTGTTGCAGGCACCTGCTGCCCCAGACAAGGTTAACCCTGCTTTGCGACACAGGCCCCCTGTACATTCCTGTGCGAACGACTAGACTAAAATGATTCGACCCCAGGAAAATTCCTGCGAACCTGGGAGCCAAGGAGCCAACGAGCACTGTCAGTAACTGCTGCAGTACAGGACTATGACGCACGAACTTTCTTGGGTTTCTTGGGGGGCAAATGCTTCATCTGTACACCAGCACCGGACAATGTCCGCTTCTGGGACAACCCCCGGACGGTGCGGAGGAAATTCCAGATATCGCCCTCTTCATTGATCTTGTAGGTGGTGCGCCTCTTGGTAGCAAATTGAGTGGGCAGTGGTTCGCCGACAGCAACACGCCACTTCGACTGGGGCAACTTCTCACAGAATCGCAGGGCCTCGAGGATGCCACGGGTCCTGATTTAAAACTTAAATTGAACCCAAACCCAACCCTAGACAATAAACCCTTCCTTCAACCCGAAACCCTTGAACCTCAGTGTCTGTGCCACCGAGCAACAGTTGAAAGCTCTTGGCGATCTCAAGGCCGACCAGCCTCGAAGTTGCAGCTGTGTTGAAGGACAAGAACGACTTCTCAGCATCAATCGTCGGTTTGTCCAAGTATGCCAGAATCGCCTCCCTGGAGGCAAGCACTTTGCCACAGCCGTACGCAATGATCAAGGCAGGAACCTGGGATGAAACACGTCAACATGCATCAGCAGTGACGATCTAAGCCTGGCATCATCCGACTTAATTTAATAAAATTAAAATACATTCAGCTTGGGACCAGTCGGTTGCAGCGGACCGTCTCCACATCGGACAGTTGTTCGAGGACCAGGATATCGGCGGCTTCATACTCGTACGGTCCAAGAATCTGGAAATGCTTGTTGCCTTGCAGCGACTTGCTGTCCGTGTAGCGACGATAGACCGGACATAGCTTCAGAGCTCGTTTGCAGAGGATGCTTTGCAAGACGGATGACCGGTCGTGGTCGTGCTGCACCATGCGCAAACCGCCAAGCCGTGCCGCCGTTGTTGTGTAAGCAATCTTGCCAGAAGATCGTCTCCGCGCTTCCTCTTGGTGACCTTGGCTGGATGACAATGACAGTGTATGGCACTTGAAATGACTTAGCACGGAAAGCAACCGTTGTGCTGCTGAGTCACCGTCATATTTCTGCTGTGCGCGCGCACGGAAATTCTCCAAATGCTTGTGGGCATCCGTTGTGGGGCGGGCGAAAGCCCAACGTGTGCCAGCAACACTGTTCTGGGCAGAGACAGACGCTGCCGGCAAAGGCAGGCTCAAGCCCGGCACGAAAGAGGCCGGCTTCCACGACCTGCCTTTCGAAGCAGCTGCCTCTGCTCTCTTCGCTGCCTCGGCGGCGGCTGCTTCACGGCCTCTGACAATTGCAGCCAGAGTTCCAGAACGTGCCTGGCGTGGCTTGCTGGGCCCCTGCTTGCGTTCTTTGTTGTAGGTCATGCGGAACCGACGCCCAAAGTGACGAATCCACAGTTCACCACAAAGAACCCCGAAGTCAGTTGGGGTCAGCACGGCACCCTCGCTCTCCGGCTTCCGGAAAAATTCTTCCTCTCGCTGGGGACCTTCAACTGCCACCTCGAGGATGGAGGCAATGGTTGAGCCATTTGGAGTGAGGGGTCCGGAATGCGCCTCCAGCTGTGTGAGCAAGTGTCCCAAATCCCTTTCCAGCGTGGTCGTGTTGATCTTCAAGGACAAGAAGAAAGCAATGAGGGCATGACAATCCTCTGTCCATGGAAGTTTGTGTGCATGCCGTGCACGCCACGCTGGCCGAAGCAACCAAGACCACGCATGTTTGTTCCCGAAGCCTGGGTCCTTTGACTTAGCTGCTTCTAGAAGAGGATGCAATTTGCGAGCAAATCGTCCAAACAGCACGGCTGTACCGGGCGAAAGCTTGAGCATATCACAGATCTTGCGTGTAGAGTCCACTAGCTCCTGTTGTCGGTTCGTCTCCTGCCACAGCCGAAGGTTGAATACCTGCAGAGCCACGGCGATCTCATCCTCCGTCAGATCTACTCGCAAACGCTCCAGCATCGCCTCGACCACGTGCGCCATAGTTCCCATGATCTGCCTTACATCAGAAATGCCGGCCTTCGTGCACAGGTAGTGGACTCTGTTGCCATAGAAGATCCTAGGTTTGCCACGGCGGGCATACCAGCGAAGCCTACTGGAACACAACCGCTATGACGACGACAAACTTGCAGGGTAGTTGCGGCTCTGGTGTCTGAATCTCCTCGTAAACTAACTGGGTTGCACACCTCCTGGGAGCCTGGGAGCCTGGAGCCTCGGAGCCGTCCACGGAACTGGGAACCTGCGAGCTGTCGGAGAGGATGTATCCATCCACAAATAAGAACCGCTGGCGCTTGGTGAACTCTTCCAGTACTCTGGGGGTGCAGGATACATCTGGATCCTCAATGTCAAAGTTCCTGCGCAAGAAACCCAGGCACTCAGATGTGTAGTCGCAAGTGAGTCCACAGCGCATGAGGGCTGCTGCATTCATGTTTTGCAAGGCGCGCTCTGCTCGGGAGCGAATCTCGACCGTGTTTCTCTCCTGTGTGTCATACAACTGACATTTCAACATACATGACATACATGCGTAGAGTACATACATACTATTACATTACATACATACATGCATACATACTACATACATAATACTTACATACATTTACATACATACATACATACATACATACATACATGCCATACATACATACATACATACATACACACATACATACATACATACATACTATACATACATACATACATACATACATCATACATACATACATACATACATACATACATACTATACATACATACATACATTGTATTATGTTAATAATAATATATGTCTAATAATACCTACATGCATACATACATACATACATACAATGCCAATACAATACATACATACATACATACATACATACATACGTATCATACATACATACATACATACAAACATACATACATACATACATAATACATACACACATACATACTTTAAATTTCTTAACGCTACACATACATACATACATACTACATACATACATACATACATACCTACATACATACGTACATTCATACATACTTACATCCATGCTTTACTTACATAATACATACTACATACATACATGCATACATACATACTCATACATAATACTTACATACATACATACATACATACGTACATGCCATACATACATACATACATACAATTCAATTTAGATACTACACATTGAAACTGAATTACCATGCATTAATACATACATACATACATACATACATACATACATACATACTACATATCATATACATAATACTAAGACTACATACTTAGTTATTATTGAATAAAAGTTAATATATTATAAAATTAATTAAATAGTTATTAATCATTGTCATTTATTAATTTAAATTTTATTATTATTAATTATTAAAATAAAAATTACGTACATACATACATCCGCACATACATGCATTAATACAATCCATACTAAGACTAAGATTTAATACACAATTAATTAAATTAAAATAAATAATAATTATTGAATTTAATAATTTTAAAATTTGTTTGACATAAGGACAAGACTCGTCAGCAGCCTGCATAGCACATAAGACAGCCATCGCACGAATCATGCACAAGTACTTCAGCATTGGTGTGGCCGACGAGTCAAACCGAGGTTGGGAGAACGACAACGCTCGGATCACCTTCTCCACACCAGCCTGGGAGCCATGGAGCCTGAGAACCTCTTGCTGGGCCGCCATGAGCCTGGCCTTCCAGACTTCTGAGTTCTGGATGTCCGGGATCAGCGCATGCTTGCCCTTGCCGGGAGCAAACAAACGCTCCCACTGGTCTTGGAACTCGGGCATGGCGTGAAGAGGGTCCTGGTAGGCAATACGAACCTGCTGCGCAGGATCATGGCTTACCCAGACCAGGTTAGGATACTGGCCGCCAGTGACCAACAACCTTCCACACTTCCGGGCAGATGTGCACTGATCGGCTGCAAAGTGCCGCACGTGCAGCTTCAAGCCGCTGCAGGACTCCTCGTCAGTTTTGCCTTCCGGATCCTGACAGGCCCTGTCAATGACTATGCCTATGCTGTCTGCCATCACCTGACTCTTGTCCGCATCGTGCTCCTCCACTGTGTTTTCAGGAACACTGGCACCTGTCTTGTAGACCCCAAGCAAGCCATCGGCGACAAGCGGGCCATCCTCCGAGCCTTGGGAGCCTTGGGAGCCTTGGGGACCTTGGGAGCCTGGAGCCGCTGACTGCTTGGCAGTGCGCGGTGGAACATCGCAACGGTACCTCCCCAAACGATACTCCTTGCGGTCGTCCACGGACAAGCTGATGCTGGTGGCTTGTTCGAGACGCTGCTTGCGAACACTCTTGACAGCCCAGTGCATAACAAGAATCATGTTCTTGAGACCTCAGATGATTAATTAAATTATTTGTCAAATTTTAAATTTAAATGTGCCAAAATAAAATGTCAACAATCTGAAACCTTAGGCCTTTTAAAGTGCTGCATCCTGGCTCACACTGTCAAGCTTCGTGTTCCTGCCAGCAGCGAAGTCTTCCGTGGAATAGAATTTCACGGCACCTTTGAAAGAAGATGCTGTCCGGCACGCCCGCCACGCTCGCAGCCAATCTGCCGGCTGAGGAACGTTGCCGGAGAAGAGGTGCTGATGCTTGATGCTGTAAGGCAAGCACTGTGAGATCGGCGTGTCAGGAGCTAGGTAAACCTTCGTGGCCACCTGGTGAACGAAGGTCTTGCTGTGAGCGTGTATGCAGCATGCCTGCATCGCACTCCTTCCAAAGTCTGCGACTGATGCCTTAAATCACAGCTGACAACGACAACATGATGCGGTCCTTGATCGGACCTCATAGGCACCCCACTTGGTAGAGAGGCGACTGCCCAGCCGTAGGCATTTAGGGCTGCGAAAGTTGGGCTGGTCACGGTCAGCCTTAATTTGATCACAAAGGGGCTATCCGCTCGCACTACACTGCACAATTCGGCCGGACTACAACCTCTTCCGCTCTGCTGGGTTCTGTGCCAAAACATTCATCAAGTGTGCACAAAAGTGACAGCCGATGCCCCAATCGCCTCCTCGGCGAGCTGGTCTCTGGCCCAGCCAAACTGTCCGCTGCTGCTTGCCCCCAGACGTGTGGGTGAGGCTTCCGGCTTTGCTCCAAACTTCCTGGAAGCGAAGGAACCTGACTGACATGTTGGGATTGTATGCAAACGGACGAGATCAAGTCGAGAATGCCGGAAGCAAGAACCAACCAGCAACTGCAACATAGTCAAGTAGCAAGTCTGCCACAAACAATAACGATCCAACAGAGAGAGAGAGAGAGAGAGATAGAGAGAGAGAGAGAGAGAGAGAGAGAGAAAAAGAGAAAGAGAGAGAGAGAGAGAGACGGAGAGCACGAGAAAGAGAGAGAGAGAGAGAGAGAGAGAGTGAGAGAGAGAGGGCGAGAGAGATAGAGAGAGAACGAGAGAAAGAGAGAGAGAGAGAGACAGAGAGAGAGAGAGAGAGAGAGAGAGAGAGAGAGAGAGAGAGAGAGAGACGGAGAGAGAGAGAGAGCGAGAGAGCCACGGAGAGAGAGAGAGAGAGAGAGAGAGGGAACCAAGAGAGCAATATGATAAAGCACCAAAAAGAAACATTAAATAAAATGACATGAATGTAATGTATGCATGCATGGCAGGCATGTAAGTATGTATGTATGTAGTATGTCTAGTTGCCCGGTTCAGAAACCTTATGAAGACTAACCTTTAACATTAAAAAAAAAGTAAATTTTTTACTTTCTAAATTTAATTTATATTATAATATTATTATTTAAAGGCTTTCTGAACCGGGCAGCTTGCATCGGCTGCATTTCTCGTCGCCACCACGATGGCGAGCCAAATGCTCTGCATCGCTCTCAGTCGCGAGACCAACATCGCCACATCCCTTTCCGGTGTCGTCGGCGCCCTCCTGAGCCAGGCCTTCGCCGGACTCGAGCCGAAGCTTCTTCGGGGCCGCAGGCACGGATCCTTGTGGACCTCGTCTTTTTTTTGCCGGCGTCCGGTCCTGCTTCCGGGAGCGTAGTCCGAACCGAGCGGCAAGACCACGCAGGGTGTGGCTACCCACTGGCATTGAAATCCTGCGGCCTTGGAGCCTTGAGCCTGGGAGCCTGAAGCGACCACGCAGCACTTACAATGACAAGCAAACGCAACCGTGGCAACCGTGCTAAGACTGGAACTGAATCAGACTCTGCAACTGGTCCAACCGACTAACCCGAGACCCGCGCCTCCGGCTTCCCGTTCGATCCGACAGCGAGCAGCTGCCTGGCAGACGTGAGGGTATTACCCCGAGTCAAGCAGCCCGAATGGCAAAACACTGCGAACTCCTATGCACACTGCGGCGGTTTGTTTCGCTGGGAGTCGGCAGGGTGACCCAGTCTAAATCTGATTCTGTACTGCTCGGAGCAGGCTTTCCCGAATTTTGCACCCGGCCTCACCTAAGTAGAGTCAGTCTATGACGCCAACTCCGAGTGGCCTAATTAGAAAACGCATGCCATTCCGGTCCGTCATTAATGACGAATTTAATGGCTACTTTGCCCAGCGATGGGCAAGACGGCACGCTAATGGGGCTGTGGCACCCTTCCTCGAGCACTTCTTTGCTGACTGCGGTCTCACGACTTTCTGCCAACGCTTTGCCAAAGCTGACATGCCTTCAGCCTTCTGAGCCTTTAGAGCCTTTGGAGCCTTTGGTGCCTTTGGAGCCTTCTGCGCCGATGCAGCCTTGGGCGCCTTGGGAGCCTTCCGTGGCTTGCCATGGCGCTTGCGGCATTTCGCTGCTGCGCCGAGCACAACTGAAGCAGTTATGCTTGGTGCAGCAACCGTGCTGCACAAGGCTGTCGGCCGGGAAGCTTTGGGCAGGCTCCAGTTTACCAGCGCAAGCGCAAACTTCATTGCCACGGCCACAATCTGCACATGCATCGTGTTGCCGCCCATGCTGGCGAGCTCCTTGTCGGTCACTCTGCTGGGAAAAACCATACGGTGAATTGGAAAACCGTGCAGCATGACTTTTTCAAGCGGGCTAATGATCCTTCCAGCTCGTGCGGATACCAATACGGCCCCAGGTGTAACAGTAGGCAGGGAGCCATCGGTCCGCACACGGGCTCGGTTCACATTCTGGGATACATCCGCGACAAGCTCCTGACTGCCTGCATGCTTTGTGCAAATGATGTCCCAGGCATCACGCTCACGCGGCAAATGCAGGAACAACGTGTCTGCGCAGCAGGCGACTCCGCTCTCAGTGCAAGGCCTCCGACTCTCACTCTTCAACCGGCTGCCCTGCTGCATTGAAGATTTGCACATCTTGTGCAATTCTTTCCACTTTGGAGCATGGGAGCCTGGAGCCTGGGAGCCTGGGAACCCACGGTTGGAAGCTTGCGACCACTTCCGTTTTCGGCTTTCCTGGTACTGTGCCACAGCAGGGTGGCTCGCCGGTAGCAGTCTATCCAAAAGATCGACTGCGTCTCCGGAAGCAACTGAATCCTGGACTTCCGCCCAAGCCTCACGAAGCCAGCACGACATGTCCTTTGGCGAGATGAGGCTCACATCTTGCCGGACCCCGATGAAGTAGTACCTAGGCCTCTGGATGGGCTCCTGTAGCTCGGCAGGGTTCATCAAAATCATTTCGACATGATAGCCTGTGGACCTGAGTGCCGCCAGAACCTTTGCAGAAACACGCTTGATGCCTGACACATTCTCCAGCACGAAGCACGAGGGCCGCACAAGTTGGATGCGTGCAACGACCCCATAGAATATTTGAGCCTTGACTTATTGTGCAGCAGGCTGAACGGCTTGCAGCTGAAGCCGGCAATGTACAGGTGAACGAACGGTGCCTTGTCAGCATCCAGGACACTGTGGAACAATACCGAGGGCTTGGTATTAGCCTCGATAACCGACCGAGGACCAGCAGCCACCTCACTCCCAAACAAATGCTGGTGCGGGATGCCGAGCTCCCTAAGGCCATGGATCGGTGCATCAATGCCACTGCAATCAGTTCCCACCAACAATCTTTGTGGAAGCTTGGCCGCCCCGAGACCAAAACGGGCATGAGTCGCACCGATGCTGGCATCGGTGGCACTCTGAAAGCCGGACCCCCAGCCATCCAGCCACTGCCTCAAAGTGCCTGGAATCATGGCGGCAGCGACTCTACTGGGCCTTGGAGCCTGAGAGCCTGGGTGCCTGGGTGCCTGGAGCCTTGAATGCAACGTTTAAGTTGAATGCTGCACTTGCTGACAACTTCAAACTTCGCGACACGTGACTGGCACTGGGACAGAAGCAACGGCGATGATCCCACCAGACCAGTACCCCTCAATTGACCCTTGGATGCACACAAAACACCCTTAGATGCAGTGCCTGGCCTGATCGTTGCATCCAAGGGTCATCCGGGTGCATTGAAGGGTCCTTTCAAGTTTTGGTGTGTGCTTTGCTGAAGGAATACACGTGGTACAGGGTGTGGTTTAGGATTTAGGTGGCTTGGTGTCGAGGGCTTCGAGTGTAACCTGGGTTTCAGCAATTGACCCTTGGATACACCCAAAACACCCTTAGATGCAGTGCCTGGCCTGATCGTTGCATCCAAGGGTCATCCGGGTGCATTGAAGGGTCCTTTCAAGTTTTGGTGTGTGCTTTGCTGAAGGAATACAGGTGGTACAGGGTGGGGTTTAGGATTTAGGTGGCTTGGTGTCGAGGGCTTCGAGTGTAACCGGGGTTTCAGCAATTGACCCTTGGATGCACACAAAACACCCTTAGATGCAGTGCCTGGCCTGATCGTTGCATCCAAGGGTCATCCGGGTGCATTGAAGGGCCCTTTCAAGTTTTGGTGTGTGCTTTGCTTAAGGAATACAGGGGGTACAGGGGGGCTTTAGGATTTAGGTGGTTTGGTGTTGAGGGTTTCGAGTGTAACCTGGGTTTCAACAAAATTATCATCGACGAGCAACAATGTTTGAAGACTTGTATCAATTCAATCTTTGTGGAAGCTTGGCCGCCCCGAGACCAAAACGTGCTGGCATCGGTGGCACTCTGAAAGCCCGAACCCCAGCCATCCAGCCACTGCCTCAAAGTGCCTGGAGACGCACGGAGGGCTGGTAGACATGCAGCCTCAGGGGCTTGGAGCCTGAGAGCCTGAGAGCCTGGGCGCCTGGGGGCCTGGGGGCCTGGAGCCTTGAATGCAAAGCTTGAATTCTGCACTTGCGCAACTTCAGACTTCGCGACGAGTGACTGGCACTGGGACAGGAGCAAAGCCGATGATCCGACCAGTAGAGCCTCCCCCTCATTGCAGGAACAATCTGACGGGACAACAGGATCCCTGGCCCAGATTTTGCCCCAGCTGGCGCATTAGCCCATTGGCCCAGCTGTCATCTGCCACTGCCTTGGCAGGTTGGCCTCAAGGCTGTTCCTGCGGGCCGACACCCGGCCAACGGTGCCCACAGTGACGTAACGGCAGCATACACTGTGTGGGTAAGGCCAAAATGCACACTCTATTAGGCCTTGGAGCCTGAGAGCCTGGGTGCCTTGGTGCCTGGAGCCTTGAATGCAACGCTTAAGTTGAATGAAGCACTTGCTGACAACTTCAAACTTCGCGACGAGTGACTGGCACTGGGACAGAAGCAAAGGCGATGATCCCACCAGACCAGTACCCCTCAATGACCCTTGGATGCACACAAAACACCCTTAGATGCAGTGCCTGGCCTGATCGTTGCATCCAAGGGTCATCCGGGTGCATTGAAGGGTCCTTTCAAGTTTTGGTGTGTGCTTTGCTTAATACAGGGGGTACAGGGGGGCTTTAGGATTTAGGTGGTTTGGTGTCGAGGGTTTCGAGTGTAACGTGGGTTTCAGCAATTATCGACGATCAAGAACAGGACATTGATTGGAGTGCGGGGTTTAGGGTTTACTTAATTGTTTTATATATTAATCTAATATATTTAAAATTACAAATACAATATTTTTAAACATTATTTTAAATTTAATTAAAACTTTAACCCTAAACCCTAAACCCTCATGGGGGCTGTTGGGGGTTGAAGCCTTTACTGGAGTGGGCATTTTAGGGGTACCAGGCTTTAGGGAGCGGGGTTTGAGGCAGGGACGTCGGCCAGGAAGGGCTATGGGCAGGGTTTTAGGCTTACGGCGGGCTCATAGGCTTTGAGCCGAGTACCGTAAAATGGTGATAATCTTAAAGGGTTTAGGGTCTGGAATTTAATAGGGTCCAGGGTTTAGGGTTTAGACGATTTATGGCCTCCTTTAAACAAAAACGTTGCTAAACCCCGCCACTACCTCTTCTTTTAATTAATTTGTGAGGGGTTTGCCAAATTTTTCAAAATCCTTCGCAGCCTTGGAGCCTTGGAGCCTAGGGGCCCTCGCGGACGCGTGACGCGTGCGTGACAATGTGTTTCTGTCACGCTATACGCGCATCAGTGCCACTTCGAGCAGGAGCTCTGGATTGGCCGTGTGGAGCAACACCAAGTCCAGCTCTTTACCTGGCCTTGCGAGCTCATGTACGCGCTTCTGTCTGAGGGTCCGTGGACCGGTGCGCCGGCTCACAGCCGCTGCGCAGTCTCCATGCTGCCATGTGCAGCCCCAGTTTTTGCCGCGACCGGCAATTGTACTCGTCGTATGGCCTCCAGGATTGGGAACGCAGACGCTGCATTGTCCCGTGGAGTTGTTGCCATACCACGCTTAGCTCGTCTGATTCGAGCATCGTGTTCATAGGGCTCAGCCCCGCGGCGATGCCCGATACGGGACATGCCTTTGTGTGAAATCCGGTTTAGGATTTAGGGGTTTAGGGGTTTAGGGGTCTAGGGTTTGGGGTTTAGCGGTTTAGGGTTTTAGGGGGTTTAGGGGGTTTAGGGGTTTAGGGGTTTAGGGTTTAGGGTTTAGGGGTTTAGGGGTCAGGCTTTACAGGGGTTTAGGGTTTTTTTGATGCGATGGCAGAGGGGTTTAGGGTTGAGGGGATTAGGGTTAAGGGTTTCGGGGCTAAGGGTTGCAGGGCAACTCCGAAGCAACAGGGTTTAGGGTTTGTAAGGATTTAGGGTTTAAGGTTTGTAAGGATTTAGGGTTCAGGGTTTGTAAGGATTTAGGGATAGGGTTTGTAAGGACTTAGGGTTTAGGGTTTGTAAGGAATTAGGGTTCAGGGTTTGCAAGGATTTAGGGTTTAAGGTTTGTAAGGATTTGGTTTAGGGTTTGTAAGGATTTAGGGTTTAGGGTTTGTAAGGACTTAGGGTTTAGGGTTTGTAAGGACTTAGGGTTTAGGGTTTGTAAGGATTTAGGGGTTTAGGGTTTGTAAGGATTCAGGGTTTAGGGTGTGGCTTTAGGGCTTAAACACTCGCAAGGGTTTAACCCTAAACCCTTAACCCTAGGCCCTAAACCCTAAAGCCCAAACCCTAAATCCTTACAAGCCCTAAACCCTACTGAACCCTAAGTCCTTACAAACCCTAAACCCCAAATCCTTGCAAACCCTGAACCCTAAATCCTTACAAACCCTAAACCCTTACAAACCCTAAACCCCTAAATCCTTACAAGCCCTAAACCCTAAATCCTTACAAACCCTAAACCCTAAGTCCTTACAAACCCTAAACCCTAAGGCTTGCAAAGCCTGAACCCTAAGTCCTTACAAACCCTAAACCCTAAATCCTTGCAAACCCTGAACCCTAAGTCCTTACAAACCCTAAACCCTACGTCCTTACAAACTCTAAACCCTAAATCCTTAAATCCTTATTACAAACCTCCCAGGTTAAGTTATTAAGACAGAACTGAGCCCAAGCAATCATACCACTAATGTGCATCCAAGGGTGGCTTCAACTTAGTAAGTTGAAGCCACCCTTGGATGCACACAAAACACCCTTGGAAGGCCTGCTCGGCGGCATCTGCGCATCCAAGGGTGCCGGAGGCGCATCCAAGGGTCCTGGGGTCGTATGGTATTTAAGTAAGGATTTAGGGTTTAGGGTTTGTAAGGATTTAGGGTTTGGGGTTTGTAAGGATTTAGGGTTTAGGGTGTGGCTTTAGGGCCACTCAAGGTTCCAAGGCCTAAACCCTAAATCCTTGCAAACCCTGAACCCTAAATCCGTACAAACCCTAAACCCTACGTCCTTACAAACCTTAAACCCTGAGGCTTAACTGACAGACTCAGATTATTTTAATTATTAATAAATTATTATGTTAAATGTTAAAACCCTTAACCCCCCAATCCTGGCTGGCCTGAGCACGCCAGCCGGGCCGGGATGAAGATCGCCTGCCGCGGGAGGGGGGGGGTTCTGGTGTTTATCGGGCTGGGGGGTGCTACTTGACAAGCTGACTGAAGAAAGCACTTTTTTTGCATGTGCGCTCGCTGTCGGCCACACTGCTGGAGGGGCAGGCAACATCACTAGACTTGACGTTGCTCTGCACATGCCAGGATTCATCTGGAAAGCTGGACAATGCCAGGATTCCGTCGTGGCTGGCTGGCTCATGAAATCATTGGGCACAAGCTGCTTGTCCCTCTGTGAGTTCGGCCAAGATCCTAAGCCTAGGAGCCTTGGGAGCCTGGGAGCCTTGGAACCTTGAACTTGAGTGAAACAAAGCTATAATACATTTACACATTATCATATTAATTCATTGTATTGTCATTAATATAAATCATGGCTCCTCAAGACATCCCAGCCTTAGAACCTAGGAGCCTAGGGGCCTGGGGATCGCCTGTGCAAAACATAGCCAGCCAGCAATGAAACAGTCAGCAGGCTTCACTGATCAGGGTTCCTGGTGCCTGACCATGTCATAGCCAAGTCGACCTGTCGCCCCCATTTACCGCACCGGCAGAGGGTGACCGTGTACGGCCTGCCAATGGCATCCAGGTGCCGCTGAAACTTCATCACCAAGGGCACCCGCTTCCACAGGATCACGCGCTCCTGGGATGGAAGGTTATCAGTCTAGTTAATACTAAACTTTTAAAGTACATGTTGTCGCCCAGGCGCCAGAGTGTAGCCATCCAAGAAGAGCCCGAAGTCGTCCCCATCGCCCAGGTAGGCGAACGTCACCTCCCTCTTCTTCGAGAAGCGGAAGTCCTCCATGGTCTCTTCCAGATCGCCCTTGATCACCTCACAGAACGGCATCTTCGTCTCCGTCACGAACTTCTTCGAAGCGCAAACCGTCGCTGGGATCAGGCCGATGGAGTAGAAATAGCCTTGATCGGTCGCCCACAAAGACTTGGATCCGTACAGCTTCGCCATCTCAATGCCGTCGGCAGGGAGTGGCGTAATGAAGTGCCCAAACCCGGGATCCATCCGGGCAGTGTTGGTCATCACCTCCGACCGCCTTGGATTTTTATCAATTAAAAACTTAATTTAATTTAATCATAACGGAACGGCACAAAATACTGAGCCAAGTTGCCGCAGGGCTGAGTTGAAGACAGCAAGCCGCACGCCGCACTTGTACAGCTTGTTTTCATACTCCTCGGTGAAGCGCTCGCGGAGGAAACTGTTTTGGAGCATCATCTCGTTCCTCTCCTCCACGGATGCGAAGGTCTGCGCAGCAATGCCTATCGGAGCAGATCTTGGTACCGCTGACAGGAACCCGCATTTGTGCAAGAACATGGAGGCAAAGGCCAAGACATCCTGGGCGTACGATGACACCGACAAGAGCAAGCCATCCGACATGATCGACAGTGACCATCCTGCCCACTGGGGATCCTGGTCCTTGGTTAAGTCTGGACTCAGTCGAATGAGTCAAATATAATATAATAAGTCAAACGATGCAAACAATCTGTTACTCCAACTTCGATCTAGCCTAGCCAGGGTTCGAAGCGATTCAATATACATCCTCGCGCAGCCCCGTTTGCTATGTATGGGAACAAGAGGATGCGGACCACCTTTTCGTCAGACGCATAGAGAAACTGATCCAGAAGCTCCCGGATGCAGCACGCCACCTCAGTGCAATTAATAATAATTACATTCATTCACAGATTTAAGTTAATTAATAACTTCATCAGGCTCAGGTACAACAGAGTACACCTGCGGCGTTGCATTCTGCGGCGGCATGGACGTCGCGATGCTCTGCAACTTGGGCATAACCTCCATGTCTTCCCACGGGAAATCTGAGTTGACACGATCTTCAGAACAATTCAAATGAAAAACTAAACTACAACCTACTATTATTATTATTATGATTATTATTATGATTATTATTATGATTAATTATTATTCTTTAATTATTATATTATTAAATTAAATTTTAATGTTATTCTGCCGAGGTACATGCTATGATGCCACAATTGTCGGAAAAACTGCCGTCTGGGTAGAATGAGCTGCGATACGCATTGAACCCTGCCAGTGCCCACGTGAACTGCTCACTCGTGTCGTAACGGTCTCTCAGCAGGTCCGGCGCTTGCTTCAGGTGCCTGGAGGATCTATAAATAATAATTATAATAAAAAACTGATTTACTATAATTTCAAAGCAATAAACCAAATAATTAAACATCTAACTTGAACTCCCAAAGTCTTAATACAAGTCTAGTCGTTCAATTAAGCCAATGTGCATATAGTGGGACTGGAGATCCGTAGCCTTGTAGCGCAGCATCGCCGGTTTGATCATGGACTGAAGGACTTGTGGGATGTTCTCGCCGACATCCGACGAAGTGGCATCGTCACTGGCCCTTGCCAACGAAGTCGATCCCGAGCCAGGCTGCTGCTGCTGCTCCTCCTCCTCCTCCTCCTTGGGCTCTGAGACCATTGTGAAGCCCTCCGACTCTGCCGTCTCGGACTCGGACGGCTTTGCAGCCGCAGCTGCGGCGGTGTCCGTGGACGCGGCCGCCTTCGCTCGGAGCTTCAACGAACCCATGTCCGAGCTGCTTGACATAAATGCTAACCCAGGTAACTGGTCTGGCTCCTGATTCAGGAGCCTGAAACCTGGGAGCCTGAAAGAGCCTGGGAGCCACCGTGACAGGAAACGCAAGTGAAAGCAGCTGACTGTGATTGCATGTGGTGCACGGCAAACACTCCAGGCATGCATGCAACACTCCGCAGGTGCATGCAAAACTGGCGGCTTGCCTTCACGAAGAGCCGCGGCGGCCGTCGGCAGGTGCTCAAAACCTCAGTGGAACTGACTGAAATCTGGGAGCCTAAAGTGCCTGGGAGCCTAAAGTGCCTGGGAGCCACCGTGACAGGAATTTCAAGTCAAAGCAGCTGACTGTCATTGAATGTGGTGCTCGGCAAACACTCCAGCGGCAACACTCGCAAGTCAAAGCAACTGACTGTGATTGCATGTGGTGCTCGGCAAACACTCCATTGGCAACACTCCACGGGTGCGTGCAAAACTCGCGGATTGCCTTTGCAGAGCCGCGGCGGCCGTCGGCAGGTGTTCAAAACCTCAGTGGAACTGACTGAAACCTGGGAGCCTAAAGTCCCTGGGAGCCTAAAGTGCCTGGGAGCCTTTAAAGTGAAAGCTGCTGACTGTCATTGCATGTGGTGCTCGGAAAACACTCCCGCGGCAACACTCGCAAGTCAAAGCAGCTGACTGTGATTGCATGTGGTGCGCGGCAAACACTCTAGGCATGCATGCAACACTCCACGGGTAAATGCAAAACTAGCGGCTTGTCTTCGAAGAGCCGCGGCGGCCGTCGGCAGGTGTTCAAAACCTCAGTGGAACTGACTGAAACCTTGGAGCCTAAAGTCCCTGGGAGCCTAAAGTGCCTGGGAGCCTTTAAAGTGAAAGCTGCTGACTGTCATTGCATGTGGTGCTCGGAAAACACTCCAGCGGCAACACTCGCAAGTCAAAGCAGCTGACTGTCATTGCATGTGGTGCACGGCAAACACTCTGGGCATGCATGCAACACTCCATGGGTAAATGCAAAACTGGCGGCTTGTCTTCGCAGAGCCGCGGCGGCCGTCGGCAGGCGTTCAAAACCTCAGCGGAACTGACTGAAACCTGGGAGCCTAAAGTGCCTGGGAGCCTAAAGTGCCTGGGAGTCACCGTGACAGGAATCGCAAGTCAAAGCAGCTGACTGTCATTGCATGTGGTGCTCGGCAAACACTCCAGCGGCAACACTCGCAAGTCAAAGCAGCTGACTGTCATTGCATGTGGTGCTGGGCAAACACTCCAGGGGCAACACTCAACGGGTGCATGCAAAACTGGTGGCTTGTCTTCGAAGAGCCGCGGCGGCCGTCGG
>CAJNDT010004135.1:0-113535 GCA_905221615.1 Symbiodinium sp. CCMP2592
AGGGACTCGTCCAGGTTCAGCATCGTGGGCCCTGGTCCACCCGCAGTCGCTGCCGCCGGAGCCGGAGGCGGTGGGGCGGCGGGTCCTGGTCCTGAAGCTGTGGCCGGGTCTGCAGTGGGAGAGCGTGCCGTTGGCTCCGCATTCATAGCTTCGATCTCCTTCTGAAGGACTTCCAGCTGTTCCTTGACCGCCTCAAGAAGCCCCCTCAGAAAATTGAGTTTATCTGGCAAGTGTTCGCTGTCCCCCTGAATTCTATCCAGGGATTGCTGAGCCCATCGCACTTGTCCACTGAGCTCCTTGATCTGCTTGCTCAAGGCGTAGGAGATGCCTGAGAGGTCTTTCTGGAGCTGCTCGAACCTCCCGTTCATGCCCGTGGAGAAACTCTCTTGGTTTCGTTGTAGCGGAGTGAGGAATCGTTGAAGGTCCGCATAGTCCTTCACCATCTTCTTGGCCACCGCATCCAAAGCTGTAGAGGTGTTGAGCTTGGCCTCCTCGAGGGCAGCCGAGATGGCACTGAGAGCATCTGTGATGCTTTTGTGTTCACTGCCCGCCAGTTTCGACCCAGCAGAGGAAAAGGCTTGCTTGAGGTCGTCCTTGGCACGCTGGATGGTTCTCTGAAGCTCCAGCTGGTGGCTTGCAAGGGTATTCCCCAAATTCGCGTGCATGGCATGGATTGTGTTGGCCACCTCGCCAACTTTCATGACTTTGTTCATGATGGCTTGCAGACGATTGCGGCCGTCCTCGAATCCATCATTGAGCATGCGAGTCAGGGAATCGTCCACGTCAAGCAGGCCCATGGCCCGTTGAAGGGCGTCCGCGCCAGCACTGCGGGTGGCATAGCCTTCAGCATGAACCAGCGCTTGCAGTTGTTGCACGGCCCGGACCAAATCGTCCAAACGTTGCTGGACCCCCGCACGTCGCATGCAGGGGAAAAGGGCCCACCCCCAGTAGTGGCCAAGGAAGAAGAGACCAGCCAACAAGGCTCCCATCAGACCCGTGAGGAGCATGCACCATACTCCGGTGAGATCCGGCCCATCCTCGCCTCCCTCGGGAAAGCGGTGTTGAGCCTGGTACAAGGCAACAGACATGGCGCCTCAGCACGGGAGTCTAGCTGTAGCCTTCAGTTTACTGGGCGCGTCAGCCAAAGGAGCTGCGCAAGCATGCGGCGTTAGAGCTGGCAGGAGGGGGATGCTTGAAGCAGCATGCGTCCTAGTATCTTTATGTGGCAGAAGCGGCTACCCAGAAGTACCCCAAAAGGCCCTCGTCACAAGCATCACGTCCAAGAACCCAAAGAAAACCCTGAAAACCCTGCCCAAAGTACGCGCCTCGTCGATCATGTAATCGAGCCCAGCGGCCCCCAAGCAGCCAAGGCTCAGGCTAGAGACAGGAACAGGAAGCAGTGCTAGGACGGGCAGTGGATACCAAGTGTTGGGCAGAAAATGCTGGTCCCGAGGGTCAAAGGTATCACCTACATCGTCTTCCAAACATCGCATCATCCCCTATGCGCTGGCAAGCTCGCGGCGGCACATGCTTTTACTCGGCTGCACACGCACAACTGCAAATTCCAACATGCTACATGGCTACAAATTCGGAAATCAGTAAATTCAAGGAATTCTCCAGCAGGCGCGAAGAGTGCGTGTGAAGGCTACACCAAAAGAACGAAGACCCGAGCTAACAAGAACCAAAAGCAAACACAACAAAGCACTCTCGTCCATTGCCTATGCTGAATTCGAATGTATCACAGCAGCTGCAGTTCAGTACCAGTAGGAACGGCAAGTCGGACGATGGGCAGCGCTGAAGACGAGGCACTCCCGTCCACATTCATCCCTTCGAGCGATTGTTGTATCTCGCGCAGAGCATCCAAGACATCGTGCAGCTGCCCTCGCACGTGGCCAACATGCTGTATTCCCGCGAGACCAGACACCCGAGAATGGAGTTCCTGAACAAGGGCATGAGTATTGTCCACTGCCCCCAGTCTGGATCGTAGTTGCAGGCCATGGTACAGAGAGTCCAGGGCTTCACCATGTCTTCGTCGGAGTTCAGCAACGTCGCCCCGAGTCTGGTTCAGGAGGTCATGCATCTGTCTTTGCTCTCCAAGGAGCTGCAGCAAAACAGCTTCGTGGGCACGCATTGAATTCATACTCAGTCGGAACATGCAGTACACCGAGTACATCGCTGCCAAGCATAGCCCAAAGGCCACGGCGCAGGCCAGCTGGAAAATCATGGATGGTGACCAAACCTCTACAGCGGTCAGTATCAGAGCCTAGAGCTGCACAGAACTAGCGGATTACCCACTACATGCAGAGGCAAAAACCCGTGAGGGAAATAAAAAGGAGCAGCCAGAGCACCCAAACTCCGAAACACCGAAATAAGAACAAAAAGAGCACAAAGATTACTCCGGATCGGAAATAACACAATCCCAGTAGTCGGGCTCTGGACTGGCTGCTCCCATGCACATGCTGATGACATCCGACTCCGTATCAGACGGTATCGGTATCGTTGCTGGACAGGAATCCTCCAGGTCGATCGTCACAGGAGGGTGGTGTAACAAGGTGCCCCGCGGCCACACCAGTCTAGGCTCAAGCCTCAGTTGCCTCGTAACCGTGGCCCCCCAAATCTCGTGTCGAAAGCGATCCTCTTCGTGAGCAGTAGGAGGCCGAAAACCAAAAGAGCAGAGCCGGCAGTACAAATCGTCCGAGAGGTTGCACGTACTGGCAGCCGTGCTATAGGCCGACAACACAACCCGGTCTCCTGTCCAGGCACACGTAGCATGAGTAATTGGAAGGGAGTGGTGACGTCAATCTTGATCCCCCTCCGGAAGACACCACCACACAACATCCTTGTATCCCCCAAGTCATGAGCCAGCCACAGCTCGCCACCGCTGTAGCCCTGTGTCAGAGCCAGAAGGACCCCTGGGACCTCAGAGTTGTGGCAGTCCGTATGGGGCGGTGTCATGACATTGTCCAGCACTGTTATCGTGGTAAAAGCTGTATCCGGCGACCAGTGGCGGACAAGCCTCGTCATGAGTCTGGTGGTCAGCGGATACCTCCTACCAGAGGACCGCATCCCAGATCTGGCTCGTTGGAAGCTTCCAAAGGTCAGCACGTAGCCACCTTGTTTGCGAGTCCACTCCGCCTTGGGGATCAGCCGCAGGACGTCAAGGGCCTGAGTCTTGGTGACAAAATCCCCTGCTTCCAGCAACTGCAGAGCGCGGATCTCCGCGTCAAGGCGGGGGCGCTTGGGTGCCATTTCCGTCCCGTCCTGCCCCCCCCCCTGTGGGTGAGCGAGCACGGAAGTGAGGACCGGAAAGGATCCCACAGGCTACGCTTGTGCCAGAGGCTACATTGAGGTTGGGCTACAGCAACTGGGGTCGCAGCAACACCAGCAGCGCTGACCGCAACTCCGAAAAGTACTGAGCCCTGTGGAAGTCGGCCGTGCGAAACAGAAAATCCCATCCCTCCGGAAGCACTGAAGGCTCAAATCCTAGTTGTACCGCCCACCTGTTCGGTAGTCGCTTGGGTGTCAACGCCGTTCGTGACAGCAAATCCACCTCCTCTGAAACCCTATTGAACTTTGCAGAATCAGCATCTCTCGCATCCGCTGTACCTTCAAGGACGTGTTTCTGGAGGAGGTGAGGGGGAAGGACAACGCCCGCCTGTTGCAGAGGGCTGGTAACATCATGCAGCCGAAGGAGCTCGCAAAGAGCGAGCAGCACTGGCACGACTACCACCCCTCCGTCTCCAGTCGATTGAAGGCGTATGTGCAAAACCGTGGTATCATGTACTTTCACCTTGGCACGAAAACAGTAGACACATGCGACGAGACTGCCCGGCACATGCGTCACCCAGAAGGTGACCGCTGTTCTGTTATCAGCACGCCATGGTTTGAGATGGATTAGCCCGGAACGATACAGACCCTCCAGTGCATCACGTCGTCTGCGTAGAGCAGAGATTCCCTTATCTACCACGACAAGCTGGCGACCAGCTACATACTCCGTCGTCAGGGGATGGACAGGCGACGCATGCCAATAGTGCAGCCATCGCGGCAGCATAGCCAGCCAGGCCGTGCGGTCTGTTGCCTGCCATTCCCAATGAGGCATCTCTCCTTGCATTTGCAATTGCTGATAAACCAAGCGAAACTTGTGAAAAGGCGTCTCCGAAAGCCAGGACGGCCGAAGCTGTCCCGTGGAGAGTCGGTGACTCCCCATGGTCCTGAGCATGCGGCGTAAGGGCGTGTCCTCCGTGGACCGGGCAAGGTGACCGAAATAGGTCCAAATACGTGTCAACCAGGCCACCTGCCACTGCGGTCCTCGAAAGCACTGGCAGTACACACTGAGTGCTCTACGACATCCTTGCACGTTTTCCAACCAAGTGCTGAAAGGATCTCTTCCGAAGCGAAAAACCCCCAGAAGCAAGGAATTCTTAAGCCCTTCTATGCTCTTCAGCGCGCGCACCGTAGGCCAAACGACCGAACTGCACCATTGCCATTTCGAGCTGATGTACGAGTCAAAGAGAACACTCTTAACCCTGTGCGGAGTCGAGGGCTTGTCCAAGATCTTCTTCATTGCAAAGAAAGAATTTGTCATCTTTCTGAGCGGGTGCATGAGGACCATGTCGGGGGCATTAGTGTGTGCAAGAGGTACCCCAAGGAACATCAAGCGGTCCTTGCCCTGCAGAGGGGTGCAAGAGCCCCGGAGCCAGACCCCCGGCGTCGATCCTTCAATATTAAGCACGCTGCACTTGGCAGGGTTGACAAAGAGCCCTACCGCCGCCAACGTGTCCGTCAGGTCCCTGAGTTTGACCTGAAGTTCCCTAGCATCCATCGCAAAAAGCATGACATCATCAGCATATAGCAGGAAATGTGGGAGCTCTATTGCATCCGCCCAGCGGGGAAACTCGGTATTCCACCGAGCCTGGAGCCCCCGCAAATGGAAATCTATAGCTCGAGCGAAGAGATCAGCTGAATAGCTGCTGCCTTGCATGATCCCTTGGCGGACCTCGGTACGCCAAGTCTCAGTTCCCAAACTCATTAGCAAACGATTTTGGGAGCACAGACGCCATAGCAGGAGGATCTCGGGACAAACCTCACAGTGCATGAAGAAGTGCACGATCGAAGAATGGGAAAGACTGTCGAAAGCCGCCCTAATATCTAGCTTGGCCACATGTGCTTCCACCTGGTGCTTTCTGCGTAAGACTCCTATTACTGTCTGCGCCGCGAGGATGCCGTCTACCGTCTGAGTTTTTCGTCTGCACCCCATTTGCCCACTTTGGTAGGGCGGGCATTTAGGCGCAACTCTCCCCATCAGTAGCCTGCCAAAGATCTTAGACAAGCACGGAGAGAGACAGATCGGGCGCAGGTCAGCAGGATTGGAGGGTTGGGGCGTTTTGGGCAGGAGCACTACCTTGGCCTCGTACCAGTTCTCGGGAAGAGGCTGTTGCCCAAAGAGCAAACGATTCATGAAGCGGAGAAGCTTGCCCGTTTTGTCGCATCTATGATAGGTCCGGATTGCCTCATAGCACACTCCGTCCAGGCCAGCGCTTGTGCGTGGCTTGCATTTGGCGATGGCCAGGCCTAAGTCATCCTTAGTAAAGGGCTGCGGTCTAACGGAGGAATGTGTAGCAATCATCCGATGGATCGCCTCCTCGGTGGGAGGCGGGAGGAGGGAAGCGTATTTGCGGTCATAGAACTGCCGGAGTTCCAAGCTGGCCGCTTGTTGCCCCCCTCTTTGCTCAATGTAGCTGGTTTCAAACGAAGCATGCGCGGCACTCTTTCGGAGGTACGTGATAGCCTGCCTATCCCCTTCCCTGGCTCGCTGCAGAATGTTCAACTGGTGTTCGTGCCGATCGTTGGTTCGGCGTGCCCGTATTTCGGACAACATGCTCGCTCTCGTGTGAGGGTCCTGGCAGGCACGTCTGGTTGCAATAAGGGCCTTAAGGTCCGAAGAGTCCTGGTATCGAAGGGAAGGAACTCGCTCGGCTTTTAAACACAACTCAGACATGCGAGAGGGACCAAACTCCATGTCCGAGGCCGCATAGCTCTCCAGCTCCGGAATGCTGGGCAGCCACCGGCCACACCTGGTGGTGGGGCGTGTGCCTCTGTGGAGCAGCGGCATCGGGGTGCAAATTCTCAGAAAGACGGGGCAGTGGTCCGAGGGGAGCGCCAGTCGCATGTCATCCCGCTTGTGAGCATACGTGAGACTTCTAGGGACACGAGCCAGGACAGCGTCGATTTCGCTAGCAGCCCCACGGGCCGTCCAAGTGATGCCCACGGAACGATGCAACGAGAGGCTATGTTTCTGAAGCAGAGCCCTCAGAA
The DNA here is from genome assembly GCA_905221615.1 of Symbiodinium sp. CCMP2592. Classification (NCBI taxonomy): domain Eukaryota; class Dinophyceae; order Suessiales; family Symbiodiniaceae; genus Symbiodinium; species Symbiodinium sp. CCMP2592. The sequence goes on from CAJNDT010004135.1 coordinate 6,316, forward strand.
GCCCCATTCCCGAAAAGGTGTCCGAGCTGGCATGAAGGTCCTGGTTGAAATCACCGCCGACGATGACCATGGCCTCGCCACCTGTATCCTGCAGTTGAGAATCCAGTAGCTCCAAGGTGTCCTTCCAAACCTCCTCTGCAGAAGATCGTGGTTTAGCTTCGGTGCTGACCCGTTTACTGTGGGGCAAATGCAAACATGCCAAATGAATTCGGTGATTCCGACATGCACCATGCAGGACAAGACCAACGGGAAGCCCCGACTTGTGTGTCGCATGGAATTCCAGTTCGGTTTTGACAAGAATAGCCTGGTTGAGGTGTGCTTCGGGCGCGCTGCAGTGATACATCTTGTAGGGTACAGACCCAAAACAAAAATCCGAGACCTGAACCTCAGGAGTGGCCCCAGGACAAGCACCTAATTCCTGCACAAAAAGAAAGTCAGGGCATGGGACAGTCCCCTGCCACAGATCAGCAACCTCACGGAGACTTTTACCATGAAGATTCCAGGTACATGCTACGAATTCGGGTTTGAGGGGTCGCCCTCGTTTCCTGTTCCGGCCACCCTCCTAGGGGGATCCTGACGCCTCAACCTCGAAGTGTGTATGCAAGACCTTGAGATCAATCCCCAAAGTTCGAGCGAGAAGGGGACCCGGGACCCACCATCCCGTTTCGTGGCCCCGTACATCAAGCAACAACAGAGCCCCATCATCCGGACGTTTCTGGTCCACGTGGGCAAGCACACTGACCCCATTAGCCCAGAACCTTCCACGCCAGTCAAACTCAAAGTCCCTGGGGGGCAAATGTTTGGCAACAAGAGCCTTGAGGGACACTATGGCTCGAATACGGGCTCTCTCCTCAGGACTACGGTTTCGCTTTGCCCAAAGTGCCCCCGTCCCTTGCCCTGGAAGGGAGCTTGGCTGAGCAACTGCTCGGAGGGCCTCAACACACATGCCTTGGACCTTACGTCGTTCTGCCATGGCATCCTGCATGTACAGCAAGTCGACCCTACACGTGTTGGAACGCACCGAGCTGCAATGCATGGCCTGCAGGAGAGGGCCACACTCAGCTCTCGTGAACCAGTCTCTCACTTCTTGTTCGATGTCCTCGCGTTTCGCATCCTTCCAACCGCCTAAAACAACCTGCCAATCATCATGCGCGGGATTCCCACGAGCCCCACGAGGTGAATGCGTCGGAGTGTATGCTGAGGTGACACTAGGAGACCTAGAGCGAAAATCCCTCATCTCCTGTTCCATAGCCGCCAAACGGAGCTCAAGAGCCGCAGTTCGTTCTAAGTGCGAATCCTGCCTCGACTCCAAAGACTGCACCTTATCTGCTACTCCCTGAATGGAATCTCTAGTGACCTGGATGGCCTGCATCTGCTCGTGTTGTCCTCGATGAAGCCGGTCGATGCCCGCCTGAAGTGAGGCTGCCCACGGCGGGGGGACATCATCACCAGATGCTAGGACTCTGTGGGCAGCACCCGAGGAAGACTGGCTTGCGACATGGCAGGGTCGAAGTGACACGACAACAAAAGCAGCCAGCAATGCCTCAATAGGGCAAAAGGCTTGCAACACACGCGAGATGAGGAGACTGCTTCTGATTGCTCCAGTATGTCAAGAAAGATTCTTGCAACAGGTCCCGGATGAGAAGCTTCTGCTGCAGCGTCGATGCACGGACTGCAGCACCCACAGAGATGATAGGAGATTTATCTGCAGTAGAGTCTTTAGCCAAAGAGATGCATATCTGCCCATGGCGCTACGCCAGGCGTCGATGTGTCGGGCTGATGGGATTCGGCGCGACAGTGTCTTCACTGCCAATGCCATCCTCAGGACTGACTATCTGGAAGCTTTGGCTCTTTGCTTGCGAAGAAACACTTCCTGTCAAGGTGGCAGTGGCTCAGTAGTTGTGACGACGGACCGTTCAGGAACAAATGGAAGCGTTTTGGTACCTTGCTCGCGTAATGTACTTTTTGACAGCTTGCATTTGCAGATTCGCAAGCTAAACAACGTCCTGCGGGAGCGCATTGTTAGTTCCTGTCGGAAGACTCTGACTGGTGGCTAGATTGAATCCTCTTCCTACTACTACTACTACTACTACTACTACTACTACTACTACTACTACTGCTGTTGGACTCGGTATGGGGGGTTTTCACCGTTTCGAGGTCTTCAAAAATTCACCGCTTTTCCTGGAATTTGGATATTCGGCGTTTTCGTTGTTTCAGCGGCTGGCCGTTTTTCGGTGTTCCGGTCTCAAAGAAGTCAGCTCCTGCGAGGTTTTGCTGCCTCGGGCTCTTGGGATTGTCACTGGCTTTCTCGGAGAACGGCGCTCGTGGCGTGCGTTCAGACACATTTCGGACCGGGGGCGGGGGGGGGGGGGGGGGATGACGTTCTGTTTCTGACGACGACTTGTCTCACGTTCCTGCTCTCTGCTACTTGTACTCTTAATGGTCATGTTTGCATGGTGCCGCTTGCTGCAGGTAATTCTTGTCCGCATGTGGAGGTGGGAGGGGGTTGGGGGGGTAAAGATTTTCTGTTTCTGATGATGACTTGCCTCACGTGTACTCGTTCTGCGGTTCCTACTCTAGAGTTCCGAGCTCCCTCCGAGAACGTAGTCACCATGGCAAAATATTGACTAGATTTTTTTTATGTTGCACTCTATGTTCTTCCTAACTTGTCCTTATCACATAGTCCTTCCCTAACTAGAATAACAAGTACTTGCCCAGTAGCATTACAGTTTTAACCTGCTACTCGGAATGACGTGTTAACGTATTGACGAGAAATCTTATGTTGCACTCTATGTTCTTATTCCTAACTTGTCCTGCTTGTCACATAGTCCCTCCCTAACTAGAATAATAACTTGCCCAGCAGCATTACAGCTTTAGCCTGCTACTCGGAATGTCGTGTTAAAATATTGGCTAGAGATTTTGATGCTGCAAGCCATGTTCTGAGTCATAGTGTCGTTGCATTAACTCTACGTATGCGTATATACATAATGAACGTCGTCTTCGCGGCTTCTCGACAGGGCCCACCCAATGCTGGGACTCTTTTAGACTTTGCGCCAAAGGCTTCGAAGACACACTAGCTTGGGACAGCGCAGTGGCAAAAACTACTTCCGAGTTCTCAACAGCCCTTTTCTGGCCCTCAAAATCACTGACCTACGAATCTATCGCCCCTGCCATGGTTTTCAGCATGTGAACATTCTTGGAAGAACCTCCCGTACCACGGGTGGCAATGGCACGCGGACCACTACTACTACAACTACTACTCCTCCTCCTCCTCCTGCTGCTGCTGCTGCTACTACGACTACTATTACTACTGCTGCCACTACCACTACCACTACCGCTACAGCTACTGCCACCGCTGCCGCTGCCGCTACTGCTAGCGGTACCGCTACAGCTACCGCTGCTGCTAGTGCTACTGCAAGCGCTACGACGACTACCACTACCAACAGTGGTAATAGTACTACGAGTACTACGTGTGCTACTAGTAGCACGAGTACTACTAGTACTAGTACGAGTACTAGTACTCGTACTCGTACCTGTACTTCTTACGTCTTACTCGTACTGGTGCTGGTGCTGGTCCTGGTGCTAGTGCTAGTAATAGTACTAGTACTACCACTACCACTACCACTGCTACTACTACTACTACTACTACTACTACTCCTGCTACTACTACTACTACTACTACTAATACTACTACTTTGCCACTACTACGACTACGACTACTACTACTACGACGACGACTACTACTTCCAATTCTGCTACTGCAACTACAACTCTGACAACTGCTCGTCCTGCCGCCGCTACCTCTGCTGTTGCGTGCATGCTGCTTCTCGTTGTCAATCACATTCGGACATACCGTGATGAAGTGAACTATTGCTTTCAGTGGCTTCCCCAATCAAGGTTTGCTCCGGGACTCTTCATCTGAGTCAGTCTTCGTGGGGTCAGGCGCGTAGGTCTTGGAGTACGAAGGCTGCTCATCCTGTCCGCATGCGATTGTATGCATGCATGCAGGATGCAAGCAAACATGCGCTCTGTCTTTCTCGAAGTCGCTATGCCGCTAGGAATTCAAGTGCTGACCGAGACCATGGGTCCAGCTTTCTTATTTTCCCGGAAGGCTTAAGAGGAACATTGATCTGCCTTCTTCAGCACAGGGCCGGGAGACGCCTTCACAGGCATGGTTCTCTCTGTACCTACAACCCGCCTCTGCCAGGCTCCGTGTTGGAACGATCTACTTGTCGTTTAAAGGGTTTCCCCCGGCCTCCAACTCCCTCAGACCGAGAATGCGCACCCCCTTGGAGATGTGCATAAGCGTAAGCATCTCTCTGCTCCCCTACTCGGCTGACTGCATGCTGAAGGGTGCCTGTGCGTACGTTTACTCCCCCTGTGCTGGAACCTTTCCGGGATTTCTCGAAGATCTACCCCTTTCTCTCGCTGCGGCTTGTCTGCCCGACTCTGCCACTATTCTGCCTCTCTTTTTACAGACCAGCTTTGTAGCCTTCTTTCTCTCCTTCCTTGCCTGTAGATGTACGCATGCGCAAACGTTGACACCATGCACAGAATCGCACGAACACCTTCTTTTTGCTCTACATTTGCACGTACATACCCACGCCACACCACCTTGCCAGCACACTGCAACGGCAGACTTGGCAAACCGGCCACAGAAATCATCCACGTCCTTCATCTCAAGCTGCACTGATCCGTCCGTCTGCACCACCAGTGCCTCTTGAGCTCTGCACTCCTGGCGAACGACAAAGCTATTTCGATCGCGGCGAAAACTTGGCATATTCTTACAATCAAGCGTGCGCCAATCCTTTTCTCTGCAGAGCCAGATGTCCCGCGGATAGTGACTTGGGTTTCGGCACCGAGCTTGAGCCTCTTAGTCTTCGACGGGGCTTCATGCCCCGCAGCTTGCCTTGCCGTGGTCCCCCTTCATCAGCTGCACTCCAACACTCAAACAAACGTGCGCCACAGCAAGGCCTGCAGAAACGGATCGGATTTTAGGATGCTTTGTCTGCGCGCAGGAGGGGCTTAGCGCTCAAGCTCTTGGGCTTGGGGCTACGGCAATTATGGAGCTTCTAGACTGGGGATGAATCCGGGTTTTAGGTTGAGGATTGCAATTTCAAGCTTTTGAGCCCGGGGCTCAATTGACGCCTGTAAGACTTGGGGCTTCTGCTTAAGGCCCACACCTTTTTCCTCGGGGTGTGGATTGACAAATTGAAGAAGATTAGTTTATACAAGTGCAAAAATGAATTGACCCAAGATGCATGCCGCTTTGCGGTAGCATCGTGGGCTTAACACGTGGCGGCAATCTCTATGGGATGCATCCCAACGTGCAGCTGCTACTTTGATTTCCTGTCTACTCCAGAAGCGACGGACGCTGGCAAGTCTTCACCGAGACTGAGCCTCCGAGCTTCTGCTATGGCAATGGCACTGCGAGTTGCAGAGTGCCGAAGTCCATGTCAACGTTGCTGACAAGGCCATGATGTAGGAGTTGCTCTACACACGGATTGCTTTTGGTTTACTTGTCCCAGCAGGAGGGGCCCGGCAAAATGGGTTTTAGTCAGAACAACTCCCACGTAGTGCTATGGCGTGGATCAAAACAGATGAAGAACTTCTGGGAAAGGATTACCATCGGCTCGAACATGCTCGAACAGTAGCTATCTTGCACAGTGGCCTCATAGGCTGAGACGAATGACATCGAATTTCGCAGTGATTCGCTTACAAGCTTTGCAGTTGATTCCCTCTTGCGTCGCCTCATCTGTGGCTGCGCATTTCTGCAGCAGGAGATGGCTTGACAAAAAGTTGGTGCAGCTGCTGCCTTCAGATGCTGAGCTTAAGCACTTCTCTTCAAGATCTTCAATCACAACATAAGCAAACTCTGAGGAACTTCAAGGATTCCGGAGGCGCCGAGGATCTCCGAGGTCTTCCAACAATAACAACAGATGTTTGCTCTTTGTATCGGCTTGATGGTGGCAGCGCAGCGAGCCACGAGAATCCGTGACATGTGACAAGCCCATGAACAAGTAGCATGTGCAAGATCCAAGTGATCTTGATCGACAAAAACTCAAGCAAAAACACCATAGAGTCTGCGAACGCTCATCGTCAACCATACTTCGTGACCTTCTGGCTTGACAAGGTTGTCCTGACAGCCATCTTCAGTTGTGCTGGCACTCCAGCCGGCTCGCAAAGCATGCCTACATACTGTGGGGCACGCCCCAGAAGTCATGTCCGAGCTTCGATGACGAAGTACTCGACGGCGGCGTGATGGAAATATCGCAGAGATCTAAAATCCGTGATTCCAAGAAGGAAGGCGTAACTCCTCAGCTGCTGCGGAGAATCAAGCGAGAAAAGAATTGATAGGTCTCCAGCGCGCCAGCACTCGTCTGCGATGCAGCAACTGGACCGAGCCCTACGAAGAAAGCTCTATTTGCCTGCAACCAAAAAGCCCGCTTACAAGGCCATACACCAACGGATTGTCCATGCCAGTGCCTTGGACGGGATTCGGCACTCTCAACAGCCATTACGAAGAGGAACTCAACTACTCGACCTGGTCTCACACAGCCGGCCTGCCACGACGTGATTCATGCCCCAAGTGAAGGCCTTGGCAGATATGTATCTATAGATGGATATATATATATATATGTGCGATGACAGCAGTCAGTAGACTCGACAGAGATGTGTTGGGTCTTCGGAAACGGACGCTAGCAGCTCATCGCAGAATAGCTGGGTGATGCTGCAGGTACAGTCGTCCAAAGCGTCATAGAGCTGACAAATCCGGCCTGCAAAGAGTTGTTGTTGTCGGCCATGTACACCTCGCGCCAGGAGACCTCTTCACTGATGCCCAGCCTGGGTACTTGACACTCGGCATAGTATGCTGTTCATATGCGAACGCGGTGTTGACGCCTCGGCCTCGGCTAAAACACCTTCAGTTGCACTCCCGCTACGACGGCTTCCTCACGCAACATCTGAGAAAATGTGAGGCATAGTAGAGGCAAATGATTGCCGCAAATGGCTGGACCGAGCGAATCTGACCTTTTCCTGGCCGGTTGAATCCCTTCTTGGGAAACCCTGTAGGAAGATGTGATTGCTGCAACATGCCACGGTGCAGCAATTCAACTCAATCACCGCACAGCAGATGTGTGGGATTGTCCGAGGTATTCCGAGGTGCAAGACTGAGAAGATGATCTTGAGACCGTGGTCCTTGCCGCTGGCAAGGGTCAGTAGTGCATGCTTGGATAATGCAGATGCGTGTTGCTCCGGACCCAACCTTGCAAGGTCGTGTATGGCACGATTGAGACTTAAGCGTGCCACTGTGCCAGATTACCTGACCTAACTGGGGTCAACCATGAATATCCATCAAATGGCAAACCCGTCCTCAGACATGAAATTGGTGAAGCCTTCGCTCTGTTTCCTGAGCACATTAGCAGCTGGCAATGGCATCCCTCGAACCCAACAGGCTTGTCCAGTTTTCTCGCATAAGCGCCTGAGAGTTAAGGCTCCAGAAGCAAAGCTGCAGTTCTGGTGGGTATACGTGTGCTTTGCGGCCAAGATCCGATCTTGAGGGTTCTAACTACAACATCTCGTGTCAGCCACATGAACTTGAAAGGGAAAGCAGGTAAGACGCTCCAAAGCAATCGCCGTTGCTGCAATGGCCGTCATCAGCAGCAAGATGTTCACCGTCTCAGCAGGTCACAGTTCTTCCACCAGCTTATTTCAGAATGCCCACATGTAAACCTCGCCTCTAACCGTCAAGCCGTTGCTTCCGACTACGTCCAGCTGCTGAAACTGACTGCATGTCACCTATCACCTAAGTTCTTCCTTAGAAGAGGTATGGCGAAACCTGTTGCTGAACACAGGCTAACGAGTCAACGCACGACTTTGGGTTCTGTGGGGTGGCACCCATCTGTGCGATCAGCCGCGGACGCTCGAGCGCACATGAACAAACTTCAGTGACCACTGTTCACGAAGCATGAAATACACACATGGTGTGACAGTTCTGCACCTCTTGCCCGTCCTTCCCTGCCCCACGTTGAAAGATTTGCTGCTTGCAGTTTCCAAAGTGTGTCTACATAGGACGGCTGCGGCAACGCTTCGCTGAGGTGGAAGCCCAAGCAACGCCCTTCTGCCAACGAGACCTGAGGCCGCGGGTGGTTCACATCCCTGCAAAGTGCCTGCACTGCCGAAACAACCTATATCCGTGGGTGCAAAATGCTTCCAGGACGCCGATGTTGCAAGCAGCACGCAGCATCCAAGCAGGGGACCTGCGGCTTATGATCCTCCCCCAGGCAACCCTTGCAGCACCAGCTTTGCGACTGTATCTCATTGAACATACGGGTGAGACTCAAAGCCTTATGCGATGCTACGAGTCTCACATATGCCCCCCTTCGCCCCACCCCCGCATCTATCCCACCTGGAGCGCCCAGCTCTTGCCAGAGCCGATGGGCTGCGGTTTCGTAAATGCCCTCAGATACGCATTACAGCAAAGCGATCACGAGAATGTCGGAAACTGGCCCCCATCAACTTTGCGAGAAGACGGCCTCGTTTTAAAGCAAACTTAAAACCGTTCGTCATGGCCAAGTCCCGGTGGGAGCAAGGCAGGTTTTGGTTTCTGATTTCTGGGCTGTGACTCTCGCCTCGAGCCGGCGAAATCCTGCGCGGCGGTTACGAAGTACAGTTTGTTGTTCACATGTTGGCATTTCCGCCACTTCTGCCTTGTCAGCTAGAGCAGGTCAAGCTCGGAAATCAGTTTCATTTCGTTCCGAACACTCATCAAAGTCTCCCATGTCCGGCAATGCCAGGTCCCTGCAGCCCAGCAGCAGAATTGCCAGCCCACACAGGAGCTGCACGCTGGCCGAGGCAATGTTCCGGTAATACTCCGGGTTAACACGCGTCTCGGACCTGACAGCAGATGCTTTCCTAGCTGTCATGATTGTCTTCGCCACAGCGTCTCACTATTTCTCCTAGGTCCTAGGACTGTGAGCTCTGACGCTTGTCTTAGTTACCTAAACGATGCTCTTGGCATGCAGAAACACTTCAGCCAGGCGGCAGGAGAGGGAACATCTCCTGCAGAGCAACCTGAGCACATCAAGTCGCTGGGCCGCTCTGGGAAAACCAACCGTAAGCACAAGGGTTTCGCTGACCCCCATCGCTGACAGGTGCGACAACTTTGCCCTCAGGTGGCCAGCACAACATTGCGGAAGGGATTGATGGCATAGATCAGGTAGCTCCTCGGCTGGCCACACGACGGGCTGGGCTCGGATCTGCAGTGAGGCCGCCGGATTTCGGCTCGAACGGTTCTTGGGAAGTCGAGGCTCGGCTTCCGCGTGACCACGAAGGAGCCGACGAAGAGCAAGCCGATGGCATCAATCGGTCGGACGGTGTAGGCATGAGGAGTGAAGATGGACAGTTCCTGACCTGGGCTGACAGGCCGTACCAGCCAGGCTCATGGGAGGTGGACGGAAAAACCTTGTTCCGCCACAAGCCATTATATTCCGATGCAGGTTCTTGAAGTCGTTTCTCCCAGTTGTTCGGAACGCTGGCATTGGGCAAGCGTTTCAATGCTTTCGCAAACTCTAGCATGTTTACAAACAGCTTGACTCGACCCAGTTTAAGCTTTCGATTAGGGCGGAGCAGACTACACCGAAACACCCGATGACTGGCTTCGAACTTCGAACAATCCCAAGCTAGCGGCTTCTGTACACGAAGTAGACGACGGTCGTGGCCTTGCGAAAGCATAAGCCACCCAAGCGGTTTTTTTTACTTGTCCAAGGGTTGAAGCAAGAGACAGGCTGGGCTAGATTGCCGTTACCAGGTTGCCAGCAATCAGTGACTCTGTTGCACATTCAAACGCCAAAACATCAGGAAAGGTGCCAAGTACCACCCCAGTGCCAAGCGATCTTTCAGCTGCTGTGGTTCTGCCGAAGCCTCGGGCTCCTGAAGGCAAAACCATGGCCAAAGGCATGGCTGAAACAAACGCGCATGTCTCTGGTAGAGAGTCCTTCTTGACCGACTCAACATCGTCCTTTCTCGGTAAAGACATGTTCTGTCTTGGGGGTGCTGTTTAGGAGACAGAAGAGAAACTGCAGCAGGAGCAACAAAGCAAGGTTCACGCACGGTGGATCGCAGTGGTGCAAACAAGTGTGCAATTCATCGTTCACGTCGCAGGTCCTCCAGGTTCAGCTTCACAGCTGCATCCAACTCCACGGCTGTGTTCCAGTCACTGGCCATAAGGTTTCCAGTGCAGGGCCTTTGGGCTGACTGAAGCCGCTCTGGATCCGACGATGACAGTGGTTTCATGACCAGAAAGACATAGGAGAACTACAGCAATGCGATTATTCGGGGATCGATCTTTGTTTGCTTCTTGTTAAAGTGATTTCTGCGGCATTACTGGATGGGCTTCGCAAGCCAAGTCTTCCAGACTCAAGGTATTTTGGGCCGGACTCACAGCGCCGTGTGCTGGTGTCTTCCGGGTGTGCTTTGCCGTGTTCTACGCCCCCGATTTTCGTCTCAGAGACTCTCGGTGCCCGTTCCTTCTTCTATTGACTCCTCGCATTCTTCCTTTTAGCTGCTTCTTTCTTCATCCCCGAATTTTGATGTCTTTGTTCTTCTTGGCTAAATAAACTGCTTGTCTGATTGCCTGCCTGATTCTCCGTCTTAGCGTTTTTTGACATGACATGTCCTTTGCGGTTCACGAGCGCTTCCCACCGAGCTTGGTAGTCTGAGATTTGGCATCCGAAATATCGCTGACGCTCTTGCAGTCAGTCGCGTCACATGCATGAGCTTCTTCATTCGCAGGTCTACAAGGCATGCGGTTGCAGTTGCTCACACGCAGACTCGGTCAGATCACATCCATAAACCAAAACCTGACAGCAGTCTTGTGAGTCGTTGCTTCGGCGCCCTCAACACGATGCTCCAACAGGTGCAAAGGACCTAGATAGCGGAGGCCAGAGGACAGATGGCTCACAGCACCTGTGATCTTCCTTTTTTGCCTCCCGCCTGAGATTAAAAGTCTCTCTCTCTCTCTCTCTCTCTCTCTCTCTCTCTCTCTGCCAGGTAGAAGGCAGGCAGCAGACGCTACCCTCCCTGCATGCGAACGCGCACCTGCAGCTCCCTCTCTCTTTCTCTCTTCTTCCCCGAAGGGCCTCCCCCCGGTAGTTTTCTCCGGAAGGCTCGGCTATACAGACAGTTGTGCGTCCCCCGCCTGAGCATACAACAGACACAGAAAAGCTCAATGCTGTGTCCAAAAAGTTACTCCCCACTCAGGGTAAGGTTGCAGTTGGAGAAGAAGGTGATACAGCATGTCCACATGTTGTGGGTGCACCAATCTTTTGACACTTACACAGGTTCTTCGTGCCTTTCGAAAGAAACGGGAAGTTCTGTATTGCCGAAGGTACAGCCCTACTGGGCTCATTCTCTCTCTCTCTCTCTCTCTCCCTCTCGCTCGCTCGCTCGCTCGAGGGAAAGGTCCGAAGACCCGGGCCAAGGCCCCCCTCTTCCCTTCCTTGTTGGTGGAAGGGGGCTTTGGGGTGTTCAATGGTAGGGAATTTTTCCCCCAACGGCAGGTGTGGCTGGCGGTGTGTGCCTGGCAGTGAACCGACCCTCCCCGTACTTTATCGCGCATCCCGGCCTCATCGCCGCGCTTTCTAAAGCAACTTCCTTAGTCCCTACGCCAGGCACATGCCCCAAGCAAAAGCAGCGGCTTGTGAAAGGTTCTCCGCCAAAGTAGGAAGCAACACCAACACGAACAGTATGATCACTAGTGCTGGCGGTTCCCCCACAAGCGAAAAGAGCTTTGTGCAAGTGAAGGGTGGTTCAGGTTTCCCCAGTCAAAGCATGTACGAATTGGTACTAAAACCCTGTCAAAGTTGCAGGTAGTGCTTCCAAAGTGCAGTTTGGGTGGGGCGAGTTGCGCCCCCAACGGTAGTAGTTTGTGGCTCCGCGGCCCGTCCAATTAAGCTTGGCGTGTGCAAGCGATTCTCTCCCTCTCTCTCTTCCGGGTAGGATCCAGCCTCGAGATGTTCTCCAGAAAGGCTTGGCTGTACGAACAACATGGAGAAGCTTCCCGGTACTGAAAACACAAGTAAAGGAGCTGCGGAAGGTCAAACACACCGCTACCGGTTCAGCGGGTGCGTACTTCCCCCAAAAGGCATAGGCTGTACCAGTTGATCGAATCGTCGCTCGGCCATTGCAGCCGATGCACAGATCAATAACACAGCGGTTGCAGTAAGGACTCCACACACACACTCTGCTCTCTCTCCGTCTGTCTCTCAACCTTTCTTCTTCGTCATGGCACAAGACTTTGAAGGCAGTGATACTACGGCGAATGTTCGCCGAAGTACGCAGGTACTTATAGCTGAACATGTGTGACTTCGAGGACATCGACCCACAAAGGACAATTTCTCGATGTTCGGATAAGTCTACTCAATTAGTGTATTCTCCAAAGTACAAGTCTGAAATTGTATATCCCTCTCTCTCTTCCTTCCTTCCTGCGGGTGAAGGTTCGAGCGCGCCGGACCCGCACAAGACGCCCCGCACTCTCTTAAGCTTCAGAGAGACTCTCTATCTTCTTCTCCCAGGCTTAAGGGGCGAGTCAAGCCCCCGGGCGCTGCGGCCCGCCCGCCCTTTACGGGGTCTTAGAGGGGAAGGGTCTTAGAGGGGAGTGAAGGGTAGAGGATGTTTCCGACCGAAAGAGCTAGATTTAAGTATTAAGCCTCTTTCTTTCGGTCTCACATCATCGTGACAGGACATGCGAATTATGCCTGAACGCGCGGTTCCCCCAATATGTGCGTACGAACTCGAGCAGATGAGAGTCTCTCTCTCGCTCTCTCTCTACGGGCCATCACTAGGTTCAGGCTTGGGGCAGCATGCACTTCCAGCACAGCGTACTGAGTTGCGGATTCTCATGCGTCTATCCTTCCTTCCGTCCGTGAAGGGGGAGTCTTCTGAGGATCTCTTGGTAATTAAAAACGAACTTCGATTGTTTTTGCGGATGCACGAAGCATCAAGACCACGAGCCCCAGAAGCCAACAAACTTCAAGAACCCACGCAGCCGGCCAGAAAGCCTACAGAATCGCAAACCCAACAAGCCAAGCAGCCACAAGGAATTCAATTCCATCAGCGCTAAGATACCAAAGAGCTACTAACAAAGGCGCAGAGGACCGCGAACATTCAAAAGGACGAATGAGTTGGTACGGCATGATGTATAGTGGCAGAATCTGACAGTTATGTAGTTATGCAGTTATGCCCATTGCTCTGTGCTCAAGCTGCGTGTTACCGCTAGAGGGGGAAATGCTTCTGCGGCCTGTTCCGACTGTCAAGGCTCTTCTTCTTGTCGCAGCTGGTGGATGACTGTTGAAGTAATCGTTTCGTCAACATCTAGCTTCGACAGCATGAGCGTCTCCATGGTGCAATCAGCCATCGTTGCAAAGTCTGCTTAGTGTTGCTGCTGCTGCTGCTGCTGCTGCTGCTGCTGCTGCTGCCGGAATGGGCATCGGCATCGGCATCGACCTTAAACCTACGTACCAGCACGGTATAACTCGACATACAATAATTAGCATAGTAAGATAGTATATGAACCATGGGATTCGCTTTCGCCATTGATTGTTCCGCCGTGATCACTCAAACGAATCATGCAAGGGGAAACCTGTCACGACTGTTGAAGCCTCCAAATGACTGTTCCATGCGCGCCAAGATGCACGGAGGGAGGACATGCATCCTGAAAGGATCCAGCAACACAACCGGGTAATTTTAGTCAAAATCGCAATAATCATAATAGTAGTAATAATAATAGTTGCAAGCACAGTAGCATGAGCCCTCGCATGGCCTTGAGTCCATTGGGCCTCTCAGGCGGCACGGCCTGCAATACTTCATCGAAGACATCGATGGGCTGGGCCTCGTACGCAAACAGCAAAAAGGCGAGGCGAAGTGTCAAAAGGTCTCCTCGGTGCTGCTCCTGGCCTCCACGTCGACTGCCGCCATCAGGAAAGCAAGCAGATCCCTACAACAGCACCTGCCAGTGTACCTTCGATGGGCCCTCGTCTTGTGACTGCAACATACTAGTACTGCAAGTGTATGCAACTGTTCAATGGGTCTTGGAGGGGAGAGTTTGGAGTTCTTCGGAGACGTAGCACCCGCGCTTGGGAACCAGATTACTACCCAGGCATTAGACAGCATTCCAGTTGCTTCCATGCCGATCGAAGGTACACGGGCCTGGCATGGTGGCTTGCCCTTTGCGTGGCAGGCACTCGCAAGCACTAAGCAATAATGGCTGTCATTCGAATTCAGGTTCTTGCTTTGGCGGGCCGCGGTTGCCGTTTGAGTTCCACAACCCACATGTCGGCAGTGAAGTGAGGTTGAATTGTCTGACAAACTTGTCATGCAGAAGCTGAGCAAACGTCAATGAGTCAATGAGTTAATTGTCTCCTGGAACAACTCCGCGATTGCCAAGAAGCACGCCAGCCGCCTGGACCAACTCGCGCAGAACAGACGGCTGCCAAATGTTGCCAACTTCCCAGCACGTGAATGAAAGTATCCTCTGACAGGCTACCGGTAACAAACAGCGCGATGGTACGGGAAGCATCCAAGCTCCAGCCGAAACATGGACTCCAAAATGGCAGGTCAAGAGGCCATCTCCGGCAAGGCCTCATGGAGCTATGGGCCTCGTTGAAAGTGAGGGAGTATAAATGTTTCGGCTATATGGGAGGCTGGAAAGCAGTTGCTTTGGTTTTGACTTTAAATTGTAAAGGTCCTTGTAGAGGTCAGGGGCATGCAAAGGCCTAGAATGCCTGTCGGCAATTTGCCAAGCACTTACATACCACCATGGGACCATGGAACCCAGGCCTGCAGACCTACAGGTCGCTAGTCATGGCAGGAGTCACACCTTCGGTTTTTCAGTCTCTGTCTGTCCGTCTGTCTGTCAGTCTTCCTCTGTCTGTTCTGCAGATGCCTTGAAACCCGCCTAACATGCCAAGGCACCACCCGCCTCCTCCCGCGCTGGGCCCGGGCCCCGAGAGGCTCCCCGAGGTGTCCCGAGGCGTCCCGTCTAAGGAAAGCTTTGGCAAAATGACGAAGATGGCTTCAGAGCCAAAAGGGTTGCAGAAAGCCTGAGGCGATTAGGGCTCAGGGGCTCTACATCCGGGTTGTGTGGCATGCACATAGCTGCAGCTGAGAGCTGCGGGTACGAGGATCAGGGTTCTAGTGGTTGCAAGTTGCCCGAAATCCAGCAATGCCCAGTTTAAGTCTGCATCTGGCTTCCACATTACGAAACACTTTGTGCGGGCTCGAATACTGGGAAATGACGAAAAGCAAGCAGCCGTCCAAGTTTTTACGACAGTCTAAGCCATCAACAAAGCCACGGTATCAGGGCGAATGGTCAGCCCGTGCAGATGTCTCACTCCGTTGCAAGAACCTGGACGAGGTTTCACAGAAAGCCACAGAACCTGCGCCAATCTTCTTGAATTAAGTGACATGAAGTAGACGAGCTGGCTGCGCTGCTATGTGCTACACGCTTACAGCAGCCTTGGCGAGACAGACCTCCTATCGTGCACCATTCCGCAAAATCCATCTCCACAAGTCTCCACACAGGTTAACTAGCGACTGACCGGATGCAGTTTCGCAAACCCAGCCTTCCACAACACAGAGCCCTCTTTGTTGAAATGGTCCGGGTCTGGAAATTGAAGAAACCGAACATATATTAATGGGCTGCACAACAGTAAGATGTTCGAAGGCCCCCGCCCAAACTACGATGCCGCTGAAACAAGTCACAGGCGATGGACAGCCCCACCTTCAACAAGTATATCCGCCACGACTCACCACGATCGGAAGCATCATGATCCCATCATGATCCCCATCCTGATGCGGATAGCCCTGCTAGGTGTCATCATCGAAACCAACTACCACTTGTATAACAGGCGAGCCATCGTCATCGTCGTCCTCCTCCTGATTGCCACTTCGCTCCTCCTCGTCCTCTCCCTCCTCCTCATGGGCAACAGAAATCACACTATGACACTACGTGTTGATTGCTGCAGGTAACTTTTTACAACTCAAAACGGCTTCTTCCGGATCTCGGCTCAGTGTGAAGGGCCTGCCCGATGAATCGGACAAGCTCACTTCGACGCAGTGAGGGGGCCTGGCTCGAGCTGGCTGGCTTGGGTGCATCTTACCATCAGATTCGGTTGAACAACAAGTCCCCTGACCACAGCGTCTTCACTTGGTCAAATTAGTCCTTGTGCTGGCGCTGGTGGTAGTAATGCAAATGCCGCTCAAATGCCAGTCTACAGCTGCTCCTGCAACTCCAGCTGCTGCTGCTGCTGCTGCCGCCACTACATTCTGTTCTACCTCTACCTCTTCGGCTGCTAGGGATGCTAGATGTATATGGACTCGAAAAGAATCAACACTCAAGACTGCAAGAGCATCTTTTCCCGGCCGTGCCGCGCTCTGCAGCATCCACGTCAAGTCCCAGATCCCCCGAAGCGAGGCGATGTACAGCAATGTTCGGATGACAGACGTTAAGACCGTTAAGAGCGATTCATGAATCTGAACGAAGAGCTGCAGCGCAAGGTCTGGGGTGAGGGGTCACGGTCAGCCAGGCTTTATCTGGCTGCACGGACAAGCACAGTTCGCCAACGGCTTTGGTAGCGCAGCCGGATGAAGTGTGGATAAAAATCACGCGGCCCGGGAAAATGTCCTGGATGCAGCTACGGCGCGTCTTGCGACCTGAAGCACTTCAACCCTGGCTGTGCCGGTGTGGACCGGCTTCGTGCCCCAACTAAAACCGGGTGCATCCTACAAGTAAAACTCACGAACCCTTGAAGCTGCCCTGACAGGAAAGTCTCTGTTCGTTCCCTCTTCTAGGGCATTCTAGGGTCATCCGGTCAAGACTGTGCCCATGTACACCAAGACTTCACTCGCTGCCAGAATTCCTACCGAGCCTGCGGAAAATGAGATGGCTCCAGTCGTGGGCTCACCCGACTGGGTTTGAGTGTGCACGGGTTCGGAACTCCAAGTGATGGGGAGGGGACAAACTGGCGCTGCAAAGCTACCATTGCCATTTTCGCCGCTTTTCCTCCAAAAACGCGCCTGCCGCTCCTAAGACAGTTTTGCGGAATGAAAGCCGCAATGTCACAGGAGTCCGACACTCCGTGTTTCAAGCCCGTGGTCTGCAGTTTCTCATGCTGCTTCGCTGCTGTCCTGCTTTTCCGTCTCCCATCGTCAACCCGCACAGACACCTAGCGATGACTGTCAAGCCCCTGTCACCGAAGTTTGGTGCACGAAGAAAATAACTCGGCTTTGAGCCTTTTGCGGAAAGACCCTGTTTGCACCGTTGATGCCAGTCCTGGCCAAAGATGGGGCCTACACGCTGCTGTCCTGTGCTGTGGAACTCGTTGCTACACCACGGTGGATAGAGCGCCAGCAACTGTTGCACACACTTTTCTTGAAGAGCTTCGCTGGACGCCCGCCGATCTCGAAAGCTCCGCCGACTGCAACCGCCTCCCACAACAAGAAATGTTCTGGAATCTGAGATTTGCGAGTGGCACTGACCTGTGGTGCGTGATCGCCGAAATCTTCAGGCTGGAACATAAACTGAAATTACTGCGATGGACACACTGGATTTAAGCAAACGGCAATGTAGACCCCACGTGATGATGTCTCATGTGAGGGTTAGGCCGAATGCCAGGCTGCCACCATTCCTGGGATGTACGGCACAGGATGACCGTACAAACACCTGTCTAAGCAAAGGCTCCTTGCCATCATGGACTTAACACAAGTCGCAGTTCAGGCTTACACTTGGGTGTTGAGCTTATAAGGTGTGAGATTAGACGCCGCGGCTGGGTGGAGCACTGCAAGACCATCACGTGGGGTGCCTGCAAGATGGGACCATATAACCCTGCTCCCTAAGCCCTGCACCTGAGTCGGCTCGGCAGCAACTGGCTCCGACAAGCGCGACAGACTCACTACCGTCTCCTACGGATGGCATCGACAACTGTGGCACTGCCGCCTTCAGCAATGCCTCTCTCCAAATGTCAACGAAATCCACGACCCCAAGATGCATGCGGGGTTGTGCTGACAGGCAGGTGCATCTTATAGGGTCGGTGCCTTTGCTCCTCAGGCTGCCCACGAGCACTGGGCTTTTGGTGTGTGCTTGCCCTGTCTTTGCAACGAGCCTCGTGATGGCAACCCTTGCAGGAAGAGCCCCCGTCTGGACAGACCCTTGAATCTTAAAATCTACTCGAGGAGTGCTTCAGAATCTTCATCCGGAGTCCCTACTTTCTAAGCCCTATGACAATTGCTCAGGGCCAGCCGCATCGTACGATTTCCGAGGGCCTGAGGAGTTGCCACATCTAGAACTGCTCGGTAACAACTCGAAGAGGAGCAACTGCATGTCAGGGATTTGGAAGTTTTGCGCTTCAGGGGTCGGGGTTCATGATTCTGGCTCCTCGCTTGATGGGCTGAGGCCGTGTGGCGGCCCGCAAGCTGCAGGGGAACTGGACTAAGCCTGATGTTTTCCTGTGTCGAGATACACATCTCCTAGGCTTCCCCTAGCAGCTACCAACAATGGCCATCATTCCTACATGAAGCCAATACGCCGCCATTGGCAACACAGGCTGCGACGCCGACTTGCAGTTGCTCAGACTAGAACGCAGGAACTCTGCGAATGTTGTTGCAAAGTGGAAACCCCTGGTCGGACCCGCCTCCAACTTGGACGTGTGCGGGCTCTTCCGAGCCTTTGTGCCCAAGCGCTGCGTGAGAGCCTCTTCTCGAGTCCGCGGATCTTCAGCTCTGATGTTCAGCTGTTCCACCTAGATTCCCGGCTCCTTGGCACCCTCTGCTGCAGCTTAAGCGTCCAAATGGAAAGGGAAGGCAGGGATACATCCCTAAGGGTCCATGTGCCTAAATAGTATATACATTGGCCTTAAAGTACTCCCTATATGGGTACATTGGGCCCAAAGTATATACTATTTGGGTACATGGACCCTTAGGGCATAGGTATCATATCGGCAGCCCCTACTCCTCGCAGCCACTGCTCAGCTCACACGGCACCACCTGCATGTGCAAAGTCGGTTTAGGGTGCGGGGTTCATGAGATTTCCGGTACCCCTTAGCCAGGGCACGTCGCAATGAACCCAAGAGCTGTGATGTTGGGGTACGAAGGGTACGAAAGGACGGCCGTAGTGACTTCAAGTCCTTTGAGCGCTATATGCCTCAGAAGGCAGCGGCGCGCGAAGCCAAGGTCGCAGGCAGGATCCCTGCTTGCACGACTGTAGGTGTTGAGCATAAGCTCAAGATCCGCGCGGCCGTCGAAACTATGCACTTTGTTCTACCAGTCCCAAAGGTGACTACAAGTCCTGGAGCTAGGGTGCACAGACAGGCGAGATCCCGACGAGGAGAGGGAGTCTTTCACCGGCTTTCCGGCATGAGGACTCTTAGGATCTCGTAGGTCTCAGGTCTCAGGAGGCGCTGAGCCGCCTGAGCCTGAGGCCAAAGACAACTCGAGCATGCGAAGCAGTGGCCAAGCGCAGAGCTGCAACACGTGAGCAGGGAGGACACGGGGAGATTTCCAAAGGCCCAGAGATGCTCCAGAAGCAGAATTCAGTGAAGGCCTCAAATCTGGCAACCTGGGAATCCATTTGCCACCCTGCAGCCTGAAGCGCGCTGTACATCAAAACAGAAAGCTCTGAAGAATGTGGCCACCCGGGACTCATACTTTCGCCAACCCCTCATTTCCTTCTGGCTGGGACTTCTTGGAGCTCCTCCAATGCCAAGAGGGCTGTTAGCGACACCTTCTCTTTCCAGGACCTCTGAGACTCGCTGGAAAGCTTGACAAAAGGTGTCAATGAAGGGAGCCTGCAAAGCGATTTACTGTTGGACACTCCCTGGGAACAGCTTTGCAGCACGAATACGTGGATCCAGAAAACACTGCCTCAGACCTTGCGCCGGCTGGCAGCAGTGTATCGAAGTGTCTGGCATAAGGCATTCAAAATCGTATTCAACAGCTTCGAGCTCGAGGACAGCATGCATCCCTTCCCTCTCCAGGCCGGCTCAGCAAACTTAAACCCCAACACGCAACGCAGAGCCAAAGATGGAAAGATCGAGTACACGAAGTTCGGGGCCTGCAGCACAGGTCGTGGCAGCGCCACCATCAGCGACTCTCGACCAGATACTCAGCGAGTTATAAGGCTTAAGAGCAAGGATGTTGGGGGACGGTGCAGGGCCCAGGGAGGCTTTTGCTGGCTTCAAGGCCATCCAGCATCTAACAACATGCAGTCTGCCATTGGACCTGCGCATGCGGCAGCCTCAAATCTGCATGAGGCATTCGTGCGCTGATTGCGCTTGTTGCTGCAGTGCTGCCTGCCAACTTGGAGTTCCAATCTTACACCTGCACACACCAACCTAATCCAAAGGACTGACAGATCTCGTGTCCAGCACCATGGGTCCATCCTGCAGCAGCCTGAACTTGCGACTCAGCTCGCACGGCTGCATCAGCTGGGCACCTCTCTCGCTATCCAGTCAAAGGCAGATACCTGAACTCCAAAAGCCCTGACCTCTCTGCGCACATGGAAGAATCATCCGAAGTGCCTGCGCGCACCAGCCTTTCCCTCAACGGATGAAGTGTCAGGACTTGGCGGTTGTCGAATGCTGCTGTCGTAGTCAGAAGGTCTGATCCTGATGAACAGCCAGCACGTACTATTTCAGCAGCCTTGAGCTTTGGCTCAAAAGGCTCGTTCCGGAGAAGCATGTCATGCTGGCTGGGTTGTCCAGCTGACAGCGCTGTCACCTTGGACGGAGGTCTCCATTGTGCCAGGGAGTCCCCCTGGTAACGTTTGCCACGAAGCAGACCCATGCTTTGCTGGTGAGATCGCCTCAAGTTGCACGCAAACCTGCAGACCGCAGTGTTGTCAGTTGTGCTGATAAAAGTCACCTCATGGGGCGTAGGTCCCCGTGAGAACGTCGGCCCTTCAACAAAATTAGAAGCCACAATGCCTTCGGTTAGATCGCATGAATTCGAGCGCAGCCTCAATCTCGCTGAAGGGCACAAGAGCCTTGCGGCCTGGGCCGCCAGGGCCTGCTAAAGTTGGAGAGATGGGCTCTGGGACCTCTGGGAGTTTCTGAGATCTCGCTGCGACACATTGGGGTGCTGCTGAGCCGGGCAGAAAAAGTCCTTGATTGATCTCAGGGAGAGCCACGAGCCTAAACGACTCTGAACCCACGACACCCGGTCCGAGACGAGCGAACAAGCGTGGACTGCTCATATGTGCGTAAATGACACTCCAGAGGCAGGTTCTTCCCTAAGGTCTCACAGAAGGCTGTGCTCCACTCTCAGTGCGGTGCTGGACGGGCCTCAACCACTGGGTGACTTGTGGTTCGAACTCGGGGCAAGCCGCTTGGCCTGTTGTTGGAAAATCTGCGAAACGAGCCTGATGGGTTGCAAGCGTGTTCTACGGTTCAGCTCGGCTGCTGCCCAGGTGACACACTCATCCGGCCTTGTGGGCCCTGGCTACTAAAACCACTGCCGACATGGCAGATTAAGAGCCTGGCATATGGTTCCAGGGGCACCACGCTGGCCTCCGCGCAATCCACACCGGTGGAAGGTAGTCAACCTTAGTTAACCCCTGTAGCGTACCTCAGTCAAAGCAGCATCTGCCACTGGCCGGCAGTGGCTTATTCGGCACATGGTTTCCAGCCTGCGATGCTCACAGCATGCAGCTGTGGATCCGGTGCTTTGCAAGGAGGCCTGTGGACCCACCTTCACTATGAAGGTCGCAGTCGCGGCCGCAAGAAGCGGATGTTAGCCGGAAAGCCTAGCATGCAGAACTTCTTGCGATCAGCCGAGGCGAAGAGTTAAGGTCTTCATGCCACAGGAGCTCTGCATCGCGAAGTGTGGCATGCGCTGGCTCAGCTGCACTGCATCACAAGAGGAAGTGCCTGTGCAAGCTGGGCACGAACTCGAGCGCAGCAGAGATGTCGCCGCAGCGCAGAAGAGCAGTAGAGTCTATGCAAAGAAAAGCTTCCGTCGCATGTAATTCGGCAAGGATTGAGGGTGCTGGCCGAATGGAGCACCCTAGGCTGCAAGAGCCTGAGTCCTCCGCAAAGCCGGCAACCTGTGGAGAACCCGATGAGCGCTGACGCTGCGACGCTGCACAACTCCTGCACCTGGAGCCTGAGCATCAACCTGCCTAGCTTGCTCTAGCAAAGGCTTACCGTATGGAAGCTAGGAGTGTTTGAGGACTTAGGGTTGACAACGAAGATCTCGGCTTCATGGTGGTGGGCTTAGGGAAACACTCTTGAAGACTTCGGAGACGAGGTTGCCAGCCGGATCAACGCGCCGAGTGCGACTTGACAGCCGTCGTTCAGTCAACAAGCATCTTTAGGCGCGCCGTGGCCCCTGTTGCATTCCAGCAGCTGCGCAGCCCGAACTTCGCCGGTCGAAGTCGTCAATGGAGGTTCAACGGACTGATTACTTAGCGCTGCTTATAAACGCCCATAGACCGGCCCAAGGTCATGAGCTCAAGGTAAGAAAAGGCCAGCATACAGCTAGCATCAAGGTTTGTATGCGCCATGCAGCACTGGAAGCAGCTGACACAGTTTTGCTGGCTCTTGCCAAGCTATTTGTAAGTGTCTCTTCGTTTCTCTCAGGCTTGACAACTGCTCTTAAGACTTTCTGCACGGCTCATGCAGGCACAAGGAGGTTGCGGTTTCGTTGTACCAGCCTTCAACATCACCTGGAGCCTTGCTGTGCGGTGGATTCTCACTTGCTTGGCTTTCTCGGCCAGAGAGTAACCAACAAAGCGGTGTCTAGCTATCCACATGTTGCTTGAGATTTATGTGCTTTCTGCTTGTTGGCTCAACACCTCCCGGTTTCCCAAACATCTGCGTTCCTGGCCTGCGGTTCGATATGATATCGGGGCTCAAGCCTCTTCCTCAAAACATCTCTCCTGCATCTGCTCGTCAGAAGGTCCAAGGGTCCAAAACTCAGCAAGGAGCATAGCAGCAAGCATCCTAAGCTTCTGCGGATGATCGTTGTCGAGAAGTCTGTGCCCAAATGCAAGGAACCGGAGAGCGTCAATTCTGAGTTGGCAAGACCTACCTTGAAGCAACTTCGGTGCTGGGAACAGATTATAGCCCATCGCCAGTATGCACTTCTGCGCAACCGGTCGGCCGCACTGCCCCACGTGACCTGCCATCTGTTTCTCCCTCTTGTTCAATGATCTATGAAAGTCTGCCAGCTAGTCGATGCCGCATGAGCAGCCCATGCCACGGCAAAGTTCGCATCCTCTACAGTATGGTAGAGATTGGATTCGCAGTAGTTGGTCAGGGCTCCGGACGCCTGATTATCAGGTGCCCGATGCCTAATGCACAAGTGCATGCAATAGTCTCTTCTCCCGAAATACCGCTGAAAAGCCTACATGCTGGGCCTCCCACCTAGCCTCGGACCTAGGGCCTAAGACCTAGAAGCCTAGAGGGTTGCCAAGCTGGGACTTCCGCTGTGCAGGCGGCAGGGAACTCATGCTTATGGTCGGTCAGATCATGTATCCTAACAAGTTGCTTTCTCAAGCACTGGCAGACGATCAGATACCAGTTCTGGAACAAGCCGTGCAAAGAAGGTACCGACATGAAGTGCTGTAAACCAATATCAGCCTAGAGGACCTGCTGTGATGTTTTGGGCAGAGCCTACTGAAGCCGCTGTCAAGTCAAGAAATACCTGGTGCTCAAAATGCGCCGGCAGATGGCCACGTGGCCGATGCGTTTGCCATAACGTCTGTGAACAACATCAGGCCTGCTTCGCAAACTCATTGAGATGCCTGCGGCATCTCACATGGTTTGCCACTGCAGAGAAGCGTCGCTCACAAGCTGGTGCGCCGGTTGACACCCATGCAGGCATGCTGCATCCGGTTCTCGACAGTACTTGCACGTCTTGATACAATCCTGTGGTCAGCGAAAGGCTTGCCGCAGCTAGGGCTATACTTGTGAAGTTTGGGTTCAAATTCTGCAACCAGTGCTCAAACCACATTGGATCCTAGCTTCCGAGCTCGAGGCTCGCAAATTTGAGATGCATCGGTTGTCCCACCCGATATGCAGTGCTCTGGGAAGAGATGGCTGCGGTGTGCCCAAACAGGCTTGTCTCAGCTGTGCCACCAATGACGTCCTGCACCAACAGTGCATCGGAAAGGCTGACGCACGTCATTGAGTTGAAGAGAGCTGTCGCGCCACCGTCGGCGGGATCAACCGTTCCACTCCCTGACCAAAAAAGGCGTATTGCAGTGTAGGTTCTTGAAACTTGCAATCCAGGTTCGATGGATCCCGACTTTTCATAAGACCTGCATGGATGCACCCACGACGCAAGGACCCATCTACTTAAATCTACTTATGGGGGGATCATCATCAGCCCAATAGGCCTCAACAAAGCAATACCCATCAGCAACAACAGCATCATGTGTGGGCATCCCAATTGAACTTGGTGTTTGGATGCTTGCAGTTTGAAGGTCATCCTGGATTGCGGCAGGCAGGCAGCCGAGTCATTGAAGACGAAGGAAGAACTAGCCTCTGGTCCGTGCGTCCTGCCGCTGCGAAAGAAAGCGGTAAGCACAGCGGCTCATGCTTCTCTTCACTTTGATCTTTGTGACTGTAGTTCCAGGGCAGCGGTTTCCAACGAGCGACGGCTGGGAAACGGTGCACTTGTTAAGTTTGGAGCCTCCATGCAGGAGCCTGTGAAAATTGAAATTCAATATCGATGCGCCCTAAAAGGAGACTTTGCGGAAGCCCTCGCGTTCTACGCTCATTTCCCAAACCTTGCATTGTGTTCGCGGCTGTATCCCTTGTGTATGACCGCCAGCGAAACTGGGAAGCGCATCAGGGCTCACCTTAAGTTGCAGTCCATGCGAGTGCTTGGATGCTGCGAAAAGTGCCCATTGTGTGGGCGGTGTGTTACACCATGTTACAGAACATCCTGCAAGGTGGAAACGTAAGGATCGGGCACAAGCAAAGAGACTTTGGGGCGGGCATGGCGGGCGGCCAAAGAGGACATGAGCGCTCGAAAATTTTGTTCTGCTAGGCAAATGCCGGAAAGCAAAGGTCAGGCGCTAACCTTGGATAATTCCATCTTCTCCTGTGTCAACATGCTCCTGTAGCGCCTTGCATGAACGGAGCAGAAGGTTGTAGCAACACATCTTCTAGTTGCTGAGTTTCCGAACCGTAAAGAGCTCAGCTTGCGAGTTGCAGCGACTGGATACAGTTCGCGTGAGCAAATCGTCAGCCTCCGATCTTGCAATGGGCGTGCTCTAAAGAGAAACCTCGATATGGACCAAGTAATCCTTCGCAGCTGCCTCTGCTGTTTCCTTTTGCAAGACGGGCCGAGGACACAATTTAAAATCGACCGGTTGGCCTCAAGCGGCGTACCTTGCGGGTCTTCCGTTCGGTAAGGCTGCGGCATATTATGTTTTCAGGTAGCTGTTGGGCTGTTGGAGTCAGAGCTCTTTGTTCTCAGCTCATGCAGGGCAGCTGCAGCATGGCAAACTTCAAACTCTGGCGAACAGCGGCAGCTGCACGTTCATGAATCACGACATGCTTTTTGTCACTCGTGCTCGACAAGTCAGACGAGGTTTGACGGGTTAAGGCAAACTATCACGACATGCTACACATCCCAAGAGTGGAATGGGATTGTAAGATGCTCAGATTTCGCTGAGGATCTTCAATTCTTGGTGCGTGCAATCCGCAAGAGGTACATTCTTGCACAATTACGCCTTGGCAACGGGATTTGGACAACGCATGCAACTTTCGTGAAAGCACTTGGATTGACTGCGACCCAGGTTTGCAGGCGCCTCGCCCTTGCTTGAGTAGCATGTGGTGCTCCCGCGTTCAAGCACGCCGCCGGCAATACTTAAGACTGCTCATGCACACATGGGCTTGAGCCAAGACATAGTTCGCTGAAACAGCAGCTCGGAGAAGCCATGGGAAAGTAAGAGGATCACTGAGTGTTCAGAGCAACCGGTCCAAAGAAGCGCACGTGGCAGCAGCCAGGAATGCGAATCGCGCAGCAGAGACCCTCCTCCAACTTGGCGGCCTCGTCCACAACCTTCTTTGCCTCCGAAGCGGCACTTCTCTTGCAACTCTTAGTGCTCCACCTCCCTTCGGTGTCTCCCCGACGGAATGACTATCCGCCAGTGTCTCCCAGGCTTCCCATGACTCTTCGCATCATGTGGCTTGCGGACCTGCTCTGCCGTTGGGAAAAAAGACTACTTGATTTATCTCGAGCATGCAGCGGCCTTCGTGTGACTGTGATCGGTCAGGAACCAGCCAAGACATGCCCGGGCAGCAGGCGTTGAGCTACCGGGTGAAGTCACTGGATGCAAGGTTCAGCAGGAGTTCCATTACCAGTTCATGGCTTGAAAGAAAGAGTCTTGGCCGCAAACAGCAGCCGCTTTCTGTTCTGGGCAGCAACGGAAGCTGGACTCGCAGACCATGTGCATAACTTGGTATCTCAAGTGGCTGGTTCCACCAAGCCATCCCCGTTCCTACTCAATAGTGGGCTTACATGCTACCATTTTATTGAGCTGAGCCCTTGCATGTAGAATGAAATGGGGGGATGTAACCCCATTTGGGGGACCTGGCTGTCTCGACCAAACATGTAGGCTGAAATGGATGCGTGCAGCCTCCCTAACTTCGCTCAACGGAGCTGTTCGGGGTTCGTTTGGTCTTCGGGTTTGTTTCGGCTCTATGGAACTTCGGGGACTCCGGGTTCAGGGTTGCAGAGATTTGGGGTGTCCAAGGTTCCTGGACGGGTGGCTTTCAAGGTTCCGGGTTGATGGTTGGAAGGTTGCGGCCTATGCAATAGGCAATAAAGCTTTCTCTTCTCTGTGCTCTGTTCTCTGCTCTCCACTCTATGCGCTCTGCGCTGTGCGCAGACTCTGCCCTCTGCGACTCTGTGCTCTGCGCAAAATCTGTGCTCTCTGTTCTCTATTGTATTCTCTCTTTGCTCTGCGCTCTGCTCTCCGCTCTCTGCTCGCTGCTTTAAGCTCTCTTTACTCTCTCTCTGTGCAGAATCTGCGCTCTGCTCGCTGCTCTCTGCTCTTTACTGTATGCTCTCTGTGCTCTGCACTCCGTTCTCTGCTCGCTCTCTGCTCTCCGTAAACTCTGTGCTCTCTGCGCTCTGTTGTCTGCTGTTTGCTCTCTGCTTTCTGCTCTCTGCTCAGGATGGAAGGAGTTGAGAGTTTGGGCACTCTCTTCGTCGCAACTTGCAATAGCCTCCCGCAACTCAAAATAAGCCCCGGTGCTGGGTCCTGGCAAGGAGCCTGTTTGGGGGGGTCCTGGGGAGATCCATGAGCCGGTGCCCGTTTCCCCTACACAGCCCTAATTCAGCCTACAACCTCCTAAAGCAGCAAAACCCCCGCGGATGACACCATAGCTTTCCAATCGTCGCGACAAGTACCCTAGATACAATAGGACGTATGCTGGCTAAAATGCGGGGTGCAAGCTGAAATGGTTCCTGTAGCTCTCCAAGGCAAAAATTTCAGCTACAATGAAATGGTGTTCGACCCGTGTAGCACCCCCCATAAAAGCCAGGATGTAGGAAGGGGGATACCAAGCCTCTCCGAGCCGTTGCTGGCCCTGGAGCTGTGCGGAATTCCCAAACGCGCTTGTGCTCTCAGCCCGTCCTCTGACAACCGGGTATCGGGCACACTCTGCATGCACAAGCATCCTCAAATAACTGCAGGTATCCAGTAAAGGCTTGGGCCTTCTCAAACATGCACCCTTTCCAGGCCCCTCAAGGGCTTGAGCTCGGACAGGAGGTGGCACGAACCCTTCAGTAACCACGTGTTCAGGTCGGCGTTGCTAACAGTTCGTGCCACGTTCAACTTCAGCAAGCAACGGCAGATACTGGTGGCACCCGAGAAGGATGTTTCCCAAGCAATTGAAGATGACAGACGATGTACTTCGCACCCGCATTGCCAAGAGCAAACAAATCTTTGTATGAGGTGTAGCCTGCAGTGCACCTGCTCGGTGCCAAGCGAGGCATGCTGGTTCTGTGCATGCCGAGGCGCCGCGACACGACCACCTGTGGTAGACTATGCGCCATGCAAACCTCAGTCGACATCTTCTGAAAAACGATGGCTCATCATTCTAATGAAGTCCAAGGGAGCATCACTTGTTGCAAATAAACCTGCTACTGACGCCAGCCTGGCTGAACAGAGTCATTGCTTGCTTTGAGACTATCCCATGACAATTGGAGCGTTCATTTTCTGGAGTTTTCGGGCCGCCACGCCAGGTGGATTCTCATAGTAGTGCATGGTTAACAGCATATTCCACGGTTGGTGGGTGGCGGGGTGACCTGAATCCCGGTGGCTACAGTGGCTACAGCACCAAGCAACTTTGATGAAGTGGCAGGTGGCAAGGGCCCTCGCCGGGGTGTTCCCCAATTACGGAGGAGGGACAAGCTTACTTAGGGGACTTGTATCTTTGTAGTAGGAAATATGCTTTGTTACACTTTGTTTTAAGTTGAACACAAATTCCGGCAACTATTCGTAACTTCTTTTAAGTTTTTTGTAACTTTTTTGTTGGCTTCTTGGTGTTTGCTTTCAGACCAACAAGACTGAGGTGTGGTTAAAGGCCGTATGTGTCAACGAAACGACTGCAGCCGCCCAGCAAGGCCGAATGTCCCAACGAAGCGACTGCAGCCGCCGAGTTAACAGAAGCGAGAGCAAGCACTAAGCAGTATGTGTCTAGCTTGAAGAATACAGATGCTTTGCAACTTGCAGCAACAGAATCGCCGGGTCACTGGTCTGCTCTTCTACAGTGTGGACAAGCTTTTGCCTACTGGCACAGCAGCTATCGGCGCCAGCCTCGGCGGACAGCTGCATCTGAAGTGTGTCGCCGATGTGTCTCCGTGTGTCTCCGTGTGTCTCCTGACCCGGGGGCAGGAGACACGTGTGTCTTCTGACCCGGGGGCGGGAGACACATGTGTCTCCTGGGCCGGGGGCGGGAGACACATGTGTCTCCGATGTGTCTCCGTGTGTCTCCTGACCCGGCCTTTTGTGTCCGCCACTCCTAACCGGGAACCAGCCAAGGGGTGCATCAGGGCAAGAAGTGCCCAAGTCCAACTAACATTTAATTTCGTTGGACTTGCAAAACTTAGGCAGCAGCACCACCCAAGGCGCGCATCATGAGCATCAGCTGTCTTTGGGGCGGCCTTTTCCCCCCTCCTTTCCTATCCTTCTCCTCGTTCTTCAGCTCCCCCCATGTACCCCCCCAAGTCCTACCCCGCCCTCCGCCCCAAAACATCGCTTCAAAAGCAACAATAGGCCTCAACATAACAGTGTTCGAAAAAAAGAGCCCGAGGGTCATAAGTTTTGTTAAGTTTTCTTAACTTTTTAAAGTTGTTCTACGTCTTTTTAACTACTTACAAGTGCTGTATCTTCGACAGGCCACTTACAAGTACTAGCACCGTGCAGGAACTTACAAGTTCTTATACTCACCTTATACGATGCTTATAGTATGGTTACGCTGGGTGTATATCTTCACTATCTACCTGTGTCCCTCCTCCGTAACGCACCAAACAGTATTGAATTTGGGGGGACTCCACGGCAATTTTGAGAAATTCAGCTGGGCCTTGAAGAGGAACCACCGCCGTGGTACCCTTCCTCTGGCATTGGGATGTGTTGAAAAGCGTCCTCGGACAAGTGCAAGAGCTCTAAGCCCTGGCGAGCCTTCAAAAAGTCCCCCTGCAACACCCTCCATCTCAGCTTACCTTTGGTTAGTAGGGAATGGAAGAATGGTAGTAATAGTAGTTATACTTGTACCCCATTCCTCCATTCCCTACTAACCAAAGGTAAGTCAGTTGCCGATCCGCTAAGAGACTCAAATCCTTAAGCCCTCAACCCTGGAAGCGGTCGACAAGGCCCGTACTTTCATCCTTTGGCCACTACAATTCCTGGGCCGGGGACTTGGGTCTATGAATCCAAACCCGAGGCTGGAGGACGTGGAGTGTGTGATTCCTGGCTTGAGGGAAAAGGAATTGGGACTGGATCTGGGGCGCATCTAAACTCTTGGACGGCGAGGTTGTCTACACTCATTGAGGGGCCAGACCGCATCCGCTTCAAACGCTGTTGTGCTTGGGGCCAGTTTGAGTAGGGGCGTGACATGGCTTGACGGCACTATCTCTGTATATCCGGGTCCTGGCCGATATTGCAGCATTTGTTCCGTATCTTTGGGCCTAGTGCAACAGCAAAGAGGCTCTTGCTTTGCATCGACATTCCGCAATTACCAGGATCTTTTGCAAAGGTTGTAAACACATGTACAGCGGTTCGTTTCTAGCACGGCTATCAGGAACGCAATGAAAGCTCCCCAACTGCCCACAACTTGATACAACCCCATATCTATATGGTCCACAAAATGAAGCCGACAAGAAACCGGCGCAGTTGAGTCAAGTCACTGCGCAGCCAATCACACATGTGCCTGGATCACTGATTTGTCATGATGTGTTAAGTTATGCTTTCGAGCAAATTCGGAAGATGCTCAAGAAGAGAAGATGGTATCTAGCATAGGATCTAGCGCCGAAACCGGGGGCTCACGTGAAGTCAAAACGCACACATGTTGCGGCAGGAATCGAATTCAGAGCACACAGCAATTCTGCGCCGAACACTCCCGGGGCCCCCTTCGTGCATCAGGTCCGTGTATCGGTGTGTCGCAGCGTGGTAACGGTGTATCGGTGACATCGATGTATGGATGTTTTCAGAAAATTTGCGCCCTAGTCGACGGTCGCACTGCTATGTTGTCTGCTCCAATTGAATTACCCCAGCCGCCCATGCTCACAACGCCCTGAAGGCCGAACCCCCTTCTGGGGAACCGAAATCGAAAGCTAGCCAGGACTTGATTCAGGATTGCAGGAGAGATATAGAGGAGGGAGGCTAGCTGCAAACACCAGGCATGATGTGATTTGCCACGATCTTGCAAGGGCAGTGAGCCAAGAAGAGGTTTGTCAACAGCCACCAAGCATGATACTATGCATGCCAGGGTCAAGCAAGTGCACTGAGCCAAGTGAGCATAAGTGACTCAAGCAATCCATGTGCTGATCCATGAGT
The DNA here is from genome assembly GCA_905221615.1 of Symbiodinium sp. CCMP2592. Lineage (NCBI taxonomy): Eukaryota > Dinophyceae > Suessiales > Symbiodiniaceae > Symbiodinium > Symbiodinium sp. CCMP2592. Next base: position 37,382 of record CAJNDT010004135.1, read on the forward strand.
AGTCCACGCCCACATTAGGTATTGATATCTCAATTCCGACCACCTCCTGCGCCATAGGATCCCTTAGGCTTCACTTCCTGTGAAGAGATGAATTTCAAACTCCTTCCTCCCGTCCATCAAGACTACTGGAGTCTACATTAAGACAAGCACTATCGAACGCCCCCTCACCCTTGCGACTGAATCTACCAGTACTGGAATCATAGAGCAGAGCATATCATAGCAGCATGTGTTGCGAGAGAATTGTGTGCTGAAGCGCCCTCAGTACAGTAAAACCCCAAGCAGAAACGCATGTTGGAGAAGGAACAAACAACATTCTATATCATCAGCTTGAATGTACAACCAGCCCGATATTGAATGACAAGTAAGTTCAGCACCATCTGGCTGTTGCATGACATGTCAGATTAGATTGCAGGTTATGGGGGGAGGTGCCTCAGATTGCCAGCTGGTGCTTGCCGAGCCAGCCATGCGGCAAGATCTCCACGCTAAGAGCCAACGGAAGGCGAATGGCTAGAAACTCTGGCTGACCTGAATGCTTAACATGGCAACGTTGCCATGGTCATGCTATTATGTCGATATTCGCACTTTACGGCACTGCAGAGTCACAACAACTGAGCAAGCTGTTATGAATGGGCATGATTTGATGCCTGCCATCGCTCAAGTGAGTGGGGCTGCGCAATTAGTCATAACTGTAGACTCACAACAAAGCTGACGCCTTCAACCCCGAAGAGCCAGCACTGCGGCTGACGCAGTGGACTGTGTGGCCGTGGCTTGGGCGTTCAAACACAGAGATGCGCGCATGTGTGTGTGTGTGTGTTTGTGTGCATGCATGCATGCATTTTTTGAAGCAGTTGCATGCATGTAGTGGTCTAATTATGTATTCAGAGAGAGAGATTTTCATGTACATATACATGTACATCTCGCTCTATATATATATATATATATATGTGTGTGTGTGTGTGTGTATACAGACTACATTATAATGTATGTATCATGTGTCTATATATGTCTCTGCATACTGCTGTCAACATCTGTTTGTATATGCAGCACAGAGCATACTTTTGCTGTTCTGCAGCTGTGGCATCCCGGCTTTAGGGTTCAAGGACTGGGGATGACACCCAAGAGGCTGCGGACCGAATACATGCAGCTGCACGTTGCAAGTACTTTAGCTCTTCAGCCTTTGGGCAAGCAACCTTCCAGATCACCCCAAACTACACTCTCTGAAAGATACTGGGTTCTTCTATGATATGACATACTGATTGTAGCGTGCGCTATAGTCTTGGCCATATGCTTTGCAAGATGTGTTATCGAAACGATCCAGCACAACGACATACTGTCGAATCTAGAGGCATCTACTTGCAGTCTTCGAGCATTCCAAACGTGCTAAGATGTCGCACAGAACCCGGTTCGCTGAGCTTGCAGGGTGAGTGAATGTGCTGGCTTGGCCGGAGAAGGAAACTGGGAGCCAGTGTTGAAGAGAATTGAAAGTTTCGATGGATGCATTCACTAAAGTCTCGCGTCTGAAGCGCAAGCCAAAATGATCTGCACTGCATGTGTTTGGCGTTATGACTGCAACACACAACACATGACACTCGGTATCTAAGTGATTAACGGCGCTCGCCAAGAGGGAGGCCGGTGAAAAGAGATGGTTGTGATCAACCACCATTGCCTAATGAGGGCGCAGACATGCGCAGACTTAAGAAATGTGAGAAACTGCTATCGTCTGAGGCCAACTATCTGCCTCCACACAAGCCTGCAAACGCTCCTGTTTCTCCCATGCGCTTCTGTCCTGAATCGTGTGTCCATGTCACGTGTCCACCTTGAAGGCCTGTCAGAATCAAGAGTCGGATGCAAAAATTTGAATAGGCCTGCACGGCTCCGCAACCAGCTCTTCGGATCTGCCGGGACCAAGCAACGCGCGTCGCCTTGCCCGAGAATACGCGTGGGCATTGCAAGGTTCGCTCTGCAGCTGGAAGTGTCGCCAGGTGCCTGTGGCAGGCTTCCGGCACGCAGCGGAGCCATGTCTTATCTGCTCATCTACAACACGTGCCACCACAGGTCATCGGTGCCTGGTCGAATCACCAAAGTGGTCCTCGTCGTGCTGGACATCCAAGCCTAGGCGTACAGAACCGCGCATTCAGTCATAGGTGCACAGATGTTTTCACTGGAGCTCGTGATTGGAGATCGATTCTTACTGGTAGCCTCTTAGAAGAGGGGAGCCCTCTCACCATCGTGCCAAGAGTCGGTGGGCTGCTTGGTCCACGATCACGTGTGCGCATGCTGACCTCAGTGCTAAAAGGTCTCGGAACTACAGGGAACACATCTAAATCCACTACTTCAGCGATAACTGCACATCTTTAAGGCTCAGGCAGATAGCAGCCAGCTGCCATCGTAAGAGGCGTCAGCAGCTTGCATAGGCTCTCAGCCTATCCAAACGGGTCAGGTAGGCCAAGTACCCTAACATGCAGACTGCAGCCTGTGCTAAGCTGGCGGCATTGAATTCCAAACCACGTGACATGTCAAAGAAGGGCGTGATCTGAGTGTAGGTGGTCCAGGATTCATACTTGGTACCTGAGCAATTTTGCCCATGTAGCAGAGATATCAATCCGCAAAAGAGTCTAATGATTCCCGAATCTTCCAAGTGGAAGTATCCTCAGCTTCGCATGCGCCAAGGTACGGTTGACACGTACCGTAGGCTCATGCACGGTCTCATCCACATGGCCTTAGAGCCAAGTTCAGGCTGTGAAGGTTCTGACTTATATATACACCCCTTCTACTTATAGAACTCTTTTTGCAACTCGAGACTACTCAACGGAATGCTAAACCAGTTGCATGACCCCTTGGGCAATTAGCGGAATATCTCGCAATGCACATGTTGTGTCCAGAAGGCGGCCCTCCGCCAGGTCTGCCACCAGCGGCAGAAGTGTGAAGCAGCAGTTGAGGCCGCAAAGCCTCGGTGTCATGCTTGCACGCGCAACGACTGCATTGCGCAAGGTCAAAGGAATGGTCGAATCCCTTTCGCCTTGCAACTCCAACCATGCAACAGCCCCCTGCAACGCTTGCAGTCTCGGCCAGCCACTGCCATGTTGCCAACATTTTGTGGCAAGCTGGAGCCTAGTAATAAAGGTCAACCGCTGTCAAGCACCACCCTCAGTTTAGGAGAGAGGCATGCCGTAGACCAGAGCATACGCTGGCATCTCCTGCCGGGTAGTCCGCACTCAGTACAGGCAATAACTACAAGATGCACGAGATATAAATCCTGCTTGCGTATGCACTGCAAAAAATGCTGTGTGTGTCCACACCTGCATGTCATCGCGGATCATCCGCCACCCGAAGAGAAGTAGCAAGCCTTGCCAAGGCACCAGCTCTTTGACAGAAGGTGGGGACCAAGAGTAGCGACTGTTGTTGAGCTAGTTTGAGCTCTTGAGCATGACTTGATCGAGCTTCTTTGCCATACAAGGTCTGGCGAATGTTGCTTCGCAACTGCAGGCTCGCGCCAACCGAAGGACTTCAGTGCAGCAACCATCACCGTCTTATCCGCATAACCGAGAAAGTGCTGAGCCCCGCAGCCTGCCTGAGAGAACAACGGCGACAACGTCAACCGTCAAGATCTGCAAGACAACCACCTTGCAGTTGTTTGAGCTGATGTGCAGTGTCCTTGAGAACCGATGCTTTTGGTTCCGCAATTCCAGAAAGTCTGGCTACCAAAACAGTAGTAGCAGCTACTGTAGTCATGATGTCGCCCCAATTGCTGGCTGTTGATGCTGTCAGCTATATGCGCATATTGAGCAACTGCAACGCCTGCAAACGCCAGAAACGTCAGGCAAAACCGAGCCTGGTTTCTCATCCGGAGCTACAGCTGCCACAATCATTCATCCGAACTGCTTGGAAGTGCTTTTTGCCCGGAGTGCACTTTACAGATTCGAGGTACAATGGTGGCATGCTCGATGAAAGTGCATACTCTGTGACTCTATACTCTAGGCATGCCACAGCTACTGGAAAGTTTTAGCTCAGGCAGGGGCGATGGTTAACAGCGCCATCAGGGAGAACCATTTCCATCGACTGGGCGGCGTGGGCAGAGCAGGGCCAGCTTTCCCACTTTCTCTCCACTGGGTAGGCGCAGTGGGGCGCTTGGATACCAGCTATGAGTTTACCTGCACCGTTCGTAACAGGCACCTTGCAACACCAAGGACACCAAGCCGCAACAAATTTGCTTGCACCAGACAGAGGATTATCGACCTCCAGCTCAATTCTATCCGTGGTGTGAAACAATGCAATGAAATCCGAGAAATGCGAACTGATCATCATACACGCCTAGCCGAAGCAGAATTTCCCACTGCGGCAGGCCTGCAACACATGTAATCAGAAACCCAAGACATTACAACCTACACTCGATAGCTTTACGTGACGTCTAGGCTGGTTTGTCTCAGCTACTCCGCAAGCAGCTCTTCCGGAGGTGGTGACCGGCGAAGTTCGGCAAGGAAAAGCATGGCACAGGCATGGAAGCTGTGCGGGTTCTTTTGACTCTCTCCAGATCTTACCGTACATGATTGTTGTTGCCTTTATTCTTCTGCTACGAACGTGTTTCCAATGGCATCCCATTGGCAGTAGCACTTGGTCCACTCGGTGGGACATGGACTTGGCTTCCAAGTTCAACTTCTTCTTGCTGCCCGATGTGTTCTGCTTGTTTTGAGTGGCATGGGCTTCCCTGCAAGTGAAACGGTTCAGTCTGAGGGTCCTGGAGCCCAGAAGAATCAGGCCGAGAAGCATGGGGATAGTTCACAACAGGCACTGGTTGTCACTTTCATAGGATACTCGGATACCAGCTTTCGCAGATCGTCTGCAGCTGTGGTCAGCTTGCAAAGCTCCCTGCAAAAAGCCGAGGCAACAAACATCGCCGGGCTCGCTGACGCAGCAGCTGCAGCACCCCAAAGCAGCCTTTGTGGAGCACTGCAGCCAAGAGCCAGGAGCAAGGCTTCGACGTTAGTCTTGCACAAGACTCCGACTTCTCTGCTCGTAGAGAAGATTCCCATCCTCAACTGAACAATGGAGCCGGTGCCGTCAGTTTCGACAGCGCTGTTATTCTGGAAACATGACTCACATGACAGACAGCCCTTAGAACGGTTGCTGCTCTTGTTGGTAGTTGTTCCTTCCTTTTCTGGTGGGCCTGCCTCTTGTGTTCTTGCTTTTTTTGAAGCAGTGGACTTGTTGGAATGCCGGCACAAATGACGATTGCACGTGTATTGCTTGCTTGCTTGACTTATTGCTTAAAAGGGTGCTCTATCTTGAATGCCGACCTACGCCAAGGGGCGTGCTGTGCCCCGCGGGCCCCGCGCATTGCGACACAATGGTCGGTTGTGCAAAGACAAGGAAGTATGCAATATCCACACGAAGCAACGCAAGGGAATGCACATACCGGGAAACACTTTGTGAAATCATCGTGGTCAGGAAAAGCGACGGTTGTCGTGTTTAGAAGCAGTTCAGATGCGTGGCTTTGTAGTCGTGGCAACATTACTAGGAACCACGTATGCCTGCAGCAGGAGGTTAGCGCTGTTCCCGGTGTCGTCAGTTTCACATGGCTATCCGTCCGACATCCGACATGCAGCACATGCCGGCGAGCGTGGCACCACCACCCCCACTTGTCAGCAGATACACGCAACCCAACACCGCATGGGTAACATGAGTGCAGAGATTCGTTCTTGGAATACCTAAGCGTTGGCACAAGTCTGCATGGCGTGCTCCAGCAAATGCCTCCCGCGCCTGTGCAGTGGCACCTACTCTGCCGCTCGGGTGGGGTGAAACAGCTGATAGGCTTGGGGACCTATCAAAGTCCCCGGGCATATTAGCCCACCCAATTCCCTCTCTATCTCTCTCTCTCTTGGTTGCATGCGGACAAGGAGAGCACACGCACTCTCCCGTTCTTTCTCTCTCTCTCTCTCTCTCTCTTTCTCTCTTTCTTTTCTTTCGCCAGGGTTATGGTGACGGGGTTTCCCCCCTCACCGCGCGCCCCCGACTGTTGCGGGTGCCAAGGGGCCGACTGCAGACAAAGGCCATCGGTGCGGCTGGAGAAAAAATTCTCGTTGGCAGGGTGATGCGTCCGCATTGCCCTTGACCGATTGCAAGCAAGAGAGAGAGAGAGAGAGGTAGCCATTTTGGCTCAAGTCGACCTGCCGCTTCCCTTCGGGGGGGCACTCGAGGGCGGCCCTTCGCAGCAAGCCTGTTGGGTGGACGTCCCTCCGAGTGGAGGGAGGCTTGAGTCCTTCGCCGAAGCCGCAGGTTTAAGTGGCTCGTTCTCCTCCTTAACAAACGTAGCTGCGCCATTGCTCTCGGTGCAGATATAGTAATCCTTGCGCAGACCCAGACGCAGGCCCGCCTTGACGAGTACGGTGTCCACGGACCCCAACGGCTGACCCAGGGGGACGTCGGGTACAGCTACCACTAAGGCATCGGCGACCCTACACGGGGGGTACCTCGACGATAACCTCGTGGTGCCGCCAACAGGTCGCTGACGAGATGGGAAGGGGGTACCCTCGAAACATGTGAAGCAGCACCAGCCCGCACGGTACAGAGCCGGAAACACTTGTGCGAGAGATGTGTTCGAGGGCCATCTTTCCATGGCAAACATGACAGAACAGCCCCAAATTGCCTTCTCTACGGCGCGGACAACGTGAGCAACAATAAGGTGCAAGAGCACTTGCTAGCACAGGAAGTTGTGCTAGCTCGGGAAAAAGCTGTCCGTGAACTTCGGCGTGATGTTGCTCCAGCCTCCTCCTCGACCTCAGCGACCCCTACCTGCACCCCCCCACCACAGAAGGCCAAAGACAGGGAGAGACCTCAGAAGTCTGACACCAAGCGGGGGGAGACCCCAGGACCACCATCATCGACAATATGGACGCTGACGACCCCGTGCTGGAACCACTGAGTGATATCCTAGGAGTCCCCATGGAACAAAAGGGGAACCGACAGCAGCCACGTCCTTCTACCCCAGTTAGAGCATGTGCCAGTGCTCCAGCTGATCTTGTGCCACCACCACCGTCGCCACCACGGTCAAGGCCCGGGAACCAGCAGGCAGCTGACACCAATTTGCCAGAGTGGAAGTCAGCTACAACTTGTGTTCCTCGAGCACTAAACACTAAAGCCTCTGGACAACACGGGGCCCCTCCCCGACCCAACCAGGGTCTTTTCTTCCGCCTTCGCCTTCTACATCTTCTGGGATCATACGGGGGACCTCCCCGATCCAGGCTGGCGCTGCTCGCGTGGTGCTGGGGCCACAGACGCCAGTGCAAGAAGCTCCAAGAACGCGGCTTCCAAGCTCGGAGGCCAGCGCAAGCGCGCCAACACGGGAGGATCTAGCACCACGACCGCATGAACCAGCTGAGGGGGACCCCACACGCGTGCATACGGCGCGGAACGCCGCCGGGAATGTGACGACCCAGAAGGAGCATGAGCACGCCAACGAGCCCTACGACATGATCGGCAACGACAACCCGCGAAACCACGGTTTGCATCCAAACTTTGACGTAATGACGTATTTGACGACTCCTTCGAGGACTCCAGTGAGGATGTGGCCAAGTTTGCAGCTGAGGCCGGGGACGTCCCCACACCAGCCCGGCAAACCCTGTCCTACCTGTAATTACCTGAACCAACAGGAGAGCCACCCACCCTTTCGACGAGGCAAAGAGAACGACTCCTACAGCTTTACCAAAACGGGGTCATTTCCAGGGAGACGCCGTACGAGACGGACGCGAACGTCTGGAGGCGGTACAGAGAGCAATACAAAAAGGGGTGCAGAGACTATCGGCGGGACAAAAGGCGACTCAACGATTGGCAGCCCGACTAGAAGCGTCGACGAGAAGGGGAACAGTGAACGCAGGATCCACAGTGAGCGGGCGTTTTGAAACCTTTCTAATTATGCGGGGGAACCCCCAAAGAATCTCTGCAGACCTTTTGACTGGGAGGAAGAATCCCTGCTTTTTTCCTTTTCTAATTCGTCCGAGATGCTGTCGTCATGACTTCAGCAAAAGTCTTCGGGACGTCACCATGATGTGCCTGCCTTGCCTCCAGCTGCGTTCTTGTATATCAGAGGGGTGGGCTGCCCATTAGGCCCCTGCCGCTTCTAGATCCTTTCAACTTTCGCCTATGCTGCATGCTAGGCTGTACCAGACGACGGGCCGCTAAGCCAACCACCATGCCGATCCCAGCTCTCAATGAGCTCCCTGTACAGTAACTATGTAGATACTTCCCAAAAGGGCTGTTGCCCTCTTTCTGAGGACGGTTGCGCTTGTCTCAGTTGGCGGGGGGACCCCGAAGTCCTTTAGTCCTTTCTCGGCTCCCTTCAGAATGAGGCACGAGGTTTGCAATGGTTTGCACCGGAAATCCCCCGTGTACTTGAACACTATCGAACTCCCCGTGCCTCATCTGTCTCTCTTCTTCCCCGGGGCATGAGGGGAGTGCGAAACCCCTCGGCCTTGTAGGCCCCCCCGATGTTCGTGGGGTCGGTCTCTCTCTCTCTCTCTCTCTCTCTCTCTCTCTCTCTCTCTCTCTCTCTTTCTCTCTCTGAGGCATTCTTATTTCGCAGACCGGCGATCCACACATGCAAGGATGTCTTAGATGGTAGGAGGCAAGAAGCTGCCAAGACAAGTGCTTAGATGCGATGCTCCTATACCCGGCTGTGCCTCCAGCTGACTCGCCCCAACATGGCAATCCACTTCGTAACATGAGTAAATCGGAAAATGAGCTTCAGAGATCGAGAAAATCTGACGTCCCTTGCACGAGGTTGGATCGTGGCACCGGGGAGTCCGACGTTGTGTGCTGAAGGTTGCTGAGCCGGCTGGCGTACAGCATCCAGCTTGAGCAACAAGCTTCGCAGATCGCGACTGCCGGCAATAAGTGTGCTCAGTGGAAGTTTATGAAAAGTTGCACCTTCTGAAGTAAAGTTCAGAAGTCTTGCTTCCTGTGCCATACACCGATGTTTTGTCAGGATCTACAGATCTAGGACATGACTTGCCCGATGCAGCACCACAGCACTCTAGCAATAACACTTCCCACAGCTTGCCAGCGCCTTTCAGCAAGCTCTTTCGGCAACCCTTGATCATTCTCAAAGACGACGAGGATTCTAAGTGTGCAGGGCAGCAGAGCAACGCGAGCACAGGCTTGTTGATCTCGATTCATCGAAACTAAAGGTCTTTGTGACATGCAGCTGCAGCATGACCGCCAGGTTCCAGGACACAGAAGTTTGGAACTGCCGAACACATACAGGCAGCGACGTTGTGACTAGCTGCTTCGGGGTCGTGGTAAGGCGGAGTGTAATGTGGATGCACGCAGACTTGTTCCTCTCCCGAAGGACTAAGATGTAGTCACTGGTACATTATCCAGCAATTCCAGAAACGGGCGGCCTGCTTACCTGGGCAGGAAGAGACATGCTGGGCGAAGCTTCAAACCTTAAAAGCCAAGGCGTCAATGCGCCCTTCCTCCAGAGACTGGGAATCCGGACTTGGAGGGACCACGTTCGTTGCTCTACGGTGTTTCGCGTCCTTTGCTGCCTTCATCTGGCTGGAATGGGCAGTTGCTGGGCACACGGTGTGACACAGGTGTGCGCCTGTCAGCATGAGGCAGTGCGCACCGTTGTGGGCATAGGTGAGCTGCAGAAGAGAGATTACTATGAGCTGCAACTACGATGAAACTTGTTTATCTTGAGTGGGTGTATGGCTGTGTTATGACTGCACCGGCATGATCCGCCCCAGCAAGTCTAAGGGTGAGGTGCACACTGCCCACTGCTCCACACCTCTCCTTTCGGAACATGTGGTGTGTGAACAACGCGAAACGACCGAAAACGGTCAAGTGAAACGGAACCAAGAGCTGTGCTTGAAAGCCGAGCTCAAGCAGTTCAAGCAGAATGAACCGGATGGCAAATCTTCCAGACCTCTTACAGCTTCGACTCAATATATTCCTCATGCATGTACTGCAAAGGGTCATACTAAGAAGCTTCGGAAAAACTAGCTTTTACAGCAGGTTTTATGAAGTCTTTATCCTAATCACATCTAAGCCGTGCTGCTGGCTTCGACTCTCTGGATTCATGCCACATCTGAAAGATTGGAAGGGATCGTGCGGGCCCCCCGCGGGGAGTCCAGCGTCGCCGGCACGGAAGCTTTCCTTGCAAGTTTTAGTGAGGGTTTCGATCAGTCTAAGCAGCCACAAGGACATTAATTATGGCTTGTAGCTGATGCCTCGGCCATCATCTAGCGCAGACATATTTTTAAGTGGAACAGCACCAATTTCACATAAACGTCCGATGCCAGGCCACGAAGACCCGAATCCCTGGTCGATGGTCCACTGGACTGTCATTGGCAAGCCGAGAGATCGCCGAACTTTGAACTCCAACACCTCGAGATCTTGTGTCGGGGTCACTGTTAATCTGCTTTCCATTCTCTGTCATTGCCTAGGATGCAACAACGCCTCCCATGCAAGCCTTCCGTGCCTTGACGCGTTGGCTTGTGAAGGCCATTTGTCCTTTATCCTACAGTCCCCCTCACAATCGACCAAGCCTAAGGCCTGGTAAAGTCGGACAGCAGACGTGCAGTTTGAGTACAGCAGTAGCACACGCCCTGATCAGTCCAAAACAACTACCAGTACTAAAACACCTTCATGTTCAAGACCTGTTCCTTCATCTTACGCTGCTCCCCCCTCACAATCGACCAGCCTGAAGCCGCCTACAACGAGCCTTCTTCGGTGTCTGTCTATCAAGTACCCAGCTAAGACTGACCATTAGCAGAAAGGAAGAAGAAAACTCCAACGAATCCGCCGGGCAATAAAACATGCAGCATGTAGGACAGCAAAAACTGAAGCGTCCAGAATCAACACCGGAGACCTGCGTGGCAGACGCCCACATTATTACACATGCTGCAACAATAGGCCCGCAGCTACTGTAGTTTGGCCTTCGCGTTTGAACAAAGTACCATCCATGGATCGCACGCTTGGGGAAAGTCCCAGGTCCTACTGTACACCCTCCAACCCCGTGCAAACGTCCAAAAGTTTGCTCCTGACCTCAACGAAGACACGCACTTCATCTCAACATCGAGACTGACCCCCGAGAACAGCAGTTGCCAAGAAACTTGTCCGAACCCAACACTTGACAGACCTAACACAGCTGGCCGCTGGATTGACCTCTGACAACCTCTGCTTCCTAGGCACTGGATGGCCCTTCAGGGCGCCATCCTCCAAGAGCTCGGAAGCCTGGACTCTGTTGGCCTCGGCCTCCTCCATCCTGTGACCCGGGACCCCACTCGAACGTCACATTTTCTCAGGCTCCGAAACTCTGAACTGTCAGAATACGGCAGAGAAGTCGACCCTGGTTGAGGTTGTTTGAGGCTTCCAACTAGACCGCGTCACGGATGTCGTAGAGTTGGCGAGTTATGGACTGCTGCCTGCTGTTTCACTGCGGCGAGAATTCGTGCATAGCGGGGAACCAAGGATCAACAATCAGTCGAGCGTGAACGTGGCTGCGAGGTGATGTCATCCAAGATAGTTTTCACCACTTCGTGTGTGGGTAGTGTGCATGCTTGTGAAAGTGGACCTCCCAGACCCTGCCTGTTTCTTACATTGAAGATGTACTGTGAAGTCTCAAGACATCGTCCCACGATAATTCAATGGGTGGTGATGCCCGCTATCAATCGCAACGTGCCTCGAAGCCTTGAACTCAAGTGTGCCGTGGCAAGTTGGCCATATGCTGTGAGACTATTCATCCGTGGCCTTGGGACATATTGCCTCCCGCTTAGCCCACATTCTCACTCAGGTGCGAATCTCTTGGAACAAGTTGCTTAGGCTTCTGACTCTGACGACTTTGTCGGACAGAGGCGACGGTTTCCTGTGAAGCGGCTTGAATTGTAGCTATACAGCCTTCGCGGATATGTTGGCCATCATTTCAGTTGGCCGTTCCAGGACAGGCCGATTGCGATGATAATTCTCGGGGTCAGGGTGGCTACACCATGCACTTCGCTTGGATGCTGAGTGATAATTTACATATTCCTCTTCCCAAGTTTTGTAAGCATGCAGGCGGGCACATTGTATCTCGGCGCCGCAGCAGCTGCACGAGTTCACGTCGTTTGCCAGCCTGGAGCTTTTGCAGACAGATCGAGGGCCTGTCTTAAGGTGACCAGGTGTCCAATCTGTAGACTCAGGCCTCTCTACTACAGTCTACCTCTGTGTGAGCGAGTACCCGACTACCCAACACCCAAACCAAACTCTCTTTCCCACGCCACGCCTGCCCGAGGCTCTCCGTAAATCCAGCCAGGAACTCCTGAGAAACGGGCTGGTGCACAGGAGGCACCTGCGAGGCTTGTGCACAATCCGTTCGAACCTGTCCTCCAAAGCAACCATCGTCGCGTTGTTGAGGAACTCAACAGTGTCGGAATGCTGTACAAATTCTTGGAGCTCATGCCGCGACTCCTGGCCACGTGCGACTGCACATGTATGAGTACTAATTGTTGGGAATCAGAAACCAAGTCATCCATACCGCACAGATGCGTAGAACTTCGTCAATACCATCAAGCCCCTCCCAAGCTGAGCCCGCTCCTGGCTGAGTGTCCAGGAGCCGAGCATTGCACGGAATCGTGTCTCAAAGGAGGATTTCCTCTGGCAGTTGCTTTCCTTGCACCGCCATCAGGCCATGGAGCAAGGCTCAGAAGCCAAAGGCTGGACACTCTTTTGCTCGCCAAGGTGCAAAGCTGGCCATGGAGGGCTTCCCTCTTCGCAGCATGGCTTGGCTCTCCCAGATCCTCGTGAGGACATCCAGCTCTCCCAGCACAATCTCCTGAGCAGTGCTAAGAGACCAGACAAGACCTTGTCTCCACATCACACCTCCCATACTGCGTCCCTGCTTCTGGGACGGAATATCTAGAAACTCTACAGCAACAGCACTGCTTAAGAAATCATTGGTTTAAGAAATGAGCCCCTCGAACAGCCGTGCGAGAAAAACATATGTACATAAAATGCGCGCATTCAATATAAGAAATCCAGGGTATCCTGGACTCGGCGTGCCAATTTCTTATTTGCTCTTTCTCATTTTGTCTTCACTGGTGTTGTTCGCACAAAAAAGTAAACCAAGAAACTAAGGGAGTAGATTTCGTATTCCGAAAGCTCGGCGCCAAACCCTTACAAAGGAAACCAGGAAAGGAGAGCACAGGAGGATTCGAGCCCACAGCACTTTCCTTTCCAGCTCATGTGCTTATCCACTCGGGCATGGCATCCTTCAGACTCCTGAAACGCCATCATATGCATCCCATTTTTTACACAGCTTGCAATCAGCCCTCCGCCCCTCAATTTCTTATGTTGCTGGTTTTTCCCTATATGGCAAAGCTTAATATATGCCCTTACAAAGCCTCCAAAGCTGTTTTGGAGGCCTTATTAAGCCCTGTGTAAAGCCCTTATGAGGCAAGCCCAGAACCCACTAAAATGAGAAATCGAGCCTGCCAATTTCTTATGATGTCTGTGCATGCAACGCAAAGGCTCCGACTTTCATGCTGCATGGAGGTGCATGTACGATGCAAGAACACGCTCCTGATTGTGTCTCTACGTTGTACATGCAAGCCAATGCTCGAAATGCTGTATCGCCGCATCATAAATCAAGTTTTGATCTTTGAGTTGAAAACCTAAAACTCAAAGGGGGGTGCTAGAAATACAAAGGAGGTTTGCTCGACATGTTGTTGTTACCAAACCAGCTACCAAATCTTTATCTGGAGAGTGGTTTGGGTAAAAACAAAAACAAAACGGCTGTCGTACGGAAGCAGGTTCGCTCGACATGTTGCTTTTAAAGTTTCGAATACTTCTTCCAAGAGAAATTCCCTTGTTGTTTTCGCTTGGCCAAATTTCCGCTCACAGAGTCAGAGACTGGTTTTGAACACAAAACACAATACGTCTGTCGTTTCCCAACGTTCGCAGATGTCATAAGTTTTCGCAAAACACACAATCTCCCACACCCCTCATCTGTAATAATAACTGGCTCAAAAAAAGTGTTCCAGCTGATTTGGGATAAAACCTGAGAGTTCAAAGATGTCAGAAGTTTTCGCAAAACACTAAACCGGATACTGTCTTTGTCATGGTTTAAAACCAACGAAAAAATTAGATATACCCTTTTCCGAGTTAGGCTAGCAAGCTCCACCAGAAGAATGCACCGGGGTAACGCTCCATTCTTTCATTCCCGGCTAACCAAAGGCAAGTTTGGATGCATGGTAAGGGCTGAAAAAGGGCTTAAATTTCGCTTGGGCAAAAACCACCAAAAAAAGATACTGAGGGGCTCGATTTCTCATTTTGCAGGGTTCTGGTAAGGGCTGATTACAAGCTGGGTAAAAAAGGGATCAATATGGCCGCGCTTCAGGAGTCTGAAGGCTGCCAGGCCCGAGTGGATAAGCGCATGAGCTGGGATAGGAGGTGCTGTGGGCTCGAACCCTCCTGCATTCTCATTTTTTGAATTTGTTTTATTTGCTGCCGTTTCAAACTCAGAAATTTGGGTTAAGAAATCCAGGGTACCCTCAAATCCAGAAACGCTTTTTTTGTTACAAAGAACAGGTGCGCTTCACAAATCAGAAATCGTGCCCTCTCTCACGAAAAATTGAGAACTTTATCTTGACCGGCGCTGTCGCTGTAGTTCACGTGCAGAGGCCCTGGCCACTGTCATGCATGATATGATCTGCATGTCACATCCAAGACGGCAAACACATTCCCCACATGTAGCGAACCCTTCTTTGCTCGGCGTGTCTGATCTGAAGAGCTCGCCAGCTTACACATGCTGCGATCGGAAACATTTTGGAACAGTGAAACGCGGTGACTCTATCCTATTGTGTTGTATACTGACTGACACGGATCACTTTTTCTGCTCATGTAAAGGCGATCTTGTGGAGACCACTTCACGGCGGTGTTCCACAATTGATGCTGGCATGTGGGCTCCTCTCTGTCACTTCTTCTGCTTCTTCTTCTTGCTGGTGCTCTCTCCCTCTCTCACTCATTCGGGTTCCCCTGGCCATGAAGAGGTGACATAGGCTTTGTACTGGCTTAAGCAAAAACCGACAGAACGGAAATCGAGGGAGCACAGGATCAGAAGACCAGTAG
Organism: Symbiodinium sp. CCMP2592; assembly: GCA_905221615.1. NCBI lineage: Eukaryota > Dinophyceae > Suessiales > Symbiodiniaceae > Symbiodinium > Symbiodinium sp. CCMP2592. The sequence goes on from CAJNDT010004135.1 coordinate 52,481, forward strand.
GGTGGCGTGTAAGTAGTTGAGGCACAGACGTGATTATCAGTTGTCTCCATACATTCGGGATTGCTCAGGAAGCCTGATGCCACCATTGGGACAAGGTGCCGCCGACCCACGTAGCCGTGACATCAAGTCCTCTGTTGGATGGCAGGGCAAAGCTGTGAAGGCTCATGTCCTCCGTATGCCGTATACGCTGTCTCGCAGCATACCCTTGACCCCAGTCGGCCAATCACTCCTACAAGGACCTTTGCGAATCCTTCAAGACTTTCTCTGCAACTGATTAAAAGCTTCTCGAACGCAATCTGAATAGAATACAGCGTAAAGTAGAGTGTGCTGCGCAGCAACTCCACACACTCTCGCTCATCCGCCATTCAATTTGTTTGCGATATGTCTTCTAATCTCTGAATACTGTGAGTAGAAATCGCCCGTTCAGAAGCCCTGAAGATCGCGAACCCTGTGAACTGAGGACTTTTCCAAAATTGGGGCCCCGCCGTCTCCCCGGCCAACTCTCGCAGAGCGCTTTGAAGCTCGATGTCCTCGCCACTGGGTGCCTGTCGCTTGTGCCCAAAAAAAGGAGCTGCTCAACTTGAGTTTTCTTTTAGCCTGAGAGGTTACCAAGGCCGGAGCGTATTTGTAGGATTTTGTAGGGTTAGACGGAGCGACTGGTGAATACTTGCAGGACAACCCTGCTCTGTGATATTGAGATTCTGTGGTCCTGGCCGTGTAGCTGCAAATAGACTTTACAGTGGATGTACGTGGACGGAAAGTCTTTCGTGAGGGTATGCAGCCGAGCACCCAGAGCATTCAATCAGGGGTTATACTTCAATCAGTGTGAAGCAGCCTTTTGCATCCCGTCTCCAGACATAGAGCTCAAGAACCTGTGATGTTTTGTTAAGGCCTCGAGGCTCAGGCCCAGGTATCCTGGAAACCCCGCATCCTCCAGGCTGGCGGAGTCATCCAGCTGCTCGCAGTCTACGCTCTTCTCAGAGAGCTTCTTGGGGCTCAGCTCCGGGGTGCGACCTTGAGGCTGAGGGCCGAAGCCAGCTCAGACTGCCGATCCTAATGCAGTGTTGCTAGGTCTTGTGTACTCCCGGATTGCCCGAGTTCCCCTTCGAGTCTACGGAACGATCAGCCACATGAGCTTTATCTTTTTGTGCTATCGAATATGCCGAGGCTCTCGTTGCAGCCTGCCGACCCAGCTCCAGATCCGCGACGCTGTCGAAGCCATCCTGGCCAAGCCATCGCACAAGCAGGCAAAGTTGGATGGAATCAAAGGAAGTCATCACGAACATGTTAGTGTCATGAACCGAACATCCTACAAACATCTCATCTTTGGAGTCTCTGCATAAAAGAGCACCAGCAGAAGCAGTGCCAAGGCTTGGAGCCTGCTCCTTGCTGACATTGACCTGGCTTTGCCATTTGAGAGGCTGCCGGCGTAGACAGAGGTTGAACACTCGGAAGGGGCCAGCACGGAGCGAAAGAAGAAACCACCTTCGCAAGGACAGGACAGACGTCTAATGTTGGAGCTCCCTTCTGTCTCGTCAAATCAAAATCACCTTTGCATCGCCTGCGGTTTTCGCTGGTGCTAGCTGCCGATGCTGTGCCCATGGCTGACTGATTACAGCTCCTGCAATGAGGGCGTCTCCAGTGTCGGCTATCAACCGATGTCATGTGGTCTTCAAGCTGTCTCCCTCCATGAAAGTTGCTGCGACTGCTTTCGACTCCGCTTGAGGCTCGCAGCTGCGCCAAACCGTTGGTGAGTCAAGAAATCAAAGCACAGGTGTCACAGGTGCCCAAAGGAAGTGGTGCTGCTTGTCCCTCAGAACATGGGTGTGGCGCTGCTGTGCAGCTGCTGCCACTTGTGCAATAATCTCACACTTTACATTCTACATATACAAGCTGCAAGCTTTTCTGGCTGATAAGCAGAGCTTCTCACGAGTCGGCTAAACAACATGAGAAGGCAGTATTAAAAAGCTTTCTGGATATTTAAATCTAGCCTCGCAAAGAGGCCAGTCAAAACTAGGTAGGCTCCACAACGGGCCTGGGCACGATCAAGTCACCGTGTTTGGAAAGCAAATTCTAATCTATCTCGGTTGAAACTGAACCCTTGCCATAGACGCAACCATGTACCCAACTTCATAAGGGATGGTGCTACTCTTGCCATGATCGCACCAAATTAGAGAATTGGTCGATGCAAGTGCCATCTTTTTGCCTCCAATCAGTCGAGGAAGCCCATGGTGCCTCGGAAGTAGTTTGAGCGAGGCAAGGGCAAGAGGACGATGCACAGGTGGCAACTATGTTCTTCTCTCTCTTATGCTGACTTACAGCGTAGCAGCCCAATAACATGTAAACACCCTTTGTGTGCTAATGCGACATGTTATCTGTCTATCTATCTATCTATTTATCTGTCTGCCTGCCTACCTTACTACCCACCATACCTAACTACCTACATACATACACTACAGTGTATGCACTACATACTTACTTACATGCATGCATTCCTACATGGATACATACATACAGACATACAGACATATGTACATCCACATGTACATCTACAGATGCATATGCTTGCCCGCATGCGCTTGCATATGTGTATGTGTGTATAGACATATACATGCATAAAAAGAGAGAGAGATGCACTTCTTCACAATGCATACACACATACATATGCATACCTGTACATACATGTGCTGCACGTACATGCATATACATACAAATACACTCATACATGCATGCATACACATATGGTTTCCACATATATATATATATATATATATGTAGTTACATACGCGGTAGGCTACCTAGGTCTTGGTGTTTATGCTGATGTTTTGTTGAGGTGGGGCAAAGGTGTGTGCGTTTCGCAAACATGAGTCGAACTTGTTGTGTCAAAAACTTGTCAAAAACAACCTGTGCGTTTGCTGAAGCATCACGAGCAACCACGTAGGAAACCGGACGGAAAGGGCTGCAAGCGCTTGCGCAAGCAGAAAGAAGCAAGGAACGCGTACGCACGATTGTTGGTCAACGACGCCACTGGTCGCGAAGAGCCGACAAACAACAGTGACCGAGTGTGACAAAAATGCGGCCTTAAGGCAGAGCAGGCCTGCTGAAACAGCTTACTCCAAGACAAACTAACAAGCTTAAGGAAGCACACTAAGACAAACGACATTCATGGCTTGGGAGCATCGCTTCCCCGTGGCCACCGAAGCAGATTTCATGTCAAGGCGGATAGCGGCTACGTTTCGTCGACTGTCGTCGACTTTTTAACACAAACATCCATTGAGATTCCACTTCTTTGTGCACATGTCATGAACATTTGTTCTACGTTGCAAGTATATTTTGCCCATTTTGGAGCAATTCGCCTCAGCCCCGGCCGAAGCGGTCAGAGGTTCATATACAGATTCCCTCTATTCCCCGCGTCTTAATCCCCACCGCTCCCCCTGCCGTGACGAGTTTGGGTCTACTCCAGGTTCTAGAGTTAGAGGTGGCAGTCTTCTATGCAAAGGACTTGCGCAGAGCAACCCCCTGTACACTCTGACTGATGGATTTTGGCGTTTGCAAGATCTCGGCTCAAGAATACCCTTCAGCAAGGCAACTTTTCACGGGGTAGCGATGCAGGCTCCGGATGCTTACGTTAGACAAACACCTCCAACCAATTCGGGACATACGTGTGCAGCCAGGCCGAGGACGGAAACGCGAAGCGTTTAAACTTAGTGCAGTCATTGCTTCATGCAGTCCTTTACAGACTATGCCGTATTGTCAGGGAGTGCCACTGTACATGTCAAACTTCTTACTTTTCGCATCTCTGCGCCATTATGTATGTGTGTGTCTGTCAAATGAACAGTAAATACAACGCGTGGTCGACGGTGATGCTTATATGCACTATTGTTACTGGTACGTTAGTCGTCACTGTCTTCCCGATCGAGTCTCCCTTTCCATTCTCAGTCATATCTAAATTAACAACTTCATATTAGTATGCCCTAGTCGTGTTGTCAAGTGTGGCTTTTTACCATGCATGTAGCAACGTTGTTATCCGTTGTTGGTTCCTGTTAATGTGGTTCGGCTACTGTACTCCAGCAATACTGACGCAGTTACCACTATGTGCCTCCCCCTGTGCTTACCATTTCGTTGTTCAGCTTTATTTTGTAAATGACTTCTGTGAATCACCCACAGTAATGCGCAGATTGTTCAGCTACATTGCCTAGTACGAACAAGCATTATAAATCAAACGTACTACTTGCTGAGTCTACTGCTTCTGCAATTCCAATTATACCTACCAACACTTATTGTTTGAATGCCCACACCTGTGCTTGTAGTAGTTATCAACTTACACACCCTCTTCGCATGTTCTTGTTGTTGATTATTCGATTGGCTCTTATTCTGCCTAAGGCCAGTTGATTCTTTCTAAATGCTGACACAAGTTAAAACCAATCGAACAATCGAATCGAACATGTTGGCAAAACCGACACGTCCAACAATTTCCAGACAAACCTCCGGAGCCGGAGCCAACGTTTGAAGCACCATCGAAATCGTTGGAAAGTTGTTGCTGGAAAAACCACAGTTCCGACAATATCCATGAATTTCAAGAAACGTCGGGAGCCGGAGCCATACTAGTAGCAATTTTTCCCAGAGACGCAGGGGACACGAACACATATTGGGCGGCTGACCTGGAACACGGCAAAACCTGGGTACTTGCTCCCGGGGCCAATGGTTGAGGTTTGAGGGCCATGGAACTCCTGGGTACCCTGAAGTGCGAAAGGTTACCATCCGTCCATAAATATGACCACCCATAAATCCAAAAAATAGGTATAAATACATGTGCATGTATGCATGTATGTATGTGTGTGTGTGCGTGCGTGTGCGTATAAGGCTGTTCTACGCGACTATTATATTGTAGATAGACATCACTTACTGCCGAACCCGATGTCGGGTGATGATACTGCGAAACATGGGATGAATGTGGCAAGAGTTGTCAAGAGGGCATGGCTGCATGTTGAACTCACAGTTTGCTTCCGGTATCGCCCTTGCAACCCTGGCCTGCCTGTCACTAGTGCAACGTGAGTTTTCGAATCATGCCCGCAAAGCCCACCCCTTGTGCTGGTGGCTGCTCACAGCATGGCTTCCCATCTCATTCCACTGGAGCCGTCGCAGGCATGTTTCATGCGCTTTCGAGAAACTCTGTGGCTTGCTCTTAAGAAGCACTTCAGAAAAGGCTGAGCGTGACACTTGTCGCAGCAGACGCCGGGGCCTCATCGGCACAGAACGTGCCAGATGCCAAACAAATTGTCGGGACACTCCCCACATGCGCCCACTGTCTACAGAAGTGTCGAATGCAAAGTGGAAAAAGTGTCGGTGAGCAGGGCCTCAGCTCGCTCTGCAGCGACTGCATCAGGCACATCACCTCGTTCTGCTTCCGTCTAGGCTTTCGCACAGGTTTCTCTCCGTGAGGCCTCCGGATGCCTGACTTGCCAATGATGGAGTTAGGCAGCTTTAGGTTGCAAGGCGTTGATGGAACTGCAGCGTGTAGTCAGCTAAGTGGGAGCATCTACGATGCTTTCAACTGAGGAATCTGCGCATATCTGCACTCTACCAGCCGCCCCTTTTCTCCTGCTTTCCAGTGGTTGGCAAACGGCCGGCTTGCCGAAGTAAGTGCAGAAAGCAACGCTTCTTCCCTTTCACGGTTCAGGATAGCATCTCCCCATTTCAATACTCGGACCATCCGCAACAACAGGGCTTGTTGGACCCCGACCTTGTTGACTGGCAACACGGCATGTGCAATCCGCTGCGTGTGGCCCTGGCACTCCTTACACCACCAAATGTTTCTGCATGCCCATGGGAAGCCGCATTGTGCAGGTGCCAATCTCGATGAGAATGATTTCCGTATCTTTGGGACGCCCCATCATTACCAGCCCATGTGCCAAAGGACCATGAGGTGGACCTTTGCAAAGACATCGGCCGAATCTGTCGTAGCCTCTGAAAGCTATCGCCCACGTCAGAAACACAGTTTAGTATCCATGCAATGCCGAGCCTCAGCAGGCACCGGGCAAAAACTGTCGGAATTGGTGTTTGAACACCAGAGAAAGGTCAATCGACTAAAAGGTGGCACGGGCTCTCGCATCCATCGGGAGAATTACAAGCGAACTCATTCTGCGTTCATTCAGAGGCTATCGGCATTAGCTAAACTGTAGTCGAGATTCTTCCGGTGGGACTTGTGCCACGACGAGTTCGGCTTGGTCGGAGAGGAACATGTGATCTCCCGTGGAATCATGACTTGCTGCCAGAATTGCTGCAGCTGCTACAGAGTGTTCTGACTCGCAAGTTCCTCTCTGATGGCCTTGTCCTACGCAAGCTGGCCAAGATTCTACATGGTAACAGTCCGTCGCTTCAGGCAGCGAAGATAAACACGAAAAGGGAGTGGTCTTGCCGCAGGGGGAAGCGACTCTGGCCCATGTCAGCCTCTCAAAGGTGCTGGCACCGTTGAGCGGCGACGATCCCTGCATCAGGTCCTACACCTCGGTATCACAAACAGACCCACTCTATCAATCTGGACTATAGACTTGCAATGAGTTCGAGCAAGTTCATAACCTGGTGACCTGGTGTACCCGACAATCCAACAACCCGCAACAACACATGCAAGCAGGTGGCAGTGCATCGCTAGCGAATGTCGACCACGTGATAGTCGGAGTTGTGCTCCTTGCATATCACCTTCGCCATCCCACTCTCTAGAACTCAAGACGACATGCTGAGAGAAGTACCTGGACCTAGTCAAGGACTCCTGTTGTTTCAGTATTTCCGGACCGTGACGGCAGTGACAGGCCAAGGACATGGACGGGATATGGATCAATAAGCCTGACATAAGACTGACAGCTGTGCAGTGCGTGCATCTGCCCTGAAGACTTGCCGATTCGCAGCTTGTGAAATCAAACCATGCAGCTTGGCTGGCCTTTCCATCGGGCTGAAAACAAAGCTCCGTGACAGATGCATTTTTCAACCTGAGCAACATGTGGTCTGGCTGGCCACTGCTGAAAATTTGCTCGGCAGTCTGTTTTGATTTTCGCAAGTCACGCAGGCTGTCGAGGCCTTCCGCGTCGTAGGCGCACGAGACTAGCCTGCCTCTAAAACTCTAAGGAGGTGTGAACAAGCTGAAATGGCATGCTGTGTGGCAATCCCGCCCGGGCTTCCCCCAGCTGCTGAAGACACTTTCCCACAGCACACGAACTCGAACACCTTGGAAGACCAGCCACTCCAAGTCTCCAGCTCGTGGGGAACTTACCTTCCATCCTTTTGATCGTTTCCGAGGGCGGACGAGCAACTGTCTCTGCAGACAGGTTCACGCCAGTCTAGACAACCAACAATCCCCTTGCATGGTTGCTGTCTCGAGACTTCTTGGTACAAGTACCGGCTGTTATGTGTCCAAACTCTTCACTTTGCAGCAATGCCGGCCGGTGGCAACAGGCGAGGGAAGTCTGTTGGTCTCCCTTCTTCCCTTGTAAAGAGTACAGGGAAGGAGGGAAGGATCCTGTCGCTCTGTCTCTATTTATGCCCGAACTGAAATCGCACAAGCTATCCTATGCCATCGACTGCAGACGTAACATATGCACGACGCTGCGCCTGAGGCTGCCAAGGTGCTTGTACTTGGGATCTCCGTAGGTCCAGCCATTGGATGTGCCATGGAGTAGCAGCTGCAGCAACAAATCACCAAGAGTCTGATGCAAAACCATGATCCTTAACAGCGAAGCGCTGAGTGAGAAGCAACAGCAACTGGACCAGAAGATCTGAAGCTTCCTGTTTTATTGTACCGTATTCTGTATACGTCTTACAGGTCCGACTCTTCTGTAGGCGTCCCAGACTCACCACGGGGCTGCTGGTACTGCAACTCATGGCTTCCTTCAGCTTTGGTCGAAGAAACTCGACAATTCCTGGGAAGCGGCATGTGTGATTCCAACCAAATTCTAATGCTAAAGCAGACGCCCGAGAGGGGAACTCAACGCGATGCAAGTTATCATGTCAGAGATGGCAAACCCTGTCTTGCTGAACGGGCCCGTTCTTGATAGTGACTGGAGTATATAGCACAAAGCATAGCAGCCAAAGGCGTCTGTGAAAGCCCTGATAAGCACGATCGTGCGGAAGTACGGGGTGCTGTCGGACAACATTCCCGGCCAAAGCACCAAACACAGCAACGCGCGAAAAGCATGTCTGCACGCAAACGCAACACACACACACACACACACACACGCGCGCACGTGCAGATATGCACACCGAAGACTGTGGACTGCATGTAATATATAAGCCTATATTTCTTAGATTCAGCACCAGTAACGAACACACTGCAACAATGCTGGCAGTAGCAATTACAGCATTACAGCATTGCAAAGTACGCTGCTGCACGGTAGTGCACCATACCATAGGAGGCAACAACATCATGCAGCACAATGCACTTGAATAAAAACACGTAACAAGGGGGAGCCACATTGAGAGTCCATAAGGATTTGCAGCAAAGTGCAGCATAACAGTCCCGAAATACATCCCATAGACTTACAGCACAATGTACAGCACTACAATGTAGAAGGCCGTGCCGCAGTAATATCGTCACACAGTTCAACGGAATGTAGCGCAGTCGCTGGCGAGAGCTGCGGCGTTGTGATGTAGTAAGGCTATGTAAGGCTCTGGCAAGGCACGACGGCGCTGCAACAGCACAAGAACTTCGGAATTGCAAAATTACGAACCTTCTCCCCAGACGTGTCTAGGATTTAGTACGTTTTATGGAAGTTTGCAAGCTTTAGAGTTGTGGACTTCTTTGCATTCGCAACATATGTCCCGAAACCGTCTTTTGTACTGAGGGGTCGCTGTCAGCTCCTGCAAATTTCTTTTGAGATTTTGTCTTTTAACATGAGACTTTCTGGGAACTCCGTCATTTTTGAATACTCGTATGGTGCTTAAGTCGTGCTCGAGCTGCTTAACCAATGTATATCAAATGCAAAACCTAATATTAATATTGACTAACATTTGCTAACTGTAGCTGTTAATCTTTACAAAAGCTATGTAGCTGACTCTTGAATATCATAGTCGAACGGCAGACTGTACTAAAGTAGATTCGATACCTACTTGATTGAACAATTGAACATTCGAAAGTCTAGCCAGTGGCTAAACGGAAGGAAGAATCAAACGCATTCGCCGAATAAATGTCTAGCACTTGATTTTCGCCGACAGAGTGTCCAACATCTCATGTTCATTTATCCAAAATCTTGCAATTATGAGTCTCTGACCTTTGCACACAAGCATATGCTACAGCAGCCACTATGCAATGGGTGTTCAAGTATTGCGGGCAGATATGTAACACATAGTGAACCGAATCTACAGAGTCTTACTCATGATGTAGTGTAGCCTTCATAGCCAAATCAAAGCCAGGAAACAAATAAATGATTTTTCTTTAGCACTCACGCTCGAGAAGCTCGGGCGAGGTTTGGGACGCTTGTTGAATGATTCTTTCTGTACACGTTTGTCGTCAACTGTGAATCTACTATTGGGCTGGCATATGCCTATGGCGTGCGATTTACATAACTTTGTGTGTTTCGCGACTACACACTATCATCTCATAGCTAAGCATTTTATACATATTCGTTCACCATTTTCCCTGTCCACCATTTGATGTTGAGGGTTGACACCTGACTATGTCATTCCCTTTCCAGTAGAATCGAGAAGCTCTCCAAAACTATGCTCACCTAACATGTGACGTTAACACAAAACTTAAACAACAGTTCATCACCATAAACTTCAGATCTACCTGCCAAGAAAAGATTGCTCATTCAGGTTCGATCACGAGAAAATCTTGACACGCTAGAGAGCAGTCTCACGCTTTTTGCAACTCTCTCACTATTTCAGTGATGGTTGGCAAAATGATCTAAGTCATCTCTAATGCATAATGCGATATTATGTACCCCATATGCGTCACGTATTATTGAAGCTATTCATTGACAGAACATGTCTTGACTGAGTCATTAAACCTTCTTTGCGCAGGTTCATACAGCATGTTTAATCTTCATGAACAAAATAAGCCGTAAGTACTATCTATGAATGAATTAGGACTTTGATTCTGTAAGGTTTTAATCCCACTTGTATTGCTGCAACGACTCGGCTTGACTAGCTAGTCCAGTACACAGTGAGTATTAACGTATTACGTAGATGTCTATGAATATGTTCTCGTATGTCGCAGCCTTAAGTATGAGGCGAAAGGCTACGAAACATTCACAAACACTTTCCGAGGTTAGCTGCATGCTAACTCGAAAAAAGCCATAACAAGTGCATCGTAATTCCCCTTTGGAAATTAGACAACGAGTACCCGTAACTCAGACATTTTGTTAAGCCCCTCGCACGCGACAAGGTCAGAACATGCGACACATAAGTATGAGATGAAGTCATTGTTGACATGCTCAACGGCTACTAACCTATCGATGGCAACGAGACCTCGAACAAGCTCTGACGACATGTCGACGCAGTTCATCTGAGCGGCGCCAGGCTCTTGCAATGCCTTAGATGAAAAGTTTGTCATCGTTGTGATCATCGCCTGCAGTTGCTATCATTACAACTACTTACTACCAACTATAGCTTCCACTACTGCTACCTTCTACTGGTGCTGGTGCTCCTCCTGCTGCTGCCTCTGCTAAGGCTACTGCTACGGCGGCGGCTACGGGTACGGCTACTTCTACTGCTGCTCCTACTGCTTTAATCCTCGTCCTCCTGCTACTGCCACTACTACTACTACTACTACTACTACTACTACTACTACTACTACGACTACTACGACGACTACCACGACGACTACGACGACTACCACTGCTACTACTACTACTACTACTACTACTACTACTACTACTACTACTACTACTACTACTACTACTACTACTACCACCTCTCCTACTACTACTGCTGCGGCTGCTGCTACTACTGCTGCTACTGCTGCAGTAGCAGTAGCAGTAGGAGTAGCAGTAGCAGTAACAGTAGCAGTGGTAGCAGTAGCATTAGCAGTAGTAGAAGTAGTAGTAGTCGTCGTCGTCGTCGTGGTAGTAGTAGTACCCATTTTTGGCAAAAGCAGCACAACCTCCACGTCTGTTCCCTCCTTCGACATTCAAGCTGAGTCGAACATAGCAAGGCCCTGTGAGCAGCTTGGGTGCACTCCTCCGACGTCTCCTTGTCATTGCTACCACTGTAGTCCCAGAGGCTCCGGGAATTAAAGCCTAGGTCGCGGCGACTGCTGTACCAACCGACCGGACTTTGGGATGCACACTTCATCTATGGAGGATCTGGGCTGCGGTACCAGTCGGGACGATGCCATGCTTCATGTTATAGCCTTGCGGTAGAAGAAAAACCGTGATAGGAGTCGAGCATCGGCCCAAGGACAAGGCAATGCTGTCTTATCATGCGGGCTTGGGCTTGGGTGGGGCTACATAGTTTATTGTTTTCCATGCCAGGTGCAGAAACGGGCTCTGGCAAACACGTGTGCTTTTGGTCCGCTCGCAGGCCCCTCTGCTCCAAGTGTTTTGCACAAGAGCAGCATGCGACCTCGAATTTGAGGACGACAACTTTCACTGCTCCGGAGCGCAAGAGCTTCAGCTTCCAGCACAGAAAGATTGATGCTATATGCATCAGCACACGGACTTCACAGCCACAGGACTGCCTTCAACTCCAACATGTTGTGGTCAGACTGCATCATTGCACGGAGAGAATCTCCTGCATGGCAACAAGCTACCCAGAGCCTGTGGATGCAGTACTGGTTCTGTTGAACCCCGTGATGGCTGACCAAATGCACATTGCTCTGACGTGAAGCACATGTCGCATGTCCCGACGACATTGTGAAGAGCATGTGTCATGCAACTGCAAGACCAGGAAGGGCCTAGAACGCTCCAGGCCGTGCCCATGCTGATCTTGTGGATACCTTTGCTCCAGAATATCTGGTCGCAGTACGACGGCAGCCGTGTGACCTCACTGATGAGCTTCAAAAACGAGGCTACATGTGTCAACACAAGGAGGTGCACAAACCAATGCCAACTCTCCCTGTCGGACTTTGGCTCCAGGTGCACACGGAGACGTGTAGATTCTCGCCAGCTCCCGAGCAAGAGCGAGACATGTTTACGAGGCCGTCCGTGCCTGGCTTTCGGTTTAAAACTACGGCAGGAGCTGTTGCTAACTGCAGTCTGGAAGCCAGGCTTTCCTCTGGCGTGCCTTTCCAACTTTGCGCCTGCACGGGTTGCGACAAGTCGTCACCGGTCCCCTGCCCCAGAATAAGCCATGCTGCTTCCTTTCGAAGTGTCTGCTGGGCGGCTCCCGTGTCGTCGTCGTTGTCGAGGCGGTAGCAGTACTGCAGTAGCAGCAGCAGTAGCAATAGCAGTCGTGTCGCCGTCGCCATAGTAGCCATAGTAGTAGTCGCAGTAGTCGTCGTCGTAGTCGCAGTCGTAGTCGCAGCCATAGCCGCGGTCGAAGGTGGTAGTAGTCGTCGCCGCAGTCGTAGTCGTGGATTAGTAGTAGCAGTAGTGGTGGTGGTGGTGGTGGAGGTGGTCGTGGTGGTGGTGGTGGACGTAGTAGTATGTAGCTGTAGTAGTATGTAGCTGTAGTAGTAGTAGTAGTCGTCGTGGTGGTGGTGGTGGTGGTGGTGGCGGCGGCGGCGTATGTAGTAGTATGTCGGTGAGGAGTAGTAGTAGTAGTAGTAGTAGTAGTAGTAGTAGTAGTAGTAGTAGTAGTAAGTACTAGTAGTAGTTTTTGTCACCCACCTGGCACACCTGTGGCAGCTCTGCGGGGACTAAAGAGAGCAAGTCACAACAGGGCTAACTCAAGGAAAACAGCGACACCAGAAGGTAAGGCCATGAAATACAGCTAGCCCTGTTGATCGGAAATGGCTACCTACAATCTTCTCTACTAAGCGCTGCGACTTAAAGTTGCCTGACACGCACATGCATATGTCAATTCGACAGACTAAACACTGTACTCAGATGTCATTAAAGCTCGACATGTCCCCAATTCGCATGCAACAGTTCTGGTCATGCTTTTGAAGTACAGCTCGAATTATCCAAAAGGCTACATCGCTCAACTCATCTACCTCCGGTCACTCACTGGCTATACACCTAGTAGTAGTAGTAGTAGTAGTAGTAGTAGTAGTAGTAGTAGTAGTAGTAGTAGTAGTAGCAGTAGTAGTAGTAGTAGTAGTAGTATTAGTCGTAGTGGTAGTGGTAGTGGTAGTAGGTAGTAGGTAGTAGGTAGTGGTAGTGGTAGTGATAGTGGTAGTGGTAGTGGTAGTGGCAGTGGCAGTGGCAGTGGTAGTGGTAGTGGTAGTGGTAGTGGTGGTGGTAGTGGTAGTGGTAGTGGTAGTGGTGGTGGTAGTGGTAGTGGTCGTGGTCGTGGTCGTGGTAGTGGTAGTGGTAGTGGCAGTGGCAGTGGCAGTGGCAGTGGCAGTGGTAGTGGTAGTGGCAGTGGTCGTGGTCGTGGTAGTGGTAGTGGTAGTGGTACCAGCAGCAGGTGTTGCTGTTGCTGTTGCTGTTGCTGTTGCTGTTGCTGCTGTTGTTGTTGTTGTTGTTGTGCATTGCGCGCCTTGCAGCGCTCCTCGGAAACCCCTAAGGCCTGGGAATTGCTTGGAAAGTGCCATCGGAAGTGTACAGATGGGAAAACCGTGTCCCTTGAGGCAGGTGGAGAAAAACCCACCGAGGAGAGGAAAGCCCGGGGGGCTATTCCGCCCCTCGCCCAGATGGGCAGACAAACAGGAACCCCTGTAGTAAAGGAGGAGGAAGAAGGAGTTTAAGTGGCAACAATCGAGGTAGTCGTAGAAGCAGTAGTGGCCGTCGTCGTGGAAGTAGTTGTAGTACTACTACTAATAAGTATAGTATATCGGTAGTAGAAAGTAGCAGCGGCAGCAACAGCAGCAGCGTCAGAAGCAGCAGTAGGAGCCGTAGTAGCAGCAGCGAGTGCTACAGCAGTAGCGATACTGGACGCACAGAACCTTCGACGCCTAGAGCAACCACGTCCGAAGGCCTTGGTCAGGTCGAAGCCCTCTTCCTTGAACAATTCCCACTTTCCACCTCTGCACTCACGGATCTCAGTGCGTCGGCAGAAAACTCGGGTGTTTAGATCTGGTTTGACAGTTTTGCTTCGTCCACACAGTCGGCACAACAAAATGGGGCAGAGTGAATCGGTGATCATGTATGTCACGACAGGTCCTCGGTAACCCCACATGCGTGGTGCTTTGCTGTGGCGTACGCACGACTATAACCACAATTCTCGAAACGACAAAAACCAGCCCCGCGGAGTCGAACAGTAAGGCGCTGCTAGGACTCAGTGGCTAGCGACTTACACCTCAAGGTACAAATGAGCACGAAGCGCAAGGCCCAAACACGCAGAGGTGTGGCGCGTGCAGTTCATCGATTCGGGAACGCCAAGGAACAACCGATAGATTCGATTTTAGCAGCAAATTCTGCCCCGGCGTGCCGGTGGTGCGGGAGTATGGAAAGAACGTGGTCTCGGTCGAAAAATGTGCTGCGGAATAACAGGAGCTGCTACAGGGTGTGCCTGCCGCAAAACCCTGTGATTACAGTACACCTTACATATAAGAACGCCATACAATAAACTGCTCAGGCGTGTTATCTATAACATGTACAAGTTGCACCTTCCTTTTATGAGAATAGCACACGCTCTCTTTGTGCTTAATTTGTTCCAATCCGCCATCCAACGACAGGAAGTCCGCTGAAGGCAACACTGCTTCGTTGGCATAGTTCTCGAGCACCACGGCGGGAATCTGGCAAGAGGCATCGATGCTTGTCCGTACCGGTCAGTCTTCAGCATCTGCTCTGCGGCCAGGAGGCCGTGGATAGAGGGGCACGAAGATGGCTTTCAAGAAAGCGGCACGTTGGCGCACGCTTCCTAAGCTGTCAGTCACGATCCACGTCCAGTGGTCCTGCCATCTCGGGATTTTCTGCAGCAGTTTGATTTCCCTGACTCGTAGCATCTCATCAGCCAGTCTGAAGGAGTGTACGTACTCCTACTTCCTCTAAGAGCGGAATGCTCGCCATATCATGAGCAAACGTGAACAAGTGCATGCTCAGAGGCCAGACGGTTGTGAAGTGCTGGTACAGCCAGTTCAAGCCCGGATTAAGAGACTGAAGCCACCTCCAAAGATCCAGCACAGCTCGTCTCAAGTAAACAGACAGCCAGTCAGGAGCCCACTGTGCCTCGATTAGATTTGCATCAAGTTCATGCAGGAGCAAGGGCTGGGCAAGGCAAGAACAGATTCGCGGACTCGCCTCATTTTGGAGATGTATTGTGGTTGCAAGGCCACGGCCGCCACTCGCATCTCCTTCCGACAAACTTGGATTACTGGGGAACTCTTGCACCTCTGCTGCTGGCCATGCGGCTTCCGGTACACACAATGCCCTAATGCCCTCATAGTCATGTTGAGCATGGCACCTCCCCAGCTGCAGAAATCGAGCTGATACTCTGGATTACCCTGTACGCCGGCCGACTGCAAAGCCGTGCCAGTGGAAGGCTCTGCTTCAGAGATCCTCGTAGGCAACACCAGGGCGCATTGGACTCCTGGTTACCCAGGCAGGCCGTACCGATCCGTTCACCAGGTGAAGGACCTTGCAGGAAGTAGAGCACGTCGACCAAACTGTCGTCTCAGCGATGCATGTTGTGGCGACCACAAACTGGACGAGGTGCAAAAACAACGCGAGGAATAATAACAAGCTAGACATCGGTAACGGTACACTTGTACGACTGACACTCAAGAGCACATAAATCAAGACATTGGTATTCCTGGCAGGAGCAAACGAAGGGCAAGGCCCACTGCACCAGGTCATGGCACCGGTCCCGTGTAGTCCAGCCCTGTGAAGTTTGAAAACTCCGCCAGGCTGTCAAACGGCACCATGCGGAAGTTCCAGTCTCCTCGACATGCAGATGACCCTCAAGAAAGATTTCGCAAGGCAACTTCCAATCCGTGCGAAAACTAAGAGTTTTCACCCGTCGAAATGAGCTGCTGTCCACCGTCTCGCTGCCTTGTTCTGTTGGGTGAACTATACCAACAAAGATAAGACTCCAGTCATGAACGCGGGGACTGTGTAGTTGTCGCTAACAACCTTGAGAGCATCCATTGCTTGCCCCAGCTCCTGCACAAACCGCGAAGCAAGAAGTCGAGGAGAGCAACGGAAGAGCAACATTCTTCAGGTAATTGGCAGGTCAGTCGGGTTTACTTTTCCAAACACTCTGAAGTCGACATGGGCCATGACGGGCACTGCAGCTCATGACGCTCCAGGCCTGTGATCTCTCCGACATTCGAAACATGTCCTGCAACGACAGCATTGAAAACAGTGGACGAAGCGGTCTCTTGTGATCTCCTTTGCAGGGGCGGCGGGATGGGTCGGTCGGGCGGGTGCAGCTTGATGCCTTGGCATTCGGAATGGCTCCCAAGTGCGATGTGCTGACGATGAAGTCGATCTTGTGATTGGCCCCGCCATGAACATAGTGAACTCCTCAGTCTTCGAAGCGAAGCAATTCGTGCGCCAACAACTTCCCGGAGTTGCAAAGCTCCCCTTCATGCCAAGACGCTGTATCGTGTGATCAGGGTGGCCTTCGCCGCAACACCCAAGTAGTCCTCCTTGGGTGCTTGAACGGAGACTGTTTTCAGCAGGACCCATGTTGGCCTGGAGCTTGTGCAGGACCAAGTCGCGTGCTTCACGGCCACCTCAAGGAATCCATATCACTCAAATGCTTGGCCCTACCCAGTCTAAAACTTCAATAGCCCAATGGGCTTTGGAGTACTAAGGCTGGGTGTTGCTGAGGGGCGCTGATCCCGAGCTTGATGTGCAAGAATAGACAAGTGTTTCCCAAAATTGAATGTCCGCAGATTCTGATAGTGTTGCACAAGGCAGGACACTGGACTGGACACTGGATAGTAGCTGGACAGCATTCAGAGATTGTGTGGAGTGGGTGCCCGTGAAGATCCGCGATGCTGCCTTGATTAACGGTGCTCAACACCTAGAATCATTTTTCATGCCGTTAGCTTCTCTTCTAAATCTCGCACAGGCACGTCTCGCTGTAAGTTTGGCCTACGGGGGGTTTCTTGCCTGGACTGCAGCTGGCATGGTCAGGTGCGATGCTAGTCTCAGACCCTGGCCCCGTGGCATCTCTGTGCCGCCTTGATCCCGTCGATGTCCTGGGCAGGCAGGCTGGCAGGCAGGCCCTAAAGTGTGCACGTGTCTTCAGTGGCTGAGCGTGTGCATGCACCGCATGAGGTATTCGTCTTTGTGGCTGTCGTGTGCGACAATTAGTCTGCGACCCATCCGGTTCACCCCCTGTCCGGTTCAGCTCAGGTTGTGCAGGCAGTCCAGAATGTCCGCATCATCTTAGGCACGCGCCGGACGTAGCGCATCATCGTGAAGGACGCCTGGAAGTCTAACATGCAAATGAACGCCGGGCTTGCAGCTCGTATGTATACTCATGCGCACAAGCACTCTATTTTGGACTCTCAACCCTTGCATATGCCACCTCCCCAGTAGGTCTCAGGTAGTTCCTTGGACTCCTTCCCAGCCCCGCATCCCTCGGCGTACCTGGCTGGCAACTCTCAATGTGATCACGACAAACTCAAGAGCGATGTCCGGAAGGGTGCTGCAAGAGAGTTCGCACCGAAGCTTGCCAACACGGAGGAGGCACTTGTCGTCGACAGTGTCAGTGGACTCTAGCTGGCGGAGTTGTTTCTGCCTTGACATCAACCAAGTAGCTGGAAGCTCAAGTTAGCTCAGCAGATGATGCGGCCGCATAGGGGCCGGACGTGAAAACCAAGGTCCTGTCTTGTGTTGAAAAAGCAGGCAGTATCTGCAGGTGCTGTCGGTGCTGTCACCCATCTCCTGACTCCCCGAATGTCGCCATCCACAGGCATCTTGGCAGCGGTGTAGTAAACGTGGGGAGCGTAAGCAAACATCAGATATGGGGTCAACAACACAACTCTATGACCGCAAGCCTCTCACATGATATCAGCCTTTCATGAGCACCATGTGGTTTCCTTCAGAACCGCGTTCCGACTATACGACTACGCTAACCTCGCACGCAGCTTCGGCTCCTTCGCAACATCGGAATCAGGACTTGCGATGACTTGGGTAGTTTCTCTGTCCGTTACTCCTACGCATAGCTGCCAGGCTGTCATGCGCAGTCCACGGAGCTTTTGTTAGAAAGCACGTTATTTCTTGCGCAAAGCCAGATTGACCAAGAAACCTGTCGCTTTGTTCTATAGTCGGCAATGTACAGGTAGGAGAAGAGGGCAAAGTCGCATGTTATCTGGATGGCATGGAGCCTCAGCTGCACGTCACATCATGCAGCTCACCATGGAACACCTCCATTGCTACAGGTCTCTCCGCGCATATATATATATATATATATATAGATAGATATATATATATATATATATATATGTATATTTCGATGTCCGAGATGCTGTTCGTTGCAAAGATGGCGCGTTCTGATGACCCTCCTGGGTTGGAGTGGAGGTTTGGGTAGGAGGCATGCTCAGTGTGTCAGCACGTAAAATTCGAAGTGCAGGCGCACTCATGGACGACAGGTCGAAAGCGGGTGCGGCTTTAGAGTGCTCTGTGTGCGCCATGTTGCAGCGAAGGCTAATAGGATTTCACAACGAAGCTGTGCGGCCACGATTCCATCCTGTGACCGGCCTGATGAAGAAGGTCTTCTCACTCGGAGCTTCCTGCAAATCGGATTTCCCTTCCTGATCTAGATGGACTGCGCTTAGCCCAAAGCCGACTAGACTGTCGGCGGAAGCAGAACCTGGAAGTTGACAGACACCAGCTTGATGCGCTGGTCGCGTGCTTTCGCCAGCACGTTGTCGACCATGTCTTCAAGACCCGCTCGGTTCCTCGGCCTGCCTGAGCGTTGACAGGAATCCGAAGCTGTAGTGCTTGTCTTTGTGTAAAGCCGTGTGCCTGTCCTAAATGCAAGTCGTGCAACCGAGGAGAATGAATGAGCGCTTCTGTTCATGCAGTCCACTGGTTCGGTGCAGGCCTCCTGGATTGATTGCTAGAGGCCTGAAGCATGTAGCAACTACAAAGAGACAGCTGCCTCACTCAGAGTCTCGCTGTGGCTGCTCTCGTTTTGTCGCAAGCACTGGGAGCTCACTGGCACGGCTTGGGGCAGTTTGAGGTGTCTTTCAGAGGTTCAGGAACAGGCTTCGCACGGATTTTCTTCTAGGCCCGATACAGACTCGGCATAGTAGTTGTGGAGTGCACAGCTTTGGTTGCAATGCATTCTCGCCCAAACCCGTCTGAAACAGAGCAAGTGGCATTCGTATCTTCATGGTTGCACTGGGAGTGCTGTTGATGGCATTCTAGCAGTGCTTGTTTCAACGCTTGAAGTGATTGTGTTGGCACGCCGCGACGGCTGGCCCTTTTTAAAAGGCTGCAGAGAATCAAGAGCTTGTTCGAGTACAAAGGTCGTCGTGCGTATTGCGCGCAGATCATCCAGAGCAGCGAGTGGTGCCTTGACATTGGTGCCATTGGCGTGAACAAAGGCCGGCCCCACGACATCACGGCTCCGAGTGCGAAAAGTTCTGTCACACCCAACCTGGACTCCTCTGACTGGGCGCGACGACGACCAACAGTACTCTTCGTGAGATTGCTGAATCGGTAATGCTAGTACATCACAAGTTGAACGGGTTGACAGGTCTGCAACACTGTAATTCTACAGCAAATTTGGCACGGATTTGCAGTGTCCAGTGTCCGTGCATGTCGCGCGCAGGCTAGGCATGTGCAAGTGCGCGTGGGTGCGAGTGAGCGAGTGAGTGAGTGAGTGAGTTAGTGTGTGTGTGTGTGCGTGTGTTTGTGTGTGTGTGTGTGCGTGCGTGCAAGTGTACACATGTAGTCAGGCGAAGGCGATGAATTTGTGGCCCCCAATCCACCCACCCCGTCGGCCCGCCCAAAAAAACGTATGTTTTGCTGCGAAGAATTCAAGCTCTACCTTCCCTCCGAGAAATTTGCGATCACGTCCGTCATTCAATGCTGACTAAACTCAAGCCCTGCTCCACTATGGTTTGGTTTCGTGACAACTGGTGAGTCGAAAGAAAGGCTGAACGACACTCTGGCTTGCTCGGATGTCGGATTGCCAAGGGACTGAGTTTTCCAAGATTCAATGTGTAGACCCAAATCTCGAGGCCCTTCTTGTATCCTGGGCAGCTCGGCACCAAGTGGAAACGATGTATGCGTCGGACCATTAGGAACACTACTTCGGAGACACAAGCAGGTCCGATCCCGTGAGAGTTACACCCCTCTGCTGCTGGAAAGTTTCTGTCTTCATCGTTTGAATCTGAATCTGTCCGCAGAGCCAGTGCTGTCCACCAAAGCAGCCATAATCCAGCAATCCGTCGGGACATGGCCGGTCCGGAATGTCAAAGTCAATCACAGGCCCCGAATTAGATCCTACTTGTGGTGCCACATCTTGGAACTGAAGGTCACACTCTAGGAGTACTGCGCCGCAAACATGGTACAAGCAGCATGCAAGGATATGTCTGACTGTTCCACAGCCCCTAGCCCGGACGCGAGCAAAAGATTTGGCAAGCCACGAGGTGCTCGAGCCAAATGTCGCAAGAAAGCTTCCGCCTGGCATGTCGCACAAGTAAAGCAGCATGACCAAACGCGACCAGGAAGAAACTCCCAAGCTTGCCCTGTGCCCCCCCTCCAACAATAGACTCAGCGTGACTGAGCGTGGAACCCATAAACTGGAAATTCGGAAACTGCTCTTCCTTGGATGCGATTCTGCACGTTCGCTGGCAATTATTTACCATATGCCTAGCTGCAATTCCTGATCGACAGAGGATTCAGAGGGCCACCATGCTTCCGACCCATAAGGAGTTGGTTCACGATGCCGCATTTTTCACAGCAGCTTGAACTTGATCATGGAACTCCACGCAGTACGTTGACTGACATGACATCATGGCAGCAGTGTCATGACGTACTTGGTAGCACGTGTTTCTGGACACCTGGCCGAGCTGCAATCTTCGCTGCTGGAGTGCCTCACAAACACATGTGAACTTGAACAGCGTGGTCACAAGATCTATGCACCAGTTCTGCGAGGCGCTCAATTGCATCAACATGCACGCACCATGACTGCAGAGTAGTTGGTGAGATCTGAGCTGCAGATTTCGAGGTAATTGGTTCTGAAGGCTCCAGACCACTGTGCAGCGCCCAGACGAGATGCCACGACAAACCCATGGGTGAAAGTGTGGTAGAAACACACTCTGAGCCAATCCTACCCCAGAAGGCCGAGGCTCCCTCAAAAGAGAGTCCTGCACAGCCGTGCTCGTAGCAAGCGCCTCTGCACTGGGGGCTGTAGCTCTGTTGAAGCATCTCTGCCAAGCCCTGTGCTGAGTACAGCAGCTGTAAGATCATATTGCTGCTCGTGGACCAACTCAGCCTACCCACGTCAAACCGGTGCTCTGTACGGTTCATGTTGCACACACGAACGAAAGTCCGAATGCTGCAGCGAAGCCATGGCAGATGCATTTGCTTTGCGGCAGGTCCAACACGTCCATCGTCTTGGTGGCGAAGCATTCTGCGAGGGATGCCAATAACAGCAATGCATGATTCAAGCGTAGCACAGAGTAGTCTTTGCTCGAAAGGTCACACGGCCAGTTTTAGCTTGCACGCAGAAATGATGTTTCCTGGTTTCCTCTTTTCTTTCACGTGTTTGGCCTTATGATGTAGATGAGCTGCCGGTTTGATGGTCTGCAAGCATCGCAGCATAGGGCTGCACCAGATTTGCAGGTCGCCAACAGCCGCAACCTCTCCCGGGATTGGGCTACTGCAACTCTACACTGCAATGCACTGCAGCGGACGTTCGGTCCTTCTCCATCTCGCCAGCCAAACGGTCCGCCAATGCCTCCGCTTGGCGCTGGCCTGCTCCAGTAGAGCGTTTGGAGATACCAGCGGTACATCTTCCACATGCAACGCACCAAAAACAGATCGCATGTGTGCTCTCGGCATCATACCTCGTCTTTTGAAGCAGAGCTTCCTTCAGCAGATGTAACCGACTCTACCGTCGCCAGGTCAGACCGTGTGGTGCGTGAACACAGGCAAGCACTGCTGCGACCATGCAAGTACAAGCCTTTAGGAGACAGCGCAGGATCGGGGCACTTGCTTGTGCTGCCCCTCGGTCGAGAAAAAAAAACAGCACCATTCGATCATGGTGCATGTCAGTACACGCTAGCAGAGGATGCCTTTACATGCCAGGCTGATGGTGGCTTCCCCAGGCTTTTCAACGATCTCTCTGCGTCGGTTCTCAAAGTCCTGACAGGATGTCGGTGCGTAGTGTAGCTGAGCGTCCGGTTGGCACTCTCCCCGTGGCGCACGAGAAGAAACCTTGCGAAGGCTGCGCGTCTTCAACACTCTATTACGTTGCAATACATGACGTGGGTTCGAGCAAAACCAAGGCAGAGGAACATGCTGTTGCTGAGTATGCATGAGGATATATTGTGTGGAACCAATGAGAGCGAGAATGGGTATAATGACGAGAAGGATCCTTGTAACTCGTCTTCCTAGCGCAATCAAGCATGAAATATCTAGCTCAGTACATGCTTCGACCACTATACCACCACGATGAACACTCCAGAAGCGCGACAGCAACCTTGACGACCGCAAGCATGGTACAGACAAGGGCGGTCTTGATGAGGAACATGACATCGATCCATGTCATGGCCATGACTGCAACATTGCAACCGTTCAGCCGTGTCGGTGACAGTTGCGATACGCGTGCGGGATAACACCAAGCTCCGGTAACTTGCGGGAAACGAAGAACGAAATGATGACTGTGACGGCGATGGATGACAGGACTACCTGGCATAGCATTGGCCGCATGCCCGGTAGTTGGCCCTGCCCTTGTCCGCCTCAGAGCGCTCCTGGTCTCGGCTTCTGCCTCCTCCGCAATGCGGGAGAACGCTGCCTGTGGCGTCTGCCAGCTTTCGTCGAGGCGGTTCACAACGACCCTTCGCGGTTTAATGCAGGAGCTTGGGCTCGCACATATCGATTCTCGTGTCGGACTCGACAGCCACGGCACATAATCATCAAAGAAGACTCGACTTTAGCAGGGTGCGAAGCTTCAGCAGAGTCAGAACACTGCAAGGACGTTTGGAATAAGTCCTGATCCCTGAAACTGCGTTTGGTCTCGGCAGCTGGCCTTATCCACAACTGCAGCTGATGGTTCACTGCCAAACCTGGAGCCGCACACTGACGGGTGTGCAACCTACACCGAGCCGTCTGCACACCCTGTCCTAGCAATCGATCAACCAAGGACTCGCTGACAGGATGATTCACAGTGACAAACTCAAAAATCATGTCATCGCGCCTCTTTCTCAGCTGGACTTCGAACGCCTTGTTTGCTCCAATCCCATGGCATGCAGCAACATGTTGTACACGCATGTCGGTGTGTGTGCGCGTGTTGAGCACATCTCCGTGTGCATATTAGCTTGGTTCGGTTACAGCACATTGCAGCTCTGCCAAATCAGTCACCACACAACATCTTCTCCTGCATCACTGCCACTCTTCGGGCATAGAAGACCCCAGATGCCAGAAGCCTTGTCCACCGCAGCCGGACTCGCAGGAGCGGATCGCACATCCAAGCTGCACCTGTCGCAAAAAGAAAGATGGTCGACAAGGCCCGAAAAGCACGCAGTACATTGTGCATGAATTCTCGGCAAATGCCATGATTGTAGCATGTGGACACTGCTCAAAAGAATACGGCTTCGCTTCGGCTCTAGCCTGCAAGGGCCTATACAAGTCAATGAGGGTGCAATTGAAGAGGGCATGTTCTAAATCCGCCCTCTCGCTCATATGCTTAAAGAAACCAGCCTCTTCTGATGGCGGTCCATGGCCTCTTCGACAGAACACTGCGAGTTGGGACTAGCCGCCTATGCTTTCACACCACACTCTTCTACTTCAGAGTGGGCAAAATGTAGCAATACATTCCATGGCGTGTCGAGCACAGTCAAACTCCTCGTTTACACATCACGTGAACATGCTTGGGAGGGTGGCTGAGACCCAAAAACGGCGAGTGGTGCTGCTGCGGCTCAGCAGCAGAAGGCGTCCCGCAGGTAAAGCCACATCCGCAGGTAAGGTGCGAATCATCCAGATCAGCTGCGCGTCCTTTGAGGTGGTGTCACTTCTCGTCTAGGGTTGCAGCTCTTGACGAAGTTTATAAATTGAAGTGGGCTCGCCGTGTTTTGATCATTGTGTGTTTTATGATCGATTTTGACCATGAAACCACACCAGCCTGAAGGCACTGGTCCACGACATCAGGCTCCCGACTGCCACACAGAGTGTAGCCGTGTAGCCTAGCCGAGCGTGTCAACTATCACTGGTGCGAGGTCCAGCCGCTCTCACGGCTGGATATGGCCGGCTCTGCACCAGGGCGGTTGCGGACGAGCGGAGAAAAAACAGTTTTGGTTGCAAAGCGATCAAGCAGGGGAGATCGGTTCGCCCTAGGATCTGCAAGCTTGCAAATCTTACAATTCGCAATTGAAGCAGCTGGTTCTGTTTGATACTCTTGGAAACACTCAGTGGGTTTATGCAGCGGGTATATCTGCATATCTGCCACGCACTTGCAGGCCGCAGGCCAACGCAGGCAGTCTTCCGTCAAGCACAAGCTGGGTATATCTTGTCCTTTCCTTGCTGTGGCAGCATATTCATCACCAACACACATGAGAGACAGTCCCTATACGGCATGCCGTCCTTCTTCTCTCCGACTGAGGGTTTGCGAGCTCACTGCGTCAGACCGTGAATGCTGCAGTTTTGGCCTGCACAAGGGTTGAATGCAGGCGGGACACGCGGGACACGGTGGCATGCAAATACCTGCGGTGTCTGCACGCTGGGAGATTAGAATCTAATCTACGAGTGCCTGCATAACTAACATCTTCGAGATTGCCATGGTTTGCCATGATGATGTCAACCACTGATAGGTCCCGCCTCTCAAACAAAGGCATCGAGTGGCCGCAATCCGAACTTAGCATGCTGCTAAGTTCGGTCTCAGGCCGGTTGTGCAAGCTGTCCGAGAGCTCCTCCGAGAGGGAGCGGCAAAAAATCTCACACGAGCGCTACGTTGTCATCCTGCACGGAAAGCATCCGCAGGGTTCAGCTCGGCTCCATGATGCACGTCCGGGCACAACCCACCTTCCGAACCATCGGCTGTGACCATCGCCGCTCGGTGGGTGTGAAGGCTGTGGTTTGACCTGCCATCCGGCAGCGAACTCATAATGCGGGCTCCTGAACATCCTGAATCCGGAATAGTGGCTGAGGGGTCCGCCTCCCCGAACATCTTTAGTTGCTTGGGGGGGCCGGGGTCTATGTTGTTTGGGGGTCTGGTCTTCTTCTCTTGTACAGCAGTAGTACAGTAGTACAGTAGTTCAGTGGTACAGTAGCGCAGCAGTACAATAAGAGTACCGTAGTACAGTATTACAGTAGTAGTACAGCACCATTACAGTAGTAGTACAGAAGTAGTACAGGAGTGGTACAGTAGTACAGTAGAAGTAGAAGTAGAAGTAGAGGTAGAAGTAGAAGTAGAAGTAGTAGTAGCAGTAGTAGTAGTAGTAGTAGTAGTAGTAGTAGTAGTAGTTGTAGTTGTAGTTGTAGTTGTAGTAATAGTAGTGGTAGTAGTAGTAGTAGTAGTAGTAGTAGTAGTAGTAGTACAGTAGGAGTAAAGTAGAAAGGCCCCGGCGGGCCGCTGCACTATTGAGGGGGGCTGTCATCCGAACCATTGTGGGGTGCGAGGCTATCAAGTACTACCCCCTTATAAAACTTGATCGGGTATTTTTATATAAGGGGTTTATATTAGAAACCTAATATAAACCTTGGAGCTTTGGGTTGAATCCCTTAAGGCTGGAGGCTCAAGTTTCTATATTGGAGCGTTATGGCTTTAGGGCGTCAGTTTGTAGTAGGAGTGTCTATTCCCTAAAACCTGACTATTACCGGGACGGGAATTTACTACTATTGAGGGGGAGTTTATTATTACGTGCAGGCCGCGTTTAGCTCTGTTGAGGGGCCTGCTCCACTGTGGAGTTCCGGCCGACTTTAGCTCTATTGAGGGGGCCTGTTTATTCATCACGAGGTCACCTTATTTGATTGTTTTTCCACCGGGAGCGTCGTGCCGTCAGAATTGAATCAGAGCCGATTTCCCGAGGAAAGGAGAACCCAAAGCCCCAGAAGCTGAGTTGTGACGAAGCGCTTCGGCCCAGCAATCGGCCCTTCTCCGAGGCAGAGCATCCGCGTTGCTGGTGCTTCTCCAAGGCTTTCCTTGCAATGCAAGAAGCCACAGCCCTGTGGTTTTAAACAATGGTGTATCTCCTGCTTGCTGCTTGCTTGCTTGCCCTGCAGGGTGGCACGCCCGGCTGGACTCCAGAGAATTCGTTCGTGGTGCCTCTCTCTCTCTCTCTTTCTTTCCCCAGGCTTGAGGGCGTGCCCCCGCGGGGAGCAGCCCGACTGTTGAAGGTCTGCACGGTTGTACGTGCGAAAAGTTTCGAGCACTTCGCGGGCTGAGCTTCGTGTTGGTAACCCCAAGTGCTGCTAGTACTCTGCTACTTGTGCTCACGCCCCGCTGCTTGTCAGAGCATTGCAGCTGTTCTGCAAGGGTCGTTTCTTCACCCCACGGGTTTGCTCGACAAACGTTTGCAGCTGCGAAGGCTTCTACTCACCAGAGCGGGCTGGGAGCTTCAGGGTAAAGGACTCATTCTAGCTAGTACAGGCCTACCGGAACTGTCTGTGGCCGCGCTCCGTGTTGTGGCCCTACAGGCTCTGCCCCGTGTGGTGTCAAAACTGAGTAGGAGTACAATGTGCTGCAGACCATAGTATTCGGGGGTCTGTGCGAGCCTCTACCGCCCCACTCTCCGAGGAAACAGCGTGTCTCTCTCTCTCTCTCTGCCGTGCCATCCTCACCTCACGGGCGTCCCTAAGCAAGACACAGATATTAATATATACTTACATACACCCGCGTGCATTTCTGCGGGCGAGCAAGAGACGAGGGAAGGAAGGACGGGAGTGAGGCAGACGATTGAGGTTCATGCTTAAGCGTGCAAATATGTGTATGCATGTGTAAGGGTGCATACACCTTTGAGACCATCAATCTACCAGGCATAAGGCCGTCTTTTCTGGTCAAGCTTCTCACTGTCAAGTAAAGTGTACTGAGCCATGCACAAATGAACGAACCAGAGTGAAACGAGCGTGATGGAAGCACCGTTAACTCACTTCGTTCACATTTCGTTCATTATGTGCTGAGTTGTAATGTTTTTAAACAAAGCAAGAGCGCGCTTCATTCTATTTCCTTGCGTCTTGATTCCTACTATTCATCACAGTATTCTCTTCTTACTTTACAGGAGCGAAGCGATCCCAAAACGAAGCAACATATTGGTTTGTAATGAAGTCAACGTAGTGAAAGTAAGCACGAAATTAGTTCTGTTGTCTGGTATTTTTAGCTTTTCCTTGGTTCGTGGCTCCTCTTTGCTCTAATTATATGTCATTCAAGAGTGACACGCGGTTTCACTTGGGCTCTGCTTCGTTTCGTTGCCCTTTTCATTTAAAAGCAAAGTAGAATGAAGGAACCACAGGCGAAAACACAATAATATAATGTTGTGTCTTTGTGCGGTCTTTGTTGCGCTTAATTCAACACAATGGTGGAATTCAATGATGCGGCCTGATGTATGTCCCATGACGTGCACGATGCCGCACCGCATCGCATCCTTACCCAAACAGCCGAACAGGGCGTGACTTCAATGCTCCATGAGCCTCCAAGGCTCGGGGTTCCACACCTTGGGAATTGGATGCGCGAGTCGCAGAAACACTAAACCTCAGCCTCTTGCCATGTGGTTTGCAGTCATAACGGCTATCGGCCGTCCATGCAAAGGCGAGGCGAGGTGCAACTCTGGCCAAGGCACGTAAAGCCACACTTGCAGGAAAGGCATTCCTGTGCCGGGAGCTGGTACAAGGCCGTGGGCAATCATCGCAATGGCTACAGAGTTGAATTGCTGGAATCCTTTATGTGATGAAACTTCGTAGAAAGTGCTTGCTGCTTCAGGCAGGAGAAACCAGAAGCCTGTCAGCGCCTCTTTTCTGCTTGCATCAGCTTTCGTAGCCTACGTGTCGGCTCGGCCGCTTTAGACCAGGACCTGCGCCATGTCTCCATGGCACGATGGAGCTTTGCCTTACCCCGGCCGCGATCTTTCGCTCTCAGTCGGCTTTCACTGTCACTAGCGGCCGCGGCTGTCACGCCGGTCTCGACGATCACGGCTGCGGCTGCGGTCACGCCGGCCTCGAGCTTCATTAAGAAAGGCTGTTTCTAGGTAGAAACCTGCGCAAAATCAATGGGCCCCGACCACGGTCACGATCATGATGGCGGTCCCCACCGTCGCGGTCTCTGCCTTGCAAGGAGACGGATGACGCGAAGTGCGACTGGCGAGGCAGCAATCCAATACGACGTCGAGCTACGCTCTCCGCGTTCGCCGTCTTCTTTGCCACCGTCTTTGCCTCCACCTTTACCCTTTGGCGGTCGCTCGGGCGGATCTGGTAAGTCACCGCCATCAATGAGTGTCCGGGCAATTTTGCACAACCTCGACAGTGCACCAGCGAAGGATCGATTGATGCTCCTAGCTTTATCGGGCACGGCATACAATACCATCTTTTTCTAGAACCGTTTCGACTCCCACACTCGCTCGTGGCAGGCATGGCTTCTGTTCGTCCCCTTAGGTTCCGCACTGTCATGGTGTCTCTGTGACAAAAGAAATCACTAAGCAAGGTATCGGCATCAGCATAGTTGTTATTTTCGACTGCCTTTTTGCAATGGTTTTGAACCCCGGCTCAAATCCGGATTGCAACGACTGCTGTCATACTACAGTACTAGGGGTTAGATTCAGTAAGACGAGACACTCACTGACGAAGCGAAAATCGTGCGTTGAAGCCTCCAAACCTTCAAACCCGACAAAAGGAAATGGGACTGCAAGATCCGTGGGTTCGAGTGTGACACGGCAACTGGATTGGTCACAACTGCTCGTCTCTTGCCGTGCATTCTCGACCGAGCTCATGGTCCGCCCAGGGACATCGACGACGCATTGCTTGCTGACTTGAGTTGCTTCCGAACGCAGGTGAGCACGCGCTCTTCGTCCGCAGAGCCTCGGTTTACGAGGTTCACTTGGTGCAAGCATGACCATTGCAAATGCCAACCCGCCAATCCCGAATACTCCCGACATTGAGAAAGTGCTCTGCAGGTTACAGTAGGCTTGGTGCCCTTTTAGGCTAGCGGTTGCACTGAGCCGAAGACGCTTCTCGATGATCTCTCGCATCTTTGAACAGGCGTCCTGCGGTGTGGCTCATACAGGAAACCCTCCAGCTCCAATACTCTAAGACCAAAGGCCGGGGAATGAGAGATGCTGCCACTTGCCCCTGTAACGCTTTTTGAAGATCCGGCAAAGACCTGTCACAAGAAACTCTTCTAAGTCCCTGAAACCCTGACCTGAGACCCTGGTCCCCCTTAGGCCCGACTGTGGGCCCTGTCCTCGTCCAGCTTGAAGTCTGTCATGATCTTCTCCGCATTGGTGAGATCAGGCAACTCGTCGACCTCACCCTCGAGCAGCTTTCCAACCTTAGCTTTTACACATTTAAAGGTTACTCGAAAACTCAAACTCTATAACCCTGAAGCTCGAAGGATACAGCTCAGTGTCTGAGGCCTATGAGCCCATGAGGTTCTTTGACATATCGCAGTAATCGCATTATGCATCCGGGACAGGCGCTTAGCCTGTGGGGCGACGCGCAGACTCAGAAGGGCAAGAAGTCCGAACTATTGCCGATAAGGGTGTTTCCGACAATTCGGGGTTCCTTATTTTGGGGTCCGTGTAACAGGATACTATTTTCCCCCTTCTCTGGCTGAGCTGCTAGGAGCGTGCAAAGCGCATTTGGTCTTTTGGCAAAGCGCAAGTGGAACTCTATCCGCTCCAAGTCCTTGAGAACACTCGATGATTGTAGCTCAACGTGAGCATAGGTTGACAGCGCAGCAGGCAAGACCTGTGATGCTAGCATGATACTCGCCGAGCATAAACTTTGCACGAGACCCCGTTCGCCCACCTATGAACGTCCCAGAGCAGCGACGACTGGCAAACTTGGCAGCACAGTCATGCACCGTCCTTCATGGCTCGCTCTTCTTCGCCGTTGCGCTTTCGCCAAACCTTCAAGGATCCATGAACGCTGTATTGGCACGCTCCATGCAGCGAGCGTGAGCCACATGCGATATCTGCGCACGACAAGATGGGAGGCACTCTCTGCGGTATCATGGATAAATGTCACTTGAACGTCCCGAATGTCCAACGGAAGACCATGAAAACCTCTCACTAAACAGTCGGCGAGGCTCAGAAGTTTATTGATCTTGCAGTATCCTGAAGTTCCCCAACATGTGAAGAGCTACCCTGGGTCCTCCTTGCCTTCAGTTCCGTGATCTTTGAACTCACGTGGTCATCAAGCTTGAACTTTCCTAGCAAATCTCGTGGGTTTCTGCACGCACACTCGCGATTGGGTTTAGGGCACACCAGTGAGGCAACCATGCAATCTATCAGGTATGACTTTGGGGCTCCTGCAGCAAACAAATCTGAGGGCTTGAAATCTTCAGAATCTTCATGCTAAGCGCGCGAGTCTGAGGACATGCCCCGCACACAAAAACATGTGCAACAGATTGCAACAGCGACAGGGCGAGGGGTACGAACAGTGCAGTCACGGTTCTGGCAATCCGCTCTACATCCTTGTCCGGCTTGACCTTCCCAACGAACTGCCCGCACTCCATCTTCCCGATTTGCACGGTAAGCAGTCCCGTCGGACTCCGAGCCTTCTCCTTGGCAACAACATGCACACAGGCGCGCGATCGCTGCACCTACGTTCGAGACTTCATGTTCAAAACGTCATTGTACACTCTCTACTGACCGGTGTGCTGGAAAATAATGTGGCCAGGTGCTAAGACCTCATACAGCTTCTCGATATCCTGAGCTTTGGTGTCCTGTCGCTTCTTCATGGCCTGGACAATGGTGCACGCAGGAGCGTCGTGTCGTGTCGCAGCACCAGGCCTCGTTCAAGCGAACCACCCAGCGCTCCTCGATGTTGAAATAATCCTTGTTTGCCACTTGCATGCAAACATCAACTTCGGCAGCCACAAGTGGTGCCAGCGCAAGACCAGCGGCATGTCCAAGCAAATGATTCATGCCTACAACTTAACAGCGCAGTCCATGCGATGCAGGTTCTCGAGTCTTAAGGCTGCTTGCTTATATCTTTCGCTTCCTATCAAGTCAAGTCTTTGCGCTTCAGACCGCCGACAGTTTGCTAAAGTCTTCCAAAGATGAATGCTGCTCTTCCTCAACCCTGCTGTTTTGTTCCTTCATGCAGCACAAATGCCCCAAGCTCACGAAGGTCGGGGTCGATCGCATCGTCGTCATCATGATGTATTGACGGCTTTTCCTGCGACGATGAGATGCCGTTCCGGCTGGCATCATGAGCTGAGCGAACAGCAGCGAATGCCTCGTTTATGCCGAGAAGCCTGTCCAACAGCCACTACGCCAAAAGCCGAGCCACTGCATGAATTTAACTCAAAGAGATTCCCGGAGGCTGACTGCGAAAAGCAACCCCTTCGAAGCTCCGTCTAGTGTCCTTCTCCGCGGCTTGCGGGGGCGGCCCGCCTCCACCCATGTTTGCCATGCCTTGAAAAGCAGAAGGGCACGCTGGAGTGGCATGGCGCATTGAACGACCGCCGCAGATGCTGCGTCGGAGAACCAACGAGCAAAATGAAGATGCACTCAGAAGCAGTTTGCTATTTGCAAGACAAGGCTCCCATCATGGCGGCCATCGGGTTCATGCCCTGCTGAGGCGCGGCCCCTCCAGCCTTGGCCATCATCTGCTGCATGTTCATCATCCTTGGATTTGAATCGCCATATCTATTGGCGGGCTCAAGCCGCGACAATGACGGCGCGACTCTTCACAAAGGACCCGACAGCAAAAGTTATCGAAGGCTCATCATCATGGCCATCATGGGGTTGTTACCAGCCATCGGGCCCATCATTCCAGGGCAGCCAGGACAGCCCCCAGGGCAGCCGGGACATCCACCCGGACAGCAGCCGGGGCAGCCAGTCGGGCACCCGCCAGGGCAAGGACAGGCACCAGGACATGCTGGGCAGCTAGGACACGCTCCACAGCCTGGCGGGCAAGCTGGTCCACCCGGGCGTGGACAACCGCAGCCGCAAGGACCGCACGGACAGGGACAGCAGCCTCCGCAGCCACAAGCGCAGCCACAAGGACCGCAACCACAGCCGCCGCACGGACAGGGACACCCACCACAACCTGGACAGCCCGGGCAGCCTCCACAGGGACCAGGACAGCAAGGGGAAGGCCCCGAAGCGGAGTCAGTTCCACCTCCTCCACTTGGAACCAACTGGCTGTTATCCTTGCCGTCCATGGCTGCAGACCTAGCCACTATAACCTGCGGGACAATTCTCGCTTGGAAATGCCCAAGTCTACCGTATGGCCAGATTCGGTGCTGGTGCCGGTGCTTGCCATTTATTATAGTTACACTGCATCGTCCAAAATCTCATTTCAAGATGATGCCTGACGGAGTGCAGATTCCAGATTTGTGGCAGGGGCATTTCTGATGAGACCTACAGTGCCTACATCAACATGGCCACGTATGCATTTATGACAGTTCTGACTCATCACCATTGAACATGACACGGCTCAAGAATTCCCTGCTTGCATCTTGGAATCAACGAAAGCAGACTGGGCTCAACACGGCTCAACTGACTATGACTGAGGTACACAGCCGTCGAAACAGAGCAACAAGCACGCCATCGCTAAACAACTGCTAAACATCTCGGATTCATCTTTTATCGGGGACGGCCCTTCGTCCCTCTCAGCTCCTTGTTGCGGCATCGCCTGTACATAGCTAACGGCCACGACTGTCTCGGCGCTCCCGCCGATCGCGGCTGCGGCTGCGGCTGCGGTCCCGCTTGTGACCTCTGTCATTGCCTCGATAGGTGCAGTGGGAAAAGGCAGGTCATTCGAAGACGACGAAATATCGGAGCTTGGACTAGCTTTTCAGGCAAGCGGTTCACACAACTCCGAACAGAGCAAACTACTTATATCTACTGGGTTGCCAACTTGCTCTGGTCGTGTGGCACGGCCGCATACGAGCTGTAACTAAATTGCCTGAGCCTCGAAACGCATGATTTTGGCAATGCATGTGCAAATGCGGCCCAAGAGCGGTAGACTAGACGTATGACCGCCAGAGTCCCTCGTCCGAAGAACCCTGGAACGCACAAGATTTCCTCTGACATGACACGATGCCGCACTACTAACAAACTGAAGGACGTCGTGGGATTATTGACATCATTCGGATCTGCGGCAGTTCCTGTACGGCTTACCGGCGCTTGCTGCATAGTTACGGTCGCGGTCGTGATGCCGATCACCCCCATCACGGTCTCTGCCTGAAGAGACCGCGCATGGGTGAAAAAAGCAACACTGTCATTCATTTTTTGCTCTGGGATCTGCAGCCCAAGCGGCGCTCTGAACGCTCGCCATCGTCCTTGCCACCGTCCTTTCCTCCTCCTTTGCCTTTCGGCGGTCGCTCAGGCGGATCCGGCAGGTCTTGTCCATCAATCAACTGCCGTGCAATTTTGCACAACCTCAGATCAAAGACAAGATGTGGGTCTGTCGGTCCCTCATCCCCGTGCCGTACTTGTAATGATCTCAACCATTGCGGATGCGACGTAGGTCGGTCAATTTGGCAAACTCCTGACTTAAACTCTATTGTTCGTAGTGTTCGCATTTCTTCACCGACATTTGTGCCAAGGGGCATTGATGAAGCGTTGCTCGCCGATTTCAAGTGTTTCCGAACAGAGGTAAGCACGCGCTCTTCGTCCGGAGAACCTCTATACGGAAGGCTGCTCGTGCAAAACTGGTTACATGTGAGAACATATCAGGGAATGTCTACATGCTATATCATATGGTATCGCGGGCGATGGTACTGGGTAGCGATCATGCGATCAACCCTCAGCTGTACCGCATCCCTTCGAGGTGTTGTCACATCGAGCTGCGCTTCTCGATGATCTCCCGCAGCTTTGAGCAAGCATCCTGCAAAGCTACAAGTATGAGTGGTCTTCTGAAGCAACACGATCACGTGGCCACGAAGGCAGGGTTGTGGGTACCTGACATCACTACCACTATTATTATTGTTCAAAGCATGCACCTAAAGCTCTCGCGCATGGTCCTCATCCAGCTTGAAATCTGTCATGATCTTTTCGGCGTTGGTTAGGTCTGGGAGCTCGTCTATCTCGCCCTCCAACAGCCGTCCAACCTTGGCTCACTGCCTCTGGGACAGGAAACCACCGGGAACGAAGGCCAATGCCACTGTCAACATTGTGCCAGGCCGCTAGGAGTGTGCACAGTGCGTTGGGCCTCTTGGCGAAGCGCAAGTGATACTCTATCCGTTCCAAGTCCTGCAGAAAAAGTTCCCAGAACAAGCAAATTACCTTGAGCAGCCGGAGCTGATGATGACGTTAGTCTTAGCAAATTTCTTGGAAGTCCTTCGCGGCACGATCTTCCTCGCCGTTGCGTTTCCGCCACACCTGCCAGGCTAGAACAAGAAGCTTCGCGGCAAGCGACTCATGGCTAAACGATACACTTACAAGCTTTCGGAAGTGTCGAGAACGACCTTCCCTAAGACCCCTGCCTTCAGCTCCGTCACTCTTGAAGTGACATGATCGTCAAGCTTGAATTTTCCTTATAGCCACAAGCCAAGACTGTACTCTTCAGCAAAGTACCGCAAGACATCATGTGTCAATACAGACGCCAGTGAACACAGTATGTAATGAAGTGCATCAACATGAGGCGGTGTCCATCAGCTGTGATGGAAGCCCGGGCCTTTCGCTTCAGGTTCCCTGACTCTCCCTAAGAAACCACTGGTAATGCCGGGGTTCTCGCCATCCTCTCAACATCCTTGTCCGGCTTGATCTTCCCAACGAACTGCCCGCACTCCATCTTCCCGATTTGCACGGTAAGCAGTCCCGTCGGACTCCGAGCCTTCTCCTTGGCAAGAACATGCACACAGGCGCGCGATCGCTGCACCTACGTTCGAGACTTCATGCTCAAAACGCCATGTAATGCTCAGACTCTACTGACCGGTGTGCTGGAAAATAATGTGGCCAGGCGCTAAGACTTCATACAGCTTCTCGATGTCCTGAGCCTTGGTGTCCTGTCGCTTCTTCATGGCCTGGACAATGGTGCACGCAGGAGCTTCGGGTCGTGTCGCAGCACCAGGCCTCGTTCAAGCGAACCACCCAGCGCTCCTCGATGTTGAAATAATCCTTGGTTGCCACTTACATGCAAACACCTGCTTCGGCAGCAACCAGCGTGCAAATGAAGTCAACGGTCCACGCAAGGTAAATTCCCAGAAGTCATGCTGGTCGCTTTGCTCTGTTGGCATGTTCAAAACACTAGCTCACGAGGGTAAATGCTGAAACTCCCCGTTCGGGAGCACCTGCAACTCCTGAAAGCCTGGGCTGCACTTCATCTCCCTTCGTGCAGAGTCACCCCAAGCTCGCGGAGATCAGGGTCTATCGTCTCGTCATCGTCATCCTTTACTATTGGCTTGTCCTGCAATCCGGTGATGCATATGCTACTCAGAACGAGCATCCGATGTATGCCAGCAATTTTGCTAACAATAGCTGACATATAAGCAAACACTGCAAACATCATCTGTGCATGCTTTGGTCTTCTGACCAAACACGAATGGAAAACAGATCATGGCAGCCATGGCAGATGCAAGCACATTCCACTCATTGCTAACACTGCCCGAACTCAGTTCTCCTTTTCTGCAGTTTGCGGAACAGGCGCGCTCCCACCCATGTTTGCCATGCCTTTGCTGCAAGATTCAGGATTCGAATCGAGCTGTCAGAGTGAAAACTGAAATTTAGCAGCATCGTTTCAAGTGGATAATGAATGCTAAAGTCAAACAAGGCTCCCATCATGGCAGCCATGGGATTCATGCCTTGTTCGGGAGGGGCGCCTCCTGCTTTGGCCATCATCTGCTGCATGTTCATCATCCTTGGATTTGAATCGCAATATCTATTGGCGAGCTCAAGCTGCGACCATGACAGGCGCAACTCCGACAGCAACAGTTATCGGAGGCTCATCATCATGGCCATCATGGGGTTGTTACCAGCCATCGGGCCCATCATTCCAGGGCAGCCAGGACAGCCCCCAGGGCAGCCGGGACATCCACCCGGACAGCAGCCGGGGCAGCCAGTCGGGCACCCACCAGGGCAAGGACAGGCACCAGGACATGCTGGGCAGCTAGGACACGCTCCACAGCCTGGTGGGCAAGCTGGTCCACCCGGGCGTGGACAACCGCAGCCGCAAGGACCACACGGACAGGGACAGCAGCCTCCACAGCCACAAGGGCAGCCACAGGGACCGCAACCACAGCCGCCACACGGACAGGGACACCCACCACAACCTGGACAGCCCGGGCAGCCTCCACAGGCCCCAGGACAGCAAGGGGAGGGCCCAGAAGCAGTGGAGCCACCCCCGCCTTCTCCAGACGGCACTAGAGCATTTTCCTTGCCGTCCATGGCTGCACGCCTTGCAGGCCTAGCGCCAGAAATGCTAATGTTGGAAAGCTGCTTCTTTGGTGTAACGGTATAAATCGGTATAAATCAGCGGGACCCTTGACTGCTTCTTCAGCACCGATGTCTGGTTTATTGTTGGCTTCAGGCACCCGGGGTAGGGGCACTTCTTCTGCGAGTTTTGCATCTTAGAATTGGCTCATCAATAGTCCTGCAGCCGCGGCTTTGAGCTCTCGTGACATCGCGGATGCAAGCACTGCAAATGACACAGGCCATGAGCACTTCACAAATATAGCAGGCTCCGACATAACATATTATGACGGTCTCACCGTTCTTAAGAAAGCCTGGCAGCAGCCAGCAACGAATGCTTGCTTTTGCCAGCGCTGGCTTGTGGCTGTTCAGCCTGAGGCCGAGGAGAGACCTCAGCAATTAGCGGCCGCGGCTGTCGCGGCGCTCCCGGCGGTCTCGGCTGCGGCTTCGCTTGTGGCCTCATCACTGTGCAGGCTGCAGTGAAGACACACTTAGACAAAGATCCAGTCGAGCGAGCTTTTACGTTGCCGGGCTCGGCCGTAAGGTTGTGCGAAGTGGCAGCAAAGGAAACCTACTGTAGAAAGCCTCGCGGAATCTATTGGACTGACGGCAACCTACAAACACTGCCCACAGACTTTTCCCAGTACCACATGCAAGTCTCCGGTGATTGCTGGTCGGTGTTTGAGATAAACCCGTGCGCGCGAATACTAGCATACCTTCTCGAAGACACCCCCTGTGGCAGTCTGCGCTTGAGCAGTTCCCATGCAAGTTTCCAAATGTTTGGAAGCCGATCCTTGCAATACAGTCACGGTCACGGTCGTGATGCCGATCCGCGCCGTCACGGTTTCTGCCTGCAAAAGCCACGCACTGGTTAAAAGCAATGCTGCCTAATAGGGCCAAGTTTATTGCTTCAGCCGAAGCGGCGCTCTGAACGCTCGCCGTCCTCCTTGCCGCCGTCCTTTCCTCCCCCTTTGCCTTTCGGCGGTCGCTCAGGCGGATCCGGCAGGTCTTGTCCATCAATCAACTGCCGTGCAATTTTGCACAACCTTGGATCGAAGGGCTGGAGCAATGAAGGCGACCGTGCTGCTTGCCAGGAATTCGAAATACGGCTTCGTTGGCTGCGGTATCTTGAGGTGCGGGCAAAAATCTAAGACGCACTGATCGCTGATCAGCTCGATCTCTAAATTTTGGACAGGTTTCACGGACAGCCGCCGACAGTCGCACAAGAAATAGCAATTGGTGCAGGAAAAGCTCTGTGTCATACCAACAGACATGCCCACAAGATGCCTGAAACTTGCAAATCCGAGGGACATCGAGGAAGCATTGCTGGCGGAATTCAGATGCTTCCGGACACTGGCAATCACACGATCTTCGTCTTCGTAGCCTAGGAAAGACGGCTGCGTCAAGTGAGGGATCCTAGAAGCAGCTTTTTGTGCGCTTGGGCACGTTAAGTGTTGGGCTGCCCTGCTGTATATTCTACATAAGCAGAGAAGTAACACTGCAGATCCTAGGGATGGCAGAGCCTCCTTACAGTGGCGGCACGTCCGGAGCTTGACTTTTACTATGTGATAATTACTATCTTGTTGCTGAGCCATCGGCGCTTCTCAATGATCTCCCGCATCTTCGAACAAGCATCCTCGCCAAATCCAACCGAAGCCTTCTTAGATGGAGCCGACTCAGTCGTAAGCCATGCTAGGTACAAGGATTCTTGTTTAATTCCGAACGAACGATTGTCTGTTTCCCCGGCATCGTAACCGTACTGGAGGCGTGCTGAAGAAGAACAAGGCAAAGAATAGCCCATCCTCATCAAGTTTGTAGTCCGTCATGATCTTCTCTGCTTTCACGAGGTCTGGCAACTCATCCATCTCACATTCAAGCAGCTTGCCCACCTCGGTTGCATACCCAGAGACCCTTGGTTGGCGTAGAACGACAGGATGATGCAAGTACCGGGTGCCGTCTTTGTGTTGAGCCGCCAGAAGAGTGCAGAGAGCATTGGGCCTCTTTGCGAAACGCAGATGGAACTCGATCCGCTCCAAATCCTTCCCGAAAGCATGCAGCAAGCTTCTCGTCTGGATGCCGCGCAAGCTAGACCAAGCCACTACGACAAAGCCTGGCAAGTCCTTGGTGGCCCTGTCTTCCTCGCCATTTCGCTTCCGCCAAACCTTTCGGCAAACAGAAACCGCAGCTGAGAATCCTCTGCAGTCTCGGGCTGTCTCACCGGCAAAATGCCTCTACACTTGACGTGCTGTTACTGAATGTGGAGTGGCAGTCTGATCGAAAAGGCGGTTCCACACACCATGGAAGCCTTGAGCTCAGTAAGCCTGGAGGTCACGGGATCGTCGAGCTTGAACTTTCCTG
This sequence comes from Symbiodinium sp. CCMP2592, assembly GCA_905221615.1. Lineage (NCBI taxonomy): Eukaryota > Dinophyceae > Suessiales > Symbiodiniaceae > Symbiodinium > Symbiodinium sp. CCMP2592. Next base: position 91,512 of record CAJNDT010004135.1, read on the forward strand.
GGTGCACATTCCCAAGGAACATCACGAATCTGTGGCTCAAGGCCGGCTTGAAGGCTTGTTTCTGTGGGCGGCGTCGCAATTACCTTTCTCCTTGCTAAGAGCCAACCAGCAGAATGTCAAGGGCAGATCTGACAAGTGCTTCTCTTGCCACAGTGATCCTGGAGTGATCCTGACAGGCTTCTCGCCAGCCGCTCCACGTCCTTGTCCGGCTTGATCTTCCCGACGAATTGCCCACACTCCATCTTCCCGATTTGCACGGTAAGCAGTCCCGTCGGGCTCCGAGCCTTCTCCTGGGCTGCAAAAGCTTTGTGCCGGCTAAAGCATGGGATTGCATGCATAGTGAATTAGTGAATAGTGTCTACCACGCGATATCACGCGATGCAGTCAGAGTGGCTAAGACCTCATACAGCTTCTCGATGTCTACAGCCTTCGTGTCCTGCCGTTTCTTCATCGCCTGTGTGCGATGCGAAAGATGGTGCGCGCAGGAGCGTCGGGTCGTGTCGCAGCACCAGGCCTCGTTCAAGCGAACCACCCAGCGCTCCTCGATGTTGAAATAATCCTTGTTTGCCACTTGCATGTAAACATCAACTTCGGCAGCCACAAGTGGTGCCAGCGCAAGACCAGCTGCATGTCCAAGCAAATGATTCATGCCTACAACTTAACAGCGCAGTCCATGCGATGCAGGTTCTCGAGTCTTAAGGCTGCTTGCTTATATCTTTCGCTTCCTATCAAGTCAAGTCTTTGCGCTTCAGACCGCCGACAGTTTGCTAAAGTCTTCCAAAGATGAACGCTGCGTTCCTCAACCCTGCAGTTTTGTTCCTTCATGCAGCACAGATGCCCCAAGCTCACGAAGGTCGGGGTCGATCGCATCGTCGTCATCATGATGTATTGACGGCTTTTCCTGCGACGATGAGATGCCCTTCCGGCTGGCATCATGAGCTGAGCGAACAGCAGCGAATGCCTCGTTTATGCCGAGAAGCCTGTCCAACAGCCACTACGCCAAAAGCCGAGCCACTGCATGAATTTAACTCAAAGAGATTCCCGGAGGCTGACTGCGAAAAGCAACCCCTTCGAAGCTCCGTCTAGTGTCCTTCTCCGCGGCTTGCGGGGCAGGCCCGCCTCCACCCATGTTTGCCATGCCTTGAGCAGCAGAAGGGCACGCTGGAGTGGCATGGCGCATTGAACGACCGCCGCAGATGCTGCGTCGGAGAACCAACGAGCAAAATGAAGATGCACTCAGAAGCAGTTTGCTATTTGCAAGACAAGGCTCCCATCATGCCGGCCATCGGGTTCATGCCCTGCTGAGGCGCGGCCCCTCCAGCCTTGGCCATCATCTGCTGCATGTTCATCATCCTTGGATTTGAATCGCCATATCTATTGGTGGGCTCAAGCCGCGACAATGACGGCGCAACTCTTCACAAAGGACCCGACAGCAAAAGTTATCGGAGGCTCATCATCATGGCCATCATGGGGTTGTTACCAGCCATCGGGCCCATCATTCCAGGGCAGCCAGGACAGCCCCCAGGGCAGCCGGGACATCCACCCGGACAGCAGCCGGGGCAGCCAGTCGGGCACCCGCCAGGGCAAGGGCAGGCACCAGGACATGCTGGGCAGCTAGGACACGCTCCACAGCCTGGCGGGCAAGCTGGTCCACCCGGCCGTGGACAACCGCAGCCGCAAGGACCGCACGGACAGGGACAACAGCCTCCACAGCCACAAGGGCAGCCACAGGGACCGCAACCACAGCCGCCACACGGACAGGGACAACCACCACAACCTGGACAGCCCGGGCAGCTTCCACAAGCCCCAAAACAGCAAGGGGAGGGCCCAGAAGCAGTGGAGCCACCCCCGCCTTCTCCAGACGGCACTAGAGCATTTTCCTTGCCGTCCATGGCTGCACGCGGACTGTAAGGCGATGCATGAAGCTGTCTCGCGAAGGTTTAGCTGGGGTAGTTTGGAGGGTGATGGCACCCACCTTCTGCTTTTCCTGGTCGCACCGCACTCGTTGCTGCGTTGTCATTCCGCCATATACTTTACTTCTCAAATCGCTTGCCTTCATGGTCTCCTGACTAGTTTCCAGTGTGCTGGGTCAGGTGACTGTGCACGGCTGCACTCTTGAGCTGACCTCATATAGGCCTTGACTCCTGTGGGCATGGCTCTGGCACGGCATCATGGTTTCTTGGGCAGTATCTCATCAAGCTCAGTGGACTGAGAGCATGAACCAGACCGAAATCACCGAGCTCGGGCCTGTGCACCTTCTACGTATTGACTTTTACACATTAGTTGCGCCCTGCTCAAGACGATCCCGGGCAACAACATCCTCTGAATGGCCGCCTCATCAGCAAGAGCGTTAGGCAGCAGCCGTGTCATTGCTCGCAGCACCTATTTGGGTTTCCCAACGTGTACCCAGACGTTGAGTGCCTGTTGCCATTCCATGACCGCGATAGCCTGATGCTCACAAGCTTGCCTGAAGTGTCGATCACGTGGAGCGAGTGCTGGTGGTCTTGCACCAATACCTACAATGATACCCTGAGCCAGCAGCTGAAGCACTCAGCAGTCCGACTTCAATTCATGAACCCAGGATCCTGCGACCCATTCCAAGGCCGCAAGAGCTGCTGCATGAGAGCTGGAACATGCAAGTCGATCATGGCGAAAATTGCGGGTCAAACACAAAACCATGCTCTTCGTCAATGGAATGTGTCACAGTTCGCAGTCGGGTCGAGATGTCCAGACCTGCACGATTTTCCCTTTTTGCGCATCTGCAGCCCTGTTTAAAGCCGTCATATGCAAACAACAACGAGTGCTGATATCCTGAAAGAAGCAGCTGGTGCACTTGCAAAACGAAAGAAACGATTCAAGCCCGTAATGTTGAAGTCGTCATCTCGAACTCCTGGTGGGTGTCCTGGCGGAGATCAAGGCCCAGCAAACTGGCTTCAAAAGGGGCCTTTCTAGCCCAGTACGGCTTACAGAGGGCCTGCAGGGTTTTCCCCAAGCCTGACATCTCCTTGAGTCTGGAACTGGGACAATATGACAGGCGTTGACCAGGTTGCAGGGATGCTGGGCTTATGCCTGTCTAACCAGGCCCTTCCCGGGTGGAGCTTAACATGGTAAAGTTGAAAAGGCCAAGAGGCGCTGGCCCTTTGCACAGTTCGCGAGCTTCGCGAGTCGTTCGGCTCGCCGGTCTTAGTAATAGGAGCATTTGTCCCTGGATCCTTCGAACGAGCCATCGTGTTCATGATCTGCTGCCAAGCCCAAGGCCCGCGAGCGAACAAAGATGACGATCCCCAGGATTAGCGCCGCTGCCGCGAGAAACCACCTTGCGAGAAGCGAACTAATTACAAGGTAGCCAGGCCAAGGTAGAATGGTGGCTACACCTCTGTTTTCGAAGACAAGGGATTGGGCTAGCTTGACAACACGGCATCTGGCGTGCATGCTCCGGGCATTCCTGTTGCTCCAGCAAGCATGGATTTATTGTCGCAGCTCGCATCTGGCAAACATGAGAACTAGGTTAAGTGCAGCAAGCCACCACAGCTTGTCTGCCAGTACAGACGAATTCTTTGGCTCTCCTTCGGCGCAAGGTCAGTCAAGAAGTGATCTGTGCCGCGTCTGCTACAAAACTGGCCTGGGTCGGCAGTCGTGGTAGGTGCCGAGGCCGTCGATGTTGTGGGCGCTGAAGTCTTCACCGCCATGCAGTCTAGTCGGCCCTGCAAGTCTTCATGAAGGCACAACCATCACAGAAAGCTCACTGCCAATACAGTATGAGTCAGCATGCCTTCCGGTGATGCGGTGGGAAGAAGAACCGTTTGCGTGCACATCCGAGAGGCTGGAAGTGCCGTCACGACGCCAGCGCCACCAAAGTCGCAAATAGACGCCGCATCTGCCTCGCCCTGGTCAGGAGTTCAGCACTCACGGCACAAGCTGCGGCACGGAGGTTGTCAGGTCGTTATCAATCTTTTGTTCGGAGGGGGGGGGGAGTGTTGGCATGTCAATGCAGCTTAAGGCGAGTCGTTTCTGCTCTCGAGGCCGGGGGCCGCCTTCTTGAGCTCGAAATACATCGAGAAGGCCCAGTCACTCTTGGTATAGATGTCATCGGCACCTCGACACTTTGCGTGTGTACCCAAGGACTTGTGAGCACGGGCTCATACATCCACCTGCAGCTTCAGGAGACAAAAAATTATGGTACCCCACCGTCCCCAATGTGCCTTGTTCTTAAGTTGCCTCTTTTGTGCCAATTCTGGCAAATCGCAAAACCTAACCCTAATTTCATTCCTTTCTACTTCAATTCAGATTTGCCTAGTGTTACATGTTGGCTCACTAGTTGGCTTTCCATGTTTCTCCGTCTTCTTCATAAGTCCTTAGGAGATGTCCAAATGTACGGGACCGTTGTCTGTGAAATTTCCGCGCCGCTGACTTCTCAAAAACGGTGCTCCCTGCAAACCGACAGAATCGGCAAGCAAAGCGACATGCTGGAATCACATGGCAACGACCAACATGCATCCATAATTCGCATCAATCAGGGGGAAGGCAAATCAAATTCTATGCCCCATAAAATGAATAAACCATAATAAACCTAACCTTGCCCATTTCGGGATGTTACATCACCTGATAAATAGGATGAGATAGAGTATTTTAAGGATAATGAGCTACTATTTGGTTGACGGCGATGTAACTACCCACAACGGGCATGCCCTATGCTGCTAACTAACACACCCGGAGAAGCGCAAGCATAGAAGCGATGTCACTTGTGTTTCTGAGGTAGCTACGAGAAGGTCCAGTTCATGAAATTGTCTCCGGGCTCAAGAGCCCTTCGACAAGGTATGCAGAGTATAAGTGTAAGCTTCCTGATTTCATCTTCGGCATCCTGTAGCCATGCTCCAGCAATGCAGGCAAGCGGCAAGCAGCAGGCAAGCCCTCTGTGCAATCATGGCCTTGCTTTTGCAAGGTCTAGTGACGGCCACACTGCACTGCAACTGCTTCGCAGTCGAAGCCTCCACAGCCCCCATCGTGAGAGAAGGCGGTTTTGTAAATCAGAGAGCCCGCTAGAGCACAAAGGTGTCAAGTGGCCCATTTGGCCAAGCTGGTCGCAAACCCATCCCAGGCCAGCCCCCAACGGATCGATGTCTCCTGCGGGTTGCATGTTGGGTATACCAGGGAGGACCTGCTCCCACCTGGGTGGAGCCGGCGGCCCTTGATACCCTATCGGGGAACATGCAATGTCGGGAAAGTCGTGAAACCAAAACGCATGGTATCGTGAGTTCATCCCGCCCTGAGCTAAAACTAGCTGAAACACCTGACTCCTTGTGCACCAGAAAATGAAACATCTGCATCGAGCCCGGATCCTGCATTGAGACCACACCTTTAGGCGTGCACGGGTTCTGCATACACCACATCCAAGCCATCAACCTGCATCGTTGACAATACTATGCGAATCGTCGTCGCAGGAAGAACTACTTACTTCTACTTCCACTTGCAATTCAACTTCTACTCCTACTTCTTCAGTTTTCTGCTGCTACTATTACTACTACTGCTGCTGCTGCTAATACTGCTGCTTCTGCTTCATCTACATCCACATCTACATCATCGTCATGTCCTTCCTTTTCTTCCAAAGTGCTAGTACGATGATAAGTAATAACGAAGATATACCATTCAATCTTCATCTTGGCACATGTGCTACCAAACCATGTCCAATCATGCCGAGTCCTCTGGAAGCGACGCAGTACCTGACTTGAGAGACTCAACACATGTTGAGGTCACAGATGCAACCACATCACAAACAAATTGTTGCGGGTAGTAAATTTGATGGCCTGGCCCCCAAGCTTCAGACCGGGTCGCTGCTTTGGCTTCGCCTCCCAACCTGCTTCGCAAATTGTCGTGTTTGGCACAGAACCACCGTAGGCAGCAGCGATAGCCTCGTGCAGCTTGGCAGTTGCGACAGCCTCCCTGTAATGACTCTCAACTTAGATGCTGTGGCTGGGGCTTCTGAAAATCGAAGGTCCAGTCAATGAGTGAGAAGCCAAAGTACCACTCAACCGCTCAAGGCAACACTTGTGGCCGATACAAATACAGGGCTCAGTGGTATGGACAGACCGTCAGCAGGCTCAGAACAGTGAGGCTGGGGGGGAGACTGTTTTGAAGGATACAACTGGTTTTGCAGCGCCATCGTTACGGCATGGCTCCAATGTTCAGCAGAACTTGACAGGCACTGAGCCCAACAAGTCGTCCACGGCTTCATCAGCCAACGCAACACGCAAAGACAGGAGTGGGAATAGTTGCGGTGACATTGCCATCCAGGACTGGTTTGCCAAATGAACGCCATGCTTTTTTATGCCGGTCAAGATCGCAAGATCATTTCATGCTTGGTTTCAACCCCATCAGTTCATTTGGCAATCGTCTTTGAAAGTGGACGCTAGACCATGGCCCACGGGACTATGCCATTTGTACATGACTGTGCGCCTCGGGCTTGCCTCGGAAGATGGGCTTGACGCACTGGACTGGGTACACGTTATTGCTGTCGTAGTTAATGCCACCTGTCTTGCTGACCTTGGCTGTAAACGGGTTCTCAGGGGAAATGCCAGCTGCTTAGCACAGTTTCGAGCCACAGATCCCACGCTTCTGTGGCTGACCACGGCGACTGGGCACCAAATGCTACACTATGCTACTTGTACGGCTCTGAACTGCATGGCCTGGCCGCACCCATCATTCAGGACAGGCACCTGTATGTCTCCCAGCGAGAATGTGCCATAAAGCCTTGCCAGCCGTGTCAAAGCAAGATGTGCAACAAGCTATTTGGCCTTATAGCCCGCTTGATAGCGCGAAACGAAGCTCTCTTGAGCCAGCCTTTCACTGCAGCCACGTGGAAGAGGCTTGTCCATGGGATTGTCCCACGCCTCTCCTTCCCAACGATCCCAACCTTGGGAGTTGACACCGGGCTTGGGAGAGCTCGGAACTGGTCTCCACTTGGAATAGCAAGCATGCTGACATTAAGCGAAGATCCTGCGCTGTCCTCACATGGCTTCCAGTAGGCGACCTCTCAGGGACCAAGAAGGGACTAATTAGGGTAACAATCTCCCGCAAATGACATATCTGGAATTGAACACCAGCCGCCGGCCACTTGAGTTTTCCCTCTTGGGCTCTACGATAGGTGATGCCCCTCTAGATTGTCATCTCTATACGAAGCGACGGGTGGATCGCCAACGACTTCGCACCATCCACCATCTCAAGTAGAGCTTGCAACCTTGAACCTCTGCAGACCGTGCCGGCACCTGGTATTGGAAGAAGTTGAAGCCAACCTTAACCACTGTCGGAAAATTACAAGAGGTGTTGAATCATGCTGCAAAAAATAACGGCATGTCACGATGGCATGCAGGGGTGAGCTGTGCACTTGCCTAGACTAACGGCATTCCTTTCAACCACACCGAGATAGCTGTCCGATGTCTGGTGAGTAACGGTGCCGCAAAAGGCCGGTGTCATTTTCACTGCTGCCAATTTCCGAACCCAACACATCTTCCAAGCTGGGCCCATTTGTTGTAAAACAAATCCCGTCAGTAAGTCTCCACCCTAGGAGACACTTGGTGGCAAGCAACGAATGCATTCGTCTTGTTCTCGACCAACATACGTGCCTTCTCCAAGTCCTCTTTGAGTTTATCTGGATTTCTTGCCAGGTTTGGATCACCGTACTCGCCCATGAAGACCTGGCATGATCTAGGGACAAGTACACGGTGCTGAGACACATGGGTATCAAAGACACCCCCGCGGTGCGGCCGAGCGACCTCACGACCGTATTCGCCAGTCATACTAAGTCTATAGGACAAAACCCCAAACCTGCCTTGATCCTCTTCTCCACAGGCGTGTGCGTGTTGAAAGGGAGCTTTGAGTACTTCTGTATGAACTGCTGGTCCAATGCATCAGCACCGACGAAACCTGCGCCGCCCCATGGGCTGACGTGGAATTCGGTGTTTCTGAAGCATGTTGGACATTGTTCTTCTAGTTGTGGCAAGCCTCTTCATTCCGTCCGAAGTTCAATAAGGGTAAATTTCTGTTGCTCGAGATGTTGCAGCTGGTATAGTTATAACATGGAACCATCTGTGTAGTCAAAGTCCGAAACAAGCAGTGAACTGCAGAGGCTGTGTCGACTGCTGCAGCAGACAATCTGTCAAATCGAAGGCTACAGATGCCACTATTCACACTGCGGTTCCTTTATTTCTCGTGAACCTTCATCCGCAAGACTCTGAAATTGCTGTAAATTTATGGATCCGGAAGTACGTGATCGTGACGTCCGTGACGAATGCAGGACCAAGAAATGCAATGGACGAGCACAGGACGTGAGCACCGGGGAATCGAAGACCGCGAGACTTGCCGAAGGACGAAAAAGGCCGGACAAGAAGAGCAAAGGACCAGCAAAGCGCGGGGGCTGTGGAGCGTCGACTTAGAAACTCATCGCCAACGGCAGAGCACAACCCGAGGCATAGCAGCTCGGAAGCCCTTACCACAAAGAAGCTCCGCCTTTCCCAGAAAGGGACGTGCAACGGGTATTGAACGAATAGCATGCTACTTAGATTCCGTGTATTATCCTTTTACGCGAAAGGACTATCGCTTACTTGTGGCAAGACAGCACCGGACCCCACATCCACATCGAACGAAGTGTGTTACAACACTATGATGGGTTCTTTCAGCCAGGGGGCCATTGAAAGAGTGTATCCAGCGATTCTGGAATGCTTGCTGCCAGCCCTCAGTCTGAAAGGAGTAGCCTCAGGAGAAGCCACGGTAAGAAGTTCTTTCCCATGACAAGAGTCGTGACATGCGGTCTGCAAGACATACCTAAGCCGGTCACCCACACTGCTTGGATCTTCCATGGCCTTGTGCAAATCCAATATCATGGGCAATCCTCCAGGCATGCCAGGGTTCGAAAAAACACCTCTTCGCATCAGGCCGACAATTCTTAGCCGAAGTCAGCTTGCAACTGCTGCACCATCCACCTGGATTAGATAACTATGGGAGACCTAGCAGACAAACCATTAGACACAGAGACGAAGGAGAGATCTCATGTTCGACGGGGTTGATACAAGAATAGGGCAACTGTGGTCCGTGTAAAGGAAGGAAGGATGAAGAGAAATAGCCTGGAGCCGGGGCATGGGTTACACGGCCACGCAGCACGGGAGTCGCTTAGTATACCCGTAGGCCCCTAGTATCACTCCAACAAATGCTCTCCTGGGCAGTCGTCTGCATGGAACGGCTTCCGATTGGTTGGGCACCTCATGCCCCCGTCCTGACGGACATCAAAGAGTCACGGTGTGGCCTATACCCGACCCACTGCCGCGATGGACATGTTGGCCAGTTGACACAATGACTTCCCATCATCTAGCTGCTAAAACTCCGCTCAAGGTGACAAGCATGCCGAGCAACACCACACTGACTCAGGCTCAGGTTTTCAAGACCAACTTCCTCAAAGATCTGGTCAGACTTCCGGCATCCGACTTTTCGTAAGTCTTTTTCTGAGTCATCCTCAGTCCTCCTGCTTCTTGCCGACTTGACCGAGGGAATCACACGTTGCACCACAAATTATGCAACATCCCAGGGACCTGCCGCGAGGGGCTTTCAAGTTCAGCTTATGCAGCAGATCTCCTTCAGGCTACTCTGCTTCCCCGACACTTCCTAATCCCTAGCCACGATTCGCTGCGTGCTAACAATGATGCGCTGAGAACGGGAGAGCACACGAAAGAAAAGGCCACGCGGTCAAGTTGGAGCATCAACTTGCCAGCTCTGTGGTTGTCGCTACCGAACGGATGTGTCAGCAGTACTCGTGGCTGAGTTGGCAATGACAGAGGCTGGCAGCTGTGGTAGTGGTAGCAGTAACGGCCGCAGTAGTACGTGGCCAGGAAATACAAGTAGCCCTCGTACTAGTAATGGTATTGATGGTAGCGGTAGCAGCAATCTCACTAGATGCAACAGTAGTCGCCGTCGTCGTAGGAACAGCACGGAACAGCAGAAGCAATAGCAGCAGCAGCAGCAGTGGCAGCGGCAGCGGCAGTGGCAGTGTAATGGTCGTAGAAGTCGTAGTAGCAGCAGTAGTAGAAGTCGCAATGGTAGAAGAAATAGCAGCAGCGGCAGCAGCAGTAGTACTTTAGTAGTAGTAGTAGTAGTAGTAGTAGTAGTAGTAGTAGTAGTAGTAGTAGTAGTAGTAGTAGTAGTAGTAGTAGTAGTAGTATAGTAGTATAGTAGTAGTAGTAGTAGTAGTAGTAGCAGTAGTAGTAGTAGTAGTAGAAGTAGTAGCAGCAGCAGCAGCAAGTAATAGTGGTCGTAGTCGTAGTCGTGGTACTAGTAGTAGTAGTAGTAGTAGTAGCAGCAGCAGCAGCAGCAGTAGAAGTAGTACCAGGAGTAGTAGTAGTACTAGTAGTAGTAGTAGTAGTAGTAGTAGTAGTAGTAGTAGTAGTAGCAGCAATAGTAGCAGCAATAGTGGTCGTAGCCGTAGTCGTGGTATTGGTAGTAGCAGTTGTAGTAGCAGTAGCTGTAGTAGTAGTAGTAGTAGTAGTAGTTGGAGTTGTAGTGGTAGTTGTTGCTGTTGTTGTGTTGTTGTTGGTGGTGGTGGATGTGGTGGTGGTAGTGGCAGTAGCAGTAGCAGAAGAACAAACAGTAGTACTGGTAGTAGTCATCATAGTTGTACTACTACTACTGCCATCTGCTCCTGCGCCTGCTCCTGGTACCTGCTGCCGCTGCTGCTACAACTACAACTACAACTACAACAACTCCTACTCCTACTCCTACTCCTACTCCTACTCCTACTCCTACTCCTACTCCTACTCCTACTCCTACTACTACTACTGCTACTACTACTACTACTACTACTTCTACTACTACTACTACTGCTACTACTACTACTACTACTACTTCTACGGGCCCCACCACGACGAAGACTTTTCTAGTATGCAGTACTCCTCCTGCTGCTGTTGGTGCGGCAAGCTTCTGGTCATTGTTGGCAGCATACTCACTCTGAGCTCAAAGCCAACTGGTCATTGGTACTTCGGGTCTGGGGTTTCGTTCGCCTCCAGCGAAGCGATTTTAATTGACGGCGTGCATATTGGGGAATCTGCGGTGTTTCTTCTAAGTTCTGAGTGTGAGCTTCTGAAAGTCTTCTCGCATTACATTACAGAAGTAATGATGACGCATGATGACGACGACTGAAACGATCGTGAGCATGGCGACCATAATGATGCTGGTTATGAAGATGAGACGCAGGCTGGTGATGGTCATGCAGAAAAATGCGGAACAAGAGTGCAAAGAGGCTGGTGATGGCGATGGTGTTCAACACGCTGCTGACGATGATGTGGCCAAAATGATCTTGCCTCTGGTGCTGCTGCAGATGACATTGCTGAAGGCAATTAATGGGTAGTCCCACTGCCTGGTCTCGCTTTTTGTCCCTCCAAGTCTCGCTTTGAGACTGGCGCTTGGGACTTTGTGGTCTTTAGGGGCGCTGGGCCATTGCGCAGGCAGACCCTGTTTATAGCGTGGGCTCAATAGTCGTGTCGGTGTTGCGGCCTGCAAACCCCTACAAACTTCGGCCTGCCTCAATTCCAGGATGTGATTGCACCTGGGGCATACCTGGTAGGAGAAAGCAGCGGTGAACTTGATGTTGTCCTTGCTGCAGGGCTCGTTCGACTGGGATGCACTACTTTCTGGCATGTGCCACCCATAGCCGAAAAAGTGCGCTGTAGCAAACAACCTGTACAGCGAGCATTAAATACACATAAGTCATCCACGGATAAGAATACTATATACGTATGTAGACATAATCTTCTCATCACAATCAGATGGACGTCCTGACTACTATACGCCCTTTGCAAACTTCGCGCACAGGGAATTACGATCACTACTTCGAAAGGCATTTCTGCCCCCCCCCCCGCCCCAAGGCATTATTGGGTATGATTGGAATGCCTTCCCCCACCCCCCCACCTAGGTCCCTGGATAAGGCACATGCCTGAATAGGTACATGTCTCAGTGCGCGCTCTCTTCCCTTCCAAACCTCCCCCTTCCCGCAAAGCAACCCCCGGTTTTCGGCCTGAGATGGGGGGTTGCTTCAAGGCATTTTCGGCACCAATCCCAACCGCCCTGCCCAGCGGGGACGCGGTACCGGCCCTGTGCTCCGACGGTCAGGTGCCAAACTAAAATCCCCGATGCAGGCTCTGAAGCCTTGAACAGTACACAGTGACTGATACGAATCGGGGATTTTATGCACGCAAAGTTTCACACAAGGCTCACCTGTCTCATGATAGTCGAAGCTCGCAGTTCCCTTTGGCATGAGAACATGCACCCCGGAGACCACGGATTCCTTAGACCAGCCCGAATGTGCTCTTAGCCTCCAAGCGAGCATCGGAAATAAAACAAGCTTTCCTGGGGCATCCGAAAGGGTGGGGGCGCAAGGCATTAGGGGGGGTCGCAAGGCATTTCTGGGGGTGAAAAGGCATTTTATTGCCTTTTCTCCACGAGTAGTGATGAATTACGTGCGGAGTGAACTGAAAACTCCGAGCAGCCTCATTCACCGGGTCTCCAACCGACAACCCCCAGCCCTTTACACTAGTACCCCCAATCCGCCTCGAAGGCTAGGGCTAAAACCTCCCCACTCGCTGGCAGAGGTGCTCTGTCTCTTAGCCTTGGGCCGGGACGCAATTGTCGTCCCGTCCCCCCTTTTTGGCCGGCTATGCCAAAAGCAAGAACCGTTGGTGTTTGCCCCTCGCTTCTCATGCCTTCGATGGAAACTGTAGTGGTATGCAGGTGTGTCAGGGAGGCTGCATACAAGTAGGACAACAGCACAACGGCAACAAACACTGGACTGTTCTCGTAGTCTCTCCCTCTCTCTCTCTCTCTCTCCCGGGCGTGAGGGCGGGTCAGCGCCCCCGGGCATCATGCCCACCTGTCGTCTTGACGGGACCGGAGGGTGAAGAAAGAACGTAGAGCATGGTGTAGGCTAAGGCTTGCTTGCACTCGGACAAGAGGGAGCAAGCCCCCCTCGCGCACGCGTGCGCACCGGATCCGCGGTCTGCAGTGTGACACAGTAGCCGGCTGAGGGCAGCGTTCTTCAAACCGTCAAATATGCCAGTCCGGGGCTAACCGGGTCCTTTCCATTATGGAACCGGGTCCTACGACTTATGTTGTTGATGTGACATGGAATGTAGCAAGACATGTGTGTTCTTGTGACTCAATGGAAGACATGCTGGACATGTGAAAACTTGTGCTCTTGCGGCTCAGTGGAAAAACAAAACCTGAAAACTTGGTCTCTTCCAAATGAAGATGCATACCTGAAAGACTGTGTTCTTGTGGGTCTATATGGAAGAAGCGAGATGCCGGACATGTACAAAAAGATGTGTGCTTGTGGCTCGATAGAAAAATCAATGCCTGAAACTTGGTTTGATCGAAATGTGAAAACATGTACATCGAAAAATCAAAGCCATACTGACATAATTGCCTGTCCCAAGTTTTGTAGTTCACATGGAATTTCTTTGTTGCAAAATATTTTTGAAGATCAAAATATTTTTTGAAGATTCGTTTGTGCCGAGCAAACCAAACATATGCAACTTGGTGTTCTTGTGGCTCAACGAAAACAAGAAGCTTGAGATTTTGTGTTCTGAAACCCTAAAGTCAGCTTTTTGTACCATTCACAACGACTTGAAAATTAGCGTGTGCGTTCATGATTAAACATCAAAGGGAAGCTGAACTTTCGTAACGTCCAGCCCATGCCCTAAACCCTGAACCCTAAACTCTAAACCCACCCAACCCCCAAACCCGCCCACCCATTCAAGCCCAGAAGCTGCAGGTAGGAAGGGGCACACAGGTAGGTAGAGAGGTATAGTTAGGTAGGCAAGTAGGTATGGATAAGTAGATTGGCAGGAGGGAAGGTACTTGTTGGTGTAGGTGGGTCGGCAGGCTTCCAGGTCGGTGGGTAGGTAGATAGATAGCTAGGTAGGCGGGCATGTAGGTAAGGAGGCATTGATCAGGAAAGAGGTTTAAAACCCCTAAACCCCTAACCCCTAAAACCTGAACCCTAAATCCAACACCCGAAACCTTCAACTAAGCCTCAACCCTAAAAGGTAGCAGGCAAAAGTAGTTGTAGGCATTCGTGCAGGCCCTGTCAGGATGTCAGGTGGCCACATCAAGGTCTTCGGAGCCCCGTACAGGGGCGTACCCGCGCCAAGGCCTGAATGGGCCGCGGGATGAACCCCGAATAGGGGTGAGCTTGGACCCCGAAGAGGGGTCGTCGGAGCCCCGTACAGGGGCGTACCCGCACCAAGGCCGAAAGGGCTGCGGGATGAACCCCGAAAAGGGGTGAGCCTGGACCCCGAACAGGGGTCGTGAGAACCCCGTGCAGGGGTGTGGATGAACCCCGAACAGGGGTGAGCTTGGACCCCGAACAGGGGTCGTTAGAGCCCCGCACAGGGGCGTACCGATGAACCCCGAAAAGGGGTGAGCCTGGACCCCGAACAGGGGTCGTGAGAACCCCATGCAGGGGTGTGGATGAACCGCGAACAGGGGTGAGGATGAACCCCGAGCAGGGGTGAGCCGGACCCTCAAAGACTGATGCAGAGAGAGAGAGGGAGAGAGAGAGACACAGCGAAAAAAATTAACGAAGCAAGGAAGGAAGCAAGGAAGGAAGGAAGCAGGGAAGGAAGAAGGAATGATCAAGATGAGGGTGTGACTGTAGATGCGAGGAATGAGCAGGCAGCAAGGAGTGATGTGAGGGAGGCGGGAAGGGAAGGAAGAGAAGGAAAGTCATGCATGGCATCAGTATCCCTCTGCTCACTTTCAGTCTGTCGGCGGCCAGGCTGAGACAGTCTGCGCATCGAGATCCTCGAAGAGCCCCGGCCTAAGCCACACGGCCTTCCAAGACTTGACGGCTGCACCATGGGTTGCTTCCAAGCTCAACATGTTGAACTGCAGCAGCTTTTCAGCTCAAGATTCAACGCGATCGAACCGTTTTTGTCTGAGCGAGTGTACTCCGACTGAGGCGATTGTCCTCATGCAAACAAGGCAGTATTATTGACATGCGCATACACGCAGATCGTCAAAGACACGACTAGGAAAGAAGTGCCCCAGTTCGACGTACTGCCACGGAAGTGCAGCAATGGATCGAACGGATTTTGGCAGGCTTCATGGACCTGAAGGAAGTGACGATGACGATCGAACGACTCCTTATCATTCGGATGATAGCGATGGTTCCGCGGCCGATGCCACTACGGAAATGGAAAGAAACATGTTTACGAGAGAAGAATTCCAGCGAATCTGCACCGACCTGGTGCTGGGATGTGTCATGATGAACTTGTCAATGGGATGGCAAATGGAGCGGGCTTTTTTGAGCGATCGGCAACTACGAAGTTTGCTACAGCACTTCCAAACCAAGCACAACAGACGCGGATCCTCTGCAGGTGATATTGTGGAAGCAGGTGTACAGGAACGGATTCCAACAATGCAGAAAGTACTCATGGTTCGACAATGCGACGTACTCCAAGGAAAGTTGCGAATGGAAGTGAACCCGGTAGATGCAGAGAGATTGCGGGGCTTGGTTGAGCAGCCTCCCGGCTGGGATTGGGATTTGCCTGATCGAGGAACCATGGAAAGGCTTTGCGAGGGCATTCTGGCCAACTCGTTTGAGTTTGAACGGATTCCAGTGACGGATGCTAGACGGATGGCAGTTCAATACTGCGAGGTCATCCGTCCACTGTTCGCTGTGAGATTCCTGTCAATGGTGTTGCTGGGCATGCGGGACACGTACAGAGATCAGCTTTGGTTTCTGCTTCGCAGGCATGGAAGAGTCCTCAACGTATAGACGGACTGTACGTATACGCAGTCTCCGAAAAACTTAAAGGGACTGATGTACGGATACACAGTCTCACAATAAACCAGCAATGGCGAGAAAAAACGTGTCACTTGCTTAACAAATTGCTTGACGCGCCTTACTAAATTGCTGGACCTAAACCCTGAACTCGTCGACCTGAGGTCAAGCCTTCTTCATGCCAAATTCGCTGGCAAGATCGACATTGTGTTTGGAGGCTCGTCCGGCTGCTCATGTTTGCCTAAACCCTAAACCCTAAACATCCGGCCGGTACCACTCCAAGATTGCGCGCCCGGCACGCGTACGCCTGTGCGCCCGGAGCGCGTTCGCCTCAACTCCCGGCGCGCAGACCTGTGCACGTTGCAAACAGACTAAAGAATTGTATTATCACGTCCGGCACGCCCGGCGTGAACCTGCTGCGCGCCCGGCGCGCGCCCGCTGCACACCCGGCGCGCGCACCCTGGGTATATTTGGTTTTGGGTGGTAATAAACGACCGCCACATGTCATTCCTGCGCGCCCGTCGCAACCCGCTGCGCGCACATGTGTAAATTCTGTTGCAAGCATAATATTATGGAATAGTGTAAATATAGTATAGTACACGCTTACACTTCGCGCGTACGCCTGTACGTGCGGCACGCGCCCGCCCGCGCGCCCAGCGCGCGCGCCCGGCGCGCGCGCCCGGCGCCCGGCACCGTTGCAAGCAGAATATTATGGAATAGTGCAAATATACTACACGCGTACACTTGCTACGTATACACCTGTGTGCCCGGCGCGCGCCGGGCGCGTGCCGGGCGCGCGCTCGGCGCGCCGCCGGCGCGCGAGCCGGCCCGCCCCCGCGCGCGCCCCCGATCACGCCTGGTGCACACCGTTGCAAGCCGAATATTAAGGAATAGTGCAAATATACTACACTCGTATACTGGCACGTAACACCTGCGCGCCGTGCGCGCGCCATGCGCCCGGCGCGCGCCGGTCGCAAGCTTTATTATCATTATTATGCTAATGAATGAATTGAATGTTCATTTCAATGAAGCATTCAACTCACATGTACAGCTGCCCTCCCGACGAAAAGAAATACTCGGTATTTATGGTTTTGCGTCAGTTTACCGCCCGCCACGCGTACTCCTGCGCGCCCGTCGCGCGTATGCCTGCAGGACCCGCTGCGCACACATCCGTAAATTCATGTCGCAAGCAGAATAATATTATCGAATTTGTAAATATACTTGCACGGCCGGCGTGCGCATGCGTAACGCAAGCAGAATAATATCCAACAGTGTAGTATTATTACTAGGATTATTAACGAAATTCAGTGAGACCAATAAGTGCCTGTTTGACATGTGCGCCCGGCGAGTGCACCTACACCCTGTGGCGCAGACACAGGTTCAAGGCATCAACTGCAGAGCTTACCTACATAGTAGATGAAAGCCATGAAAGCCATGAAAGCCATGAAGGCCATGAAGGCCAAGAAGGCCGCCAAGCAGGATGGCAACACGAGGGCAATGAAAGCCATGAAAGCAATGAAGGCGGCCAAGGTCCAACACAACGACGGCAATGTGAGGGCAATGAAAGCGATGAAAGCGATGAAAGCAAAGAAGGGCAAGCAGCGATCGGGTCAAAGTGGTCAAAGTGGCTGGCAAGCATGGCGAAAAAAGAAGGGTTCTGCTGAGAAGCAAGCTGTACTACATGCGCAGGCACCTGAAGGCGAAGAGGACAACACGGACAACACGGACAACACGGACAGCGAGCAGGAGCTGCCCGGCAACGAGAAAGCCACGCAAACACCTCCGATTATCAGACGTTTGCGAAGAGCACGTGACATTGAGGATCGCTTGAATTGCTTTGTGTCGGCATGCAAATACTTTCGTGTCGACATAGGCATGCTGGTCAGTATGGTTATTGTGATCACGACAGGACCTGCGACTGGAAGGATATGATTCCTGGCCCAGCAACCGTACCCGGGCTATCATTGGGAAGACTTTATTCTGCTCGTGGGCCGTTTTCTCAGAAATTATCGCTGCTGCGGACCAACGGTCTGATTCGAGGTCGCGCGGTGATGGATTTAGGAAGCAACGAAGCATTAGACCTGGGCGGCTGCCTGATCTACAGACCGGCCGTGACAGGCCTCCGGTGAGTGGTGTTGCCGCAGTGACTGGTATGTATTACTGCCGTTACATAGATCTGAGAAGTTCACCTAAAGAAGTAGAGGAAACTGTCACGGATGAGCGACAACGGATTCAGGGACAGTCTTTATAAGGACATGGAGTGTCATAATAATAAATTTATACTTTAGTAGGCGTGGGATGGACAATGTCACAGATGTGTCCCTGGACAGAGGTTCCACTTGTCCGGTTTCAGAGTGCTTTCACACAGACACCAGCTCTGAAGGCACAGATTATTTCCACGGATGTGTCCCTGGACAGAGGTTTCACTTGTTATGTACTGACTGCACGTCAGCTTCAAGATCAGACTGTCTGTCCGTTTCGTGCAAAATGTCGGTCATGTGAAGTTTGACATGCTCTGGGTAGCTGCACTTCTTAAACTAAACTCGCCGGTCACATGTCTCTAACACGAAAGGCCTACGTATTCCTCGCGACGGACAAGCACGACAACATGCTGACTGGAGGCAGGGCAGTGGAACGCTTTAAACTCGGTGGTACTGTTTCTGACACGAAATGCCTACGTATTCCTAGCGACCGGCCAGCACGACCGACGAGCACGACAACATGCTGACTGGAGGATGGGAAGTGGCACTTCGTAAACTTCGTGCTTCTTAAAAACATCATTCCAAACAAAGGAAAATGCGCGACACAAGAACTGAGCCAGGAAACAGAATGGCAAGGTCAAAAAGAGTGCTGGTTAGAGCAACTTCTGAAACAGCGAACTTCGCGCAAACTCTTCATGTCTCAAACACGATCAATGAGGTGGCACCTACGTATATTCCCAGCAAACACAAGCTCCAGCACGACATGCTGACCGCAGGCCAGGAAGTGGCACTTCCTAAGACTCGTTGACAGCAAGGCAACTAGGAAGTCAGGAGGCAAAGATTCAGGCAGTCCTGCTACCCCCGCACAGGAATCCGAACCTCGAACAGGGGGGAGCTTGGACACCGAACAGGGGTGTCGGGAACTCAGCCTGCTGTAGTTAGGCAGGTGGGCAAACGTGTCAAGCATGTCTGGCAGGACATTTAGTCGAAGATGATCCTCAAAGCGGAAGGTCATGGCCTCGGAGCATAATCAGAGATTGTGGTGGTCTGCGTGATCAGAATCTGAACCTGTGTCTGTGTAACGCAAGATTGTGACAAGTCAAGCAAGTGTAGCAGCTTTGACCACGCAGCTCCCGCCCCTAGTGATGGTGACCTTCGTGGAATTCCTAATTTTGGTGGTTCTGATGTTCGTGGGCATGTTCATGTACAGGAAGCACCAGGACGACCTCGACGAGATCGCCGCCAAAAAGCAAAGAAAGAGAAAGGCCAAGGCCGAGGCGGAGGCAAGGGAGGAGGAGGAGGAATTGTTTCAACAACGAATTGAAGCAGCAGCTCTGAGAGAACGACTGCAGGGCATGGAGAAGTGGATGCAGCAGACAAATGAGCGCTTAAAGGAGATCACGGACGTCCTTGGAAAGCTGCAGCTGGATACAGAGAACGCGAAGAAGAACCATGAAATCGATTTGAAGGAGCTCCATTACGACAAACTCATTATTTGGGAGGACATTCAGTGTCTTGGGCAAGGCCAGGTGGAGCTGGCGAAGCGCTTGTCGGTGCACGAGCAGAACCAGCACGAGGACAACGACCAGCCGGAGGACACCACCCACACAAGAAACGGACCAGGAAGTCATGGACATGGCCCACCAGTGCTACCACTGCAGCGTCCGATCGAAGTGAAGCGGGACAAGGAGAGAAAGACCCAGCTGGAGGCTGCCGAATGGGGGGCACGTAATATCGGTGTGGCAGGGGACGGAAGCTTTCTAGATGTGTGGATGGAGAAGTATAACAAGAAGGAAAGGAAGGTCCTGGCAAGCATGGGAGCAGTCCGAAAGAAGTTTTGCAACATAAGCCACGGATCAGACGCATTCATCGGCGCGGATGGAACTCGCTATGCAGACGTGGGCAACTACTGGTATTCCAGGGTACTTGACAACGTGTACGGAAACCTGTCCGACTACGTAAAAGGCCTCAATGACGGAAGCAAAGGGGACCTCGTGGAGGCAGGCTTGGGTGCAGCGTACTTGGTTTTGGACGAGTATCAGCAAGACAACGACATCGATCAACGTGTTTGTCAGGCACAGTTAGAAAGACTAAGCCAGTTTCGATCCGAAGTCGAGGGCTGGGCCCTGAGGTTGGCTGGTGGACGTTGATTTCATTTATCAAGAACGAAAGTGATCAGCTTGCCGCCACCACAAGAATGGACCACGGATATAATATATGTACAGCGAACAATCCGCGGTCGACGGAATGTCAGGTCAATGTACAGATCTGAGAAAGATTATAATAGCCGGACACGGTCACGGATGTGTCCGATGAATTCAGGGACATTGTTTTTGACATTTCATTCACGCATGTGTCCCTGGACAGAGGTTTCACATCTGACTTTCCGTAATGACGTGCAAAATGTCGCCTGCTTTCGGAGTGTGCTCCTACTCTCAAGACACATTTCCCTCCACCGCCCCACTATACACCTCAGTAAACCTCCACCCGGACCCAGGTCATGCGAGTTCTTTCTACTGCAGCGGATGCCTTGGAGAGTGGCGCAGCTTGGATTATTACGCGGCACGTCTTAAACTAAACTCGCTGGTCCTGTCTGTGACACGAAAGGCCTACGTATCCAACACTACCGACAAGCACGACGACATGCTGATTGGAGGAAGGGCAGTGGAACGTCTTAGACTCGCTGGTGATGTCTTTTACACGAAAGGCTGACATATCAAACACTACTGACAAGCACGACAACGTGCTGACTGGAGGCAGGGGAGTGGCACGTCTTAACCTCAGTGGGTACGACGACAGGGAGGCGGGGATTTAAGAAATGCTGGGTGGTGCTTCGAGACCTACAAGCATGAACGAAGCGAAGCGAAGAGAAGAGTGAACAAAGCCCACAAAAGAAAACAAAAGAGGAATGAGGGTGGAATGTGTTGTGTGGTTTTGTTTCGCTTATTTCGCGCTTCATTCATTCGGCTCCGTTCTTTCGCTCTCATTGCATTGAAAATAAGTGAACCCGAAAACACTACACAATACAATAATCCATTGACAAGCTACTGCATTAAAGGACACAAGAAAGCAAGAACAACATGGAATGGAATGGAAGCATTTGAACATATTTGAACGTAATGAAATCACGGCTCGGGGGAATTAACGTAAACACACCCCACCAACTACACAAGCAATGGTTTCCAAGGTTGACCGTTCACACGTGGTCTCAGTCAAGAGAACCAAAACCTCGCTTCGGCTCTCTCTCCGTTCGCTCAGATTCTGTTTTTGTCCGTTATCAACCACTTCCTCACTTCATCACTTGCTTTCTCAGAGGATAATAGGTGGAGAGTTTACTGTTGGTTGGTGGCAGAAGGCAAATTACTCCAAGGAATTACGAACGGCATTAACATGTCTTTTGTCTGGGTGTGTCGTTTGCTTCGTCTATTACATTCACGCATACTCTTTGTTCCTTTGTACTTTAACCAAAAAACAAAATGAAACAGAAGATGGGGGGTTAATTCGTTCGTATTTTGCTTGCGTTCTGTACGCTGAAATTTGGCCTCCGTTCCGTGCGTTGAATCTAAAGCAAAAAGAACTAAGGGAAAGGTAATAAGATTTAGTAAGATGATTCTGACTTTAATAGTAAAATAATAATAGCTATTAGTTATGTCGTGTGTGAAACCTAAACATAACAGGAGTATAACTGTATGGCTGGTTGTCAAAATTGGTGTCCCGTTTAGGGTACCCTAAATATTAGGCGCCCCATGTCTTGAAGCAGTGGCTAACTATACGGGCCATGTATACCTCTATCTCTTCACTCTAGCAGCTGCAAGGCAACACTCCATTCCCTCAGTCTGGCTGTTCCTGGGCTTCCAACGGACGTCTGCGAAATGGCACGGACGAGTGGGTGTCTGGCACATTCGGCCAAGAGATTCTCATGGCCGAATGTGCCAGACACCTACCTGGGGGCCAAACTGCACACACACACACACACACACACACACACACACACTCTCTCTCTCTC
>CAJNDT010004135.1:113635-131135 GCA_905221615.1 Symbiodinium sp. CCMP2592
CCCCGTGGGCTGTGTACTTGGTGGTCATATCGTCCAAAAGGTTGATGGTTTGCTGCATCTTCTTGGTCTCATGGCTCTCGACGTTGTCTACCCTGGTAGCAAAGGAGCGTATGTCTTGCTTGACGTCGGAGAGGGCCTCCTTGAGCTCCCCCCGGATAGCTTCCCGATTAATGTCAATGTTCAGTGCCAAGTCGTCTGGCTTGTCTGGCGCCCGTCTCTTGGTAGGGGAGGCCCCCTGGTGGTCGACCTGCATTTCCAGGCCTGCTCCTGTCGCCATGTTGTTCTCCCCCGCGTGCTAGGCTACGTCGCCTGGCTGCAAGTAGTATCACGGACAGGTACCCCTGGTAGTGTATCTCCCAAGGCGGTCTTGCGGCTGATCGGTTTGGCAAGGTAGGGCGCCTGTAGGATCGCCGATTGTGTAGACGCCGAGGGCTGGGCTTCGGCAGAAAGAGCGGCGCACAGATACCCTTGAGCTCGTACTCCACTACGTCCGGGCGAGGTTGGAGAACACGCGTAGGTCTGCGACCGTGCCCGTGTGCTTGAATGGCGGGGGCAAGCACGTTCACTCCCCCTCACGGCTCAGGTTTAGAGGCCCTCCTCTGCTGTCTCACTCCGGGGCTCGGGCCTTGAACCACTCGCGGCCTTGAGCCAAAATGGCTTCTCTCTCTCTCTCTCTCTCTCTCTCTCTCACTCGGGCATAGGGACCGGTCAGGGCCCCCGGGCATCTTGCCCACCCGAAGTGTTTTCAGGTTTCGGGGGCGTGAAAAACGAGCATATCCCATCTCAAGACTAAGGTCATATAGTATGCGATAACGAATCAGAGATGGTCGTATACTCTCCACGGACACGTGCATGGTCACCGAATCCCCCGGCTGCTTTAGGAAGGATAAAATCGTTT
Source organism: Symbiodinium sp. CCMP2592 (assembly GCA_905221615.1). NCBI lineage: Eukaryota > Dinophyceae > Suessiales > Symbiodiniaceae > Symbiodinium > Symbiodinium sp. CCMP2592. The sequence continues at coordinate 114,534 of CAJNDT010004135.1, forward strand.
CGGACATAGCAGCTCGTAGGAAATTCGGTCCCCTCAGTTACGAATTCCCCCGCTGAAAGCTGCAAGTCAAGGTTTGACAGGGGCTCCTCTTTTGAGACGCAAAGAACTGGCTACTTGCAGGCAAGGTAATGTAAACATCACCGTTGACAACCAAACAGAAACAGCAACAGTAAGTAACACCTACCAATACCATGATAAACCATTGGGACCTTGCACTGCGCAGTAAAAATATCGCTACAATCCCCCAAGAAGAGTTGCAGCAAATGGTACACACAAGGAATTTACAGAGGTAAACAATAGAATGGCTTCTCTCTCTCTCTCTCTCTCTCTCTCTCTCTCTCTCTCTCTCTCTCTCTCTCTCTCTCTCTCTATCCATCCATCCATCCACCCATCCCATCCCATCCCATCCCATCTATCCATCCATCCATCCATACATACATACATACACATATACATATACATATATATACATATACATATACATATACATATACATATACATATACATATACATATACATATACATATACATATACATATACATATATATATACATATATGTAGGTATGTGTTTATTTATATATATGAATATGTGTGTATATAGTGTGTGTATATATGTAGATAGATTACTATATGTGTGTACATGTACAAAGTCTGATATTGGCCCATAGTCTCTTATACGATGTACATTCGATACTATGTGCTACATCGCACATGCTATATGGAATGCAACATATGACGCATGCTATATGCAATGACATGCAACGCATCTATTGTGCATACATATGTTCGCCATTATCTACTGGCCAGTATATGCTTTATCTTCTGCAAATGTAACTGTATTATGGAATGCTTTAAAATATAATGCTGCCTCACGCTTCGTTATGCATATTACTTTGGGCTACAATTATGTTCAATCCTCTCGTGGAACCTTACAGCACAAGATAATAGAGAAACATATACATAGCTACATGTACGCACACACCACACATAGCATGGTATACAAGCAAAAGCAAAAAAAAATATATATATATATATACATATATATATATATATATATATATATGGTACCCTCCCCCCCCCGACCAACCTCGACCATGTGATTGCTCATGTCTGTCTTGGTGCCGCTCCGAATTTTGGAAATATTGAAATTGAGTTTTTGAGGGCTGAGTGCCCCCTCCCCCCGATGACAAACCATGCACTACGACTGAGTTGAAACGGCATGGTCTGTTAAAGGGGGAGCGACCATACATATATATATATATATATACACACATATATATATATATATATACATATACACATATATATATATATATATATATATTTATATGCATTTTGTATCTATTTATGTATAGAGGTCATAAATACATACATACACGGATTGTTAATATCTGCCAGCTCTTCCGGCCGAGATTCAGGGGAAGTGACATTCAATCCTATCGCCTTCTCGGCAGCCAGTACACCGTCAAAGGCGCTGAGCACTGCCTTCATGTAGTTTCCGCCTGGAGACGGGAAGGTCTGCATGCACGCTGCTAAATGTCGTATACACAGGTAACTATGTGTTCCCGTTTATTACACGGCAACTGCGACATCCGGCAAGACATGAGCCAAGATTACACATGCCAAACACAGAATGGAATTGTGCAGGCCCTTTCAGAAATAAATGCGCACATGTCGCGCACATGCTGCTGCTCAGCAGACGCCTGATTTTCCAAAAAACTTGAGGTCAGGCTCGTTTGTGAGAACCTCGGCTGACAAAGATCTGAAGTTTGGGGTTCAGGGTCTCTGACGCTGCAGCCCTGGCCTGAAAGGCTTTTTGCCACTCCAAAGTGCGAAGTGTGTTAGATGTATGCATGTGGGCAGGCAGGTAGATCCGTAGATCGGTCGGTAGATATGGAGGTAGGTGGGTCAGTAGGGGTCGACAGGTAGGTAGATGTGCACATGAATCTAGATGGCTCGTTTTATGCCATGCCTCATCCATATATACACACAGTACTTCCTGGCATAGCCCTGAACATGAACGGAACCCGAAACGCCACAGAAACCCTAGCCCCAACCATGTCGTTTGCAACGCGACGTGCGGGCTCAAGCTCCTTCCGCATTTTTGTCCAGGCTTGGCACGCTTGAACCCGCCGAGGGCGACACTCTGAGCATCATGGTACAAGGGTGACAGTTCCAGGTCAAAGGTTTTATGAGTTTATGCTGACACTCCCCGCTTTTGCTCCGATTGTGCTGCTCAGTGTTCACGTCGTGTTACGTTCATGGGTTCTGGTCAAAAATCGAAGCTGCGAATTCCTTTTCAATCCTACCAGCCCCCTTGCTAAGTTCTTTTTCTGCAGCTTTGGTGCCAGGGTATCCAGGGCAGGGTGATACTTGCCATGAGTCACGAAGCTCTTGTTCGCCAGTGTGGCGCTGTAGGACTCGCGAATGGCTTCATAGCAGTTCAGGTCCTGAATGACAGGACCCCACCCATGCCACAAATAGTCTACAAATCGGCCGGCGCGTAGCTTCTTTCGAGCAGATCCTAGGACCGGCAAGGGCATTGCTGCCAACACCATGCCTTGGAGGCACCTCATCGGTAGTCAGTAGATGTCAGTAGACCCGACTGTTCTTGCGGACGAGCTGCATTGTTCCAGCACTTGCCAGGCCCATGCTCGTACGGGTAGTCTGATATGCCAGCCACGACCTTCAGGCCCCATCTGTTCGCGTAGTCCAGAAACTTTTTGCCGTCGAACCGTGGGTCGTTCCCATACAGGCGCACCATCTTGGCCCCCATTCGCGCGATTATCGCTAGGTCCTTACCGCCACTGGGTCCTACTTGCTCGCACCAGTTTGCACATCTTGCTTCATCCATTGCCGATGCCTGAAACTTGCCTGCTCTGAAACAGGCCGTGCGGTTGCGCTCGACAACCACAACGACAACCACCACAACACCCGGAACTTGCCTTGTGACAACGGATCCCGAGACAGAGCGCTCGGCATGCTTGTGGCTATGGGCGATCCACACAAATTCGTGCCACCAGCAATCCGCATTCAGTCCTAGAGTCGTCTCGACCACCAAGACCCCATTGGCCTTGAATAGCCTCTGTCATCATGTCGTCATTGGGGAAAGCACCTGACCAAAGCACGAATGGGTGTCTGTTGCACATGTTTGCGAAAGGGTTTCCGATAGGCGAGCTACGAGAAATATTCCCTGCACGTGCGACGTACCATGCCAGCCGAAAACTTCATGGCAGCTGCACCTACGAATCCGGCTCGGTCACAACACAGCCGGAACGAGTGAATCAGGGCAGCCACAGGCCGAAATCCGTTCAACTACAAGTTTGCGTGCTCCGTGCCGGCTTGTCCAAGTCCAAGCTGCCCGGATCTCGAGTCGGCAAAGGTCCGTAACTGAAACCCCAGCCACCAGTTTCTGATATATGCTTAGTCGGAGCATCTGCAGCACGAGGGGGCTCCATGACCTGACTTCATTTAAACCGATGCGAAACCTAGATGCCCGACAGGCCACAGGAACAGGAAACAACAAGCCACAGCTGCAAGAGTGATACTAGTCACTAGCTGCGAGTTGCACAATTCTTGTTGAAGTAAATTTGCCGCTTAGCTTCGCAGTCATCGCCCTGACCTCGGTGCAAGAGTCTAATACGACAAGTGTGTGGTGCACGTACGTAATCCTTACTGCTACAAGAAGAAGACGACCAAGACAGCATTCAAAAGGAATCAGTCCAACTGGCTAATGCAGTCAACAACAATACTCCTCGGTTTCTCGGCTCAAGAACCACATCCACTGAAGCCCCATCTTCAGGTGACTGCATCTGCGTCAACGAAAAACGGGAGTACCAAAGCCAATGACTTCTGCGCCCACTTCCGTTCATGTGGTGTTTACTTGGAAGACTTGCGGAGGTCTGGGTGTGAATGGGTCGTATCTGCCTCCCCCATCCGATTCATTAACTTGCTCACTGCAAGTGATGTTACCAAAGGGGATTAAACCCAAGCAACCGCACTACAGCATAAGAGCGCAGACAATCAGCGCTAAGCCTGGCGATCCGAGAGGCACCTAGGGGAAAATTAAATATCGAACATCCCGAAACGAATAAAAGAAGCCATGTGCAATGCAAGCCAGAGTGTAACAGAAGGAAGCAATACCACCCTTCATTGCAAGATGTGCCTCCTGTAAGACACATGCCAGGATAAAGCAACCAAGACGTTTTTCAAGAGGGCAGGGAAAGAAACTCGCAAGCGGCCATCCTCATGGCGCTGAAAACTAGACCAGACATGCTGGAGATCCGGGCCTCGACGGCAGAAAGGCCGGCAAAGAACGGAGCAGGAAACGTTGCCCAAGCGTCATCACAGTGAGTTCGGCCGGAGCGACAAAGAGGCAGCCACAAGTACAGCTGTGTAATCGGACAACTGTAGACTGGGCCGCAAGGTCGTGGGCGGAAGCTCAACGGGAGTACGGAACCTTGCCGTACAGACGACCATCAATTCTGGAACCCGAAGCCCACTCAACGAAATGAAACTTTCTCCAGGCAACTCTAGCAAACCAACGGCTGGAAGGCTGCAACGAGATGCGACTGGCATTGTTACCACTAGCGGAGGGACTTTGCGAAACCCGATTTCGACTCCATGAACATGATCCAAAGGGTCATTGAAAACTTTGCTGTTTCTGGCAAGAACGGAAAATGGCGGACAGTTGGCCGAGACGGCCCCCGAGAAACAAGCAAAGTCCGGTGAAGGACTAAGTTTAGGGGAATCTTAAAAATCGATCCCCTTGTTACTGCAGAAAATCGTCGGTAGACCTCTGTCAGGTCTGAAAACAGCCAAGCCACACTCCGGCTTGAATGTCCAAGTCTCTCCAGAAACTGGCAGACAAAGCGCCGTAGCGTAAGCGAAGTGCATCAGCCACGTCATGGCGAAAAGCTTTGCTCACAGTCACAATGGTAGCAGCTGCATGATGGAGGGCTGCGTGAACCCGTGCGTCGATGCCCCCAGCATGTGGTGTGACCTCGAAATCTTGTGTGCCTCATCGCTTTCTGGTAAAAACACTTTGGTTTGAGCCCCTACTTTGGGACATCTTCTGCTCAGTAGGACACTGCCACCATCACATGCCCGACAGCCTCGGGACTCAGATCGCTCTGCACCGGGGCCCATGCTGTGCTCCACAACCTGACGGCACGGGAAATCCGGATTGTATGCACATGTCGCTGAGCACAAGGCTGACAAAACCGCTCACGCAGTCGTCGGCGACATGTAATATACAAAACTGTGCACTGCTGGCAGGGCCACCCACGCAGAGGAACACACAGTTGTGTGAGACCACGGCAGGAAGTTCGTGTGGGTGCAAGGCTGCTGCCACTTCTGGCCTCGTTTGCGGCAAGCTCTAGGCAGGATCGCTGACGCGCTTTCTTCCGTCACATCAGTAGCCATCTCGGCTTGCGGTAACTCCAAACACGGTGTCTTCCACTAATGGGTGCGGACTTCAACAGGATCTAAACTCCTCACATGATTATAAAGGTATATTTTCAGACATCCAAGTCAATCCGATAAAGTTTCTTAAGCTTCTGGCGTACCGGCGGTTGTGAGGACGATGAAGGGATCGTCAAGGCCTCGAGTCAAACACGTGAAGCTGAGGGATCCCGGAGCATTGCAGCGCATGCAGTTCATGCATGCACTTACATGTTTACATACACGTAACATTCTTCTGTATCTGTTTGTGCAAAAATGTATACAAATTAGCCTCACACCTCAACATGTACACATATATGATCATATACTTTTTTTTGGCTCCCGCTTGGCTGTCTGGCGACTGCATTGCAGGTGACAAGTGGTGATCATATACTTATTTGTATATATATATATAATAGAACATACTATAACAGAATATACTATTATATTGTATATAAGTAAGTAGATACGAGTACATGTCTCTCACATTCCCGCTCCTTCTCCCTTCGCTTTGCTCGGCTCGAGGTAGGAGGCATGCGCATTTGCAGGATGTATACATGTCAAAAAGGGCCCCGCTTGACTTGCACTCACAACTTCCTTCCTGTCAGGGCCGCCCATAGTTTCGGGATTCTGGTTTCGGATCGGCTGCCGGGGGATTTCGGATCAAAGCCAGACAGTTTCGGCGCCCAGTTTCGGCACTGCGGGAGTCAGCCTCGGGACGCGGGTCTGTCAGTTTCGGGAGGGGGGGGGGGAATGTGGGCAGTTTCAGTCCGATTCTTGCATGCCTGGGCCTCAAACTGACGCAACTCCGCTCCGAAACTCCGCACCGAAATTATCCTCGAAAACCCTGAAACTGACTCACAATTTCAGATGAGAGCGAGAGAGCATGTGTGCGCAAACGTGTGTGCGTGTGTGGCTGTCTCTGTGTGTGTGTGCGTGTTGTCTCTGCGTATGTGTCCGTGTGAAAGCCCCTCGACATGGCGTCATTCTATGGTGAGCTAGAGATCTGCTGAGCAATCTCAAAGGCAGGGGAACCGGGGGGGAGTGGAGTCCAACGAAGCTCTCCTGCGCACTTCAGGAAAACTTACCTGCTTGGGGGGGATGCACTCTTCATCTCATTTGGTGTGCCTTTCCTCGCGTCGGGCACACAAGGGCAGAACCGAACATACCCCAACGGATCATTTTTGCATGCCATTCCTGGGGTCTGGCATACTTACGCACCAAACGGTGTCATCATATGATGTCCCGCTCTTTTGTCTTTCATCTTCTCATCCTGTCTGTCTTCGTCGCAGTTAATAGTGCCGAGCCTAAGTAAGTAAGTGTGTGTGTGTGTGTATGTGTTTCTGTGTTCCTGTCTTTGCTTCTTTGTTTGTGTGTTTGTTTGAGCGCTTATTGCTGGTGTGCTTGGTTGTTGGTGTGTTTGTTGTGTTTGTCTGTTGTTGATCGATCGTTTTGTTCGTTGTTAATCGTTTAGATTGGCTTTGCTTGATTGGATGTTGTCTTGCTTGCTTGTCTGTTTGTCCGTGCATGCGTGTGCAAGGCGTCGGCAACAACTGCCACACTCCCCCCGAACTGGCAACATCTCGTCACGCTTCTAGGCAGTGTGCTCCAGAGCTTTGATATTTGGTGTGACGCTACTTCTGCACCGCTGCAAACCACGACTGCCGCGAGTCGGAGCCTCCCAAGCTCCGCCAAGCCAGCTGCACGTCATCGGCACCTAGCAGCGATGTTTCGTTCTAGTTGGTTGCTCCCTTCTTCAGTTCAGCCGCATGCTGAACACCGAACCCAGTACTTGTCTGTGCACCGACAAAAACTCAAGTCTATCCATGCTGCTGAACCTGAGGTTCTTCGTTTGCTCGGATGTCTCATGTACATGATACCAAGCAGTCATTCCTTTTCAGAAGCAGTCGTCGCTCGGTCTCTGTACAGATAGATCTGCTGCATCGAGCAGGTAAGAAGACGAGGAGTCTGGGGAAACAATCCTCGGTGTTGACCTAGGACCTAGCTGCTGGTTGAGGGCCGTTTCTCTCGAGCATGCCGTTTCCTTCACGACCTACCTGTAAGTGCGAGTGGAGAAGCAAGCTCACATAGCTTCCGGGCTGTATGACTCAGTTCACTACAGTCCCTCGATGTATGTGGTCTGCACATGAACAAAATCACTTTTGCTGTCTCCATGGGCGCATCCACTTCGAATCTCTTTGTGCAAAGAGCCCTGGAAGGTTAACATATATGTCCGTGGCGCAGTGCTCGAACAAGAAGCGGCAGTCACACACCAGGCAGCCTTTACAAGTTTGAAACGCCAACATGTGTGTGCGTGTGTACAGTGCTGTGTCAGCTTTAATCTACGCTGGAGCCACGCTCACATCCGAAGCCCTAGAGAGTTCCGGAGACAGGCATTAGTACATTATTTTTCAAACTGATGACGTGCTGGGCTGCCGCGTATAAATTCGATCTTCAAGCGCTTCGGCTGTGGCTAAGCCTTTTGCACAACTCCTATTGAAAACCTCCTACGTGGCAAAGCTACGATGTCTGCATCCCTCTCGGCCGCTTGCTGCAGGATCTTACAGGGAGGACGAGGCATGAGATGTTCGTGAGGGCCATGAACGACCATGTCAGCCTGAGGAGCATGGACATCGTTGCGTGCTTGAACGGAAGATGTACCGCGCCGTGGGCGGCGAAAACTGCAACATGCGGGACTCTGGAAGCCTGGCTGCGGTTTTGGACCCCTTCCAGGTCCGATTCAGCTAGGGAGGCTGCGGCTCGAACTGTGAGGATGCACCATATGGGTCTAGCTGCGAAGAGGGGCATCTCGTAATGAGAAGTGTCAACAGACTCATGAACCATGCGGCTCACATGACTGCATCTTGTGACGAGCTCGCAGACAAGTGCATGTGAGCACCAACGCTGCAAATTTGAAGCAAGGTGTGTCAAGCTTCCAAACAAAGCAGCAGACAAGAAGTCTGACAGTGGTAAGATGTGTTAAGCAGTCCGGGCTCCGAACCCTGCATGGGGGCACTTCCTTGAGCTGTGCAAACCATCTCATGGTTAGCTCAGGATAAGAACCCACGGCGTAAAGTCCAGCTACAACATCAAGGCATAAGAAGGGTTTGCAACGTGCGCATGAAAGCCTGATGTCAGCAGGAATGGGGACATTCCTCCCTTCACATTCCAGGCCTTGGCCAGGCCAGCCTGACGAAACATGAGCATAGGCCTCCCCCCGTCTCTCCCACGACTGGCCTTGAAACCGGCGACCACCAAGCCATGACTTTGCACGGCGACCGCAGCGCTGGAGCCCAGGAGTCCATATTCGCCTTCGACGCTTTGGAGTCTCGGGTCTTCGTCAGGTGTGGCTGCAGCTGCATTCTGAATCGAACTGAATCGTGAACAATTTGAAGTATCGCGCCCATGTGTATCTGTAATTGCCGAATGTGGGCAGGATGTTCGGCAAGAAGATGCAAGAAGCAGCTACTTGCCTGGCTTACCGAGCAGTGTAGCCAGGCCACCTTTCGCAAGTACCTGGAGCTCCTTCGTTCGACGGTTCCAGACCTGGCAACGGGCCGGGCAAGCTTGGCCCGAACTGCGACAATGTAGCTTTGACAGGTCTTCAAGGTCCTGGGGGACACTACCGCAAGCTGCAAACCAGTGACCGATCTTCGCACCCCGTGCCTGCACGGCGCCACGGCCTGAACCCATAGCGACAAAATCCCCGGCGATGGCCAAGGACACCACCTGAAATTATTAGACAAGTTCCATAGAAACTCGTGGCAGATCTGTAAGGATCAAAGCGGACTTCCCCACAGCCGAAAACCAAGGCGCAGGGTCCGATGTCAAAAAGCATGAAAATACGCCTCTCCAGGCTCCAGAATATTGCGTGGACATAGTTGCAAACAGCTTCCGTCTGAGGGAGCTACGATTGAAGCAATCAAACCACACGGAACAGGCTCGAATTGCGACACAGTGCAAAGCACCAAACCCTGCGAACTCATGGAAGCCTTCGGACCGCCAGGAAGGCCCTCTGATGCCCTCTGTCTACTACCAGTAGCATGCAAGTTCTGGATCACAGAACCCCTCGAAGGTCCTGAAGCTGGCAGAGTTGCGAAGCTGATTACATCGAGGAGCATGCCGGACCTTGCAAATCCGTTGCGAGCTGCAAGTAAAGTCTGGCAGCTGGGCTAACTTCAAACGAAAGTATCGAGATCAATGATTCCCACGGCTCCTTCTCACTCTCTCTTCATCACGCTATGCCGTCCAGGACGAATCACTGAATCTGACGCGACAAGGCTTCACAAACGAGCATGTGTTCCTTGTAGAAGCAGCCATTGTCCCTTCGCCCCGCAGCCACCCGGACTTGCCGAAGCCCTGGCTCAGAATTCCACAGCCGTGCAGTGCCGTCCATAGACCCAGTCGCCTGGCACACAAGCAAAGCTCTTGGCAAGCGGAGCAACAAGGCGACTAGTTCACTCCAGCTGCACTGCGATTAGACACATGTACTTGGTGTGGAGACCTTAATCGTGTTTCGTTTTGTTGGCGCAGCAGATGCTGGTACTCGAGCCCTGAGGGATCCTAGGACTGCTACCCTAACTCCCAACATTCGATGTATTGACTACTACCCCAATGCAGCAAATAAAGTTAAATAAAGGGAAAGGTGGAGTGCATGGCTGAGGCTAAACAGCTACGTAGCTACTGACAGGGATCTGCAATTTTTGCCAAACCCCCTCCGGCCAAAAGCTGCAAGTTCCGGTGCATGGACACGGAGGCAACTCGACCTCAGAATCTTCGAGTTTTCGTACACAAAACGACTGGTCCAAACAAGCGCTAAGCACACACTGGCATTCAGATACTGCGCACAGTTCACAACCATAGACCGTACCGGCAGGCAGAATTAATTCCAAATGGCGTTTGTGTCCAGAGAGGACGTGCTTCACACGCCCGGTAGCCGTGTTCCAGATTCGTGCTGTGCAGTCACTGGATCCTGCGAGCTGGAGCATGACGTTCGGCAGTGAGAAATACCAGAAGACCGGATTATCGTCAGCTCTCACTCGCCTTCATGTCGGGTCCTGTTACTGCCATGCAGCCGTGGAGAAGAACTGAGCTTATTCCCTTGCAATGGCCAACCAGGCGCACCTTGGCTGACTGCACCAATCACATGATCTGGCACAGTCGCAGTGAGTTCGAGCGATACACTGTTGCAGCCGCGCAGGTGTGAACATCAGGAGGCTTTTGACAACCAACAACGGCAAAAGCGTGAAATCCAGAGAGTAGGACGATCTCCACGGGCTCATCCTCGTCACCACCCTTGCATCCGAGTTGCACAGTCGGCCTTCCTTTGCTGCTGGCGCAACATGCGCAACTGTTACTGTACAGTAGAGCATGGTCGTTTCTATACACAGGTACGTGCCGATTCACATTCACAGGGTCTCACGTGTTCTGATGCTACTTTGGCCAACAGTCCTTTCAGTGGCCGGACAGATATTACGTCATGAAGGGTGGTACTTAGCTTAGCGAGCCCTTTACGCCTGAAGCGGTGCTCCAAAGCAACCGGCTCATTCCTGTCAGTCTTTCGGGATCAACTAGGTCGTACCTGCATTACCGAAATGGGATTCGTGCTTGAATGTGTTTACGGCTTAAGTAAGTCTTTCACGAGCAGAACACTGCTCCGTCTGTGCTTTCTGAGTCTCTCTACTGCCAGAAGACCGTAAGGCAGCACGGGCTGCTCCTGCATCTGGACTCGCAAAGCTTTTGGCTTTTGGCTTCGGCTTGCTGGGTATATCTCATCTTGCATATCTAGTCTAAACGACACTGGTGCGGTCCCCAGTGATCTTTCCCAGCACGGCCATACCATTGCTGCCGCCCAAAATGATGGTGGACTGCTCAATGCCTGAATACTGTGGCACTATGGCCAGTCGAACAGAGTCGTAAGTGCCTTTCTTCCCATTGAGTGCCCCACCCACTGCAGTAACGGAGCAGTCGAAGAGGATCGTCTTGAGCAAGACGCCTGTATGAGGGGCTTGCGTGCACCGTGTGGCAAAGCTCCCACTACCATACCAACTCCGAGCCTCGTGAGGCATCCCAGGCCCTTGCAGTGCAATCATAAGATCCCGTAAGGACCTCGCAGTGCGGGTGCATGTGCACAGATGCAAATGGGGTCCGTTTTCTGCCGCACTACTTCTTAAAGCACGGGGGAAACGTCCAAGTTGTGTCCCCGTGTTCTTACTTATCATGTATGACGTACAGAGGTTTACCATCAAGGTCTGGCGGCATCATTCAGATCAATTCCGAAGTCGTTCCTCGTGAAAGAGCACATTTACCGCTGAAATGCTTGGACGTCCGACAAACCAGGACGAAATTTTCATAAAAAAACGTCCACCATATGTAGCATTGCAGGCCACAGTGATTTGGGCAAAAGCTGTTGCTGTTCGTGTCTTTTGGCGTTAGTCACCGGTGACCGGCAGCGCTGTGCCACAAAACGGGCCAGGACTCAGCATCGCAACCGATGGGTTGTCAATGACAAGAACAAAGATGGAAGCCACAATAAGCCACAAAAAAGCGGGGGATCGTGTTTGACATTGAGGCAGCTTGCACTTCCAAGCTTATCCCTACGTTGCCCTTCATCTCACGAAACTACACCATCGATCGTAGATCTGTTCATCAGTGTTTGCACCCTGCAGTAATTAGCGATGGTCCAAGGATCGCTGCAGATTTATACAAGCGGCCAAGATTGTCAGTGCAAGTATTGACGAGGAAAAGTCTGCACCACAGCTGAGTTGATGACGATGTTTCCCTTCATCGCAACTGTGAGGACCGTGTCCGTATGGCCGGTCAGGAAGCGTGTTCCAGCCCTGGCACAGGCGGCTTGCTGAAAGAATGCAGCTCCACACCTGAAGCTGTTGCATAGCACCCATGCATGCATAACTCGGTGTGCAAACACATGCACGTATAGCTGCCTGCATGCATACACACACTTACATACTTGAAGTCTGTCACGTTTACACTTACATGTACATATACCTTTTCATATACATTGACGTATACATGTACATCTTCACATACATGTAGATGTGCATGTACTTATGCACTTGCATATGCCTATGCAAATAATTACACACTAGCATAGAGACGGACAGGCCTACAGACAAGCAGCTGTACGTTTCAACGTCCACATAGACATACTTGTTTGCGCAAGGCAACAGCATTACAGAAGACGCATATACATATATTCGTGCAGAAGAGCTCATCCCTTCTTGCTACATGTCGTGGGTGCTCGTTCAACACATGTTGCGGTGATGGCGGTGACAAGGATGTTGAACGTTCTCATGACCCTGATGCTGCTGAAGAAAGCGGGGTAATGGTGTCACTTAGCAGGTCTGTTTCCGTTTTGCTAAACCCCATTGCGATGAGGACGACCAAAACTAGTCCTTAACAAGCAGTATTGCCGTTATAGCTGCGGGTTTGTGATAGCACTGAAATTGCGAGTATAGCGTGGCGATTACTGCTACTGGTATACAATACTACTGAACAGCTATTTGGATGTTGCTGCTATAAGCACATGAGGCCACAAGCCATGCGTTGTTTAGTTGCGCCAAAGGCAGACCTTGAGAATAAACGTTCTGGCAGTGCGTCTCATGCAGTCTACTTTGCAGTGCTGAAACAAGCATGTGCGAGATAGCCTTGGCCTGGTGATGCCTCGTGTCGCACGAAAGACATGCGGCCTGCCCGAGCGAGGATCCCAAAGCTTCACCGTGTGGTTGCAGGTGAACCTGAGCTGTGCAAACTTCAGCGTCTTTGCATTCCAAGAAGTATCCTGCCAGCTGGGCCGCGGATCAACTTCGTAGGTCACAACCTGCACACATTGACGGCCACACAAACAATGCCTTGTCGCCTGAAGTGGTCGATGCAAGTTTACGTATTTCGCAGAGCCTACGATTTTGGAGATTTTTGGACGCAACCACGTTGGATGCTGTGCCAACTTGCGCGAGAGACAACTACCCGCATAGCTGCGCTATTGCAGGATGCTGCTGGGACCACCGATGCCTGCATCTTCGGGGGCTCCCCAAGGTAGTCTTGTATCAAAGCCCACCTGGGAATAGGTTTTGCAGGTGGTCAACTTCGATTTTGAACAGATCCGGAGCATCATTTGCGCATGAATGCCGAGTCCAATTCCATTAATTAGCTTGTGGGGCACCGGTTTGGCCCAAGACAGTGGTGCAGCCACGACAGGAAACTTCGGAATCATGCGGCAGGCTTAGCTACGTAATCCGTAAACATGTGCGCATACAGCCCCTTATACTTACAGTACATATACATGGGTACATGTGCACAGATGTACTTCTGTATGTGTGTATATATATATATATATGTATACACACGTGCAAGTGCGTGTGTGTGTGTGTATACATACGTATGTCTGTATGCAAGCATGTTTGTATGGATGCATGTGTATATTTACTTATATACATTTATATATATATATATATATATACATATATATATATATATATGTGTAGGTCTGTACGAACGTATGCATGCATGTATGTATGTTTGCACACACATGCACACACACACACACAAACGCACACACACACACACAGGCACACACACACACACACACCCATGCACGCACGCACACACACGACTGCATGCACAAATTCATGGAAGTGTCTGCATCTATCTACCTATCGATCTATCTAATATATATATATATATATATATATATATGTGTGTGTGTGTAGATATAGTTATAAACAAATATATGTATATACATATATACACATATGCATATATACACATACATATTATATACATATATATAAATAAATAAATATATATATATATATATATATATATATATATATATTAAAATAACCATGTGTGTGCACATACGTACATACGTGCACACACACACACAGAGACGAACCGAGACAGGCAAGTGTTCCTCTCTCTCTCTGCTCAACGCACAGCCGTGCATGTAAACACATGGAGTAAACGCCTACATACAAATGTGTATGATGTACACAAGTGTCTGTACACTGACATATGCGGTGACGCTTTTGAAGATACGGAGTGTTAACTACCTAAGCAGATATCTTATACTGCCTCTGTTGGCTCCGGGCCGCATTTTAAGAAAGCGAGTTCTGGCCGCCCTCCACTGTTGTTTAAAAACTTCACCTTGTAACATAAATAATCACACACACACACACACACACATAGACTCACTCACACACAGGCACGCACGCACGCACTTAGAGTGTGTGCGCGTGCATGCACAGTTGCCTTGTTTGCTGGTGCAGTGAACTTCCTGTACAAGAACCGGCTCTATACGAACCCTTAGCGTTACCTCAGCCTGCATTTACAATTTCAGGTTGTCTGAAAATGGGAGGCTTCGGCCTAGAGTACCCAATTTCGAAATCAGGTACTTGATTTGGAGGTGGTTTTGTGGTTTCCTCGGCTTGTTTTGCGAACCTTCGAAGCAAGCACCTGAGGGTACTGAGGCGTTTCATTTTGGGGGCTGGCGAGCTTGAGGGTGCCAAGTGACTAGCCACAAACTCCGATGGCGGCTTCAATGCCCAACGGCTTTACTGATCAGGCCACTACGGTGCCAGGCTCTCCTACCAGGTTCTAACAAAGCCTTCGAGGGCTTTCCATGGCTCCTCAGTCTCGGGCTGCTTGCATTTCTTGTGCCCTGCTGGTGGGCCGTGCTGAAGGGCACAAAAGTGCGATTTGTAGGGACAAATGCCAAGCCGTGCAACCTGACACAGGACAATTTTTGTCACAAGGCGTAGAGGGATGATGTGCGTGCCATCATGTCATTCGTAGCAATTCTGTCCTTCACTGTCCCATGCGGGTCCCGTCTTGTTGATTCAGTTCGGGCACATCCGGGCACATCTGTGGGGCCAAGCTATAGGCACAGACAAAGGAGTCTTAAATTGTCGAAACAACCATCTGGGATTCTGTTTTCACTGCATATCGGCACACCCTCACAAAGACATGATGCTCTCAGATTGTGTCCGAGGCGGCTGGCTTGCAAAATGCTGCTCCATTCTGGGAAATTGCGAGAAAGTTGTCCGAAACTCCTTTTGTGCAAGCGTCGCAGTTTGTCCACACCCAGTCGTTTGTGCTCGCAAAAAAGATACTTGATTCTGAGCTGGCTGATTTGGAGGTTTCATGCTTGCAAGAGGATTTTGTATTTGTCTGTGTTCTCTTCGCACTTGCTCGAACTTTGGTTTTCGTTTCTTGGCAGCTCTGCACCAAAACATGCTTGCAGTTCCATCGCAAACTCGGCTCTTCTTCAAAGTACCCCGCCCGGTTTCCGCAGGTTTCCTCCGCGAGCGAATCTGTCTTTGGTCGGCTGGCGGAACCTACACCGATGAATGGTGGCATGATGTGGCATGTGTCGCATATGATGGAATGTCCTCAGCGCGAGTGAATGCGGACACTTACCTCTCCACGTGTGGTCTTGCGAAGAGGTATGCCTGCACACTTGATTTCGGCTCTCTTGCCCTTCACAGGTTTGCAGCCATGGAGCACGACGTGAAGCAAGGCCTCCCTGCTCTGGAGTGGGATGGCTTCATCTGTAGCATGTGGGTAGGCTAATCCTGAGCCGGCAACCGGATTGCAAGCTTCCACCTGCGCCAAAAAATGCCCGTCGTCGCATCCCACGTTGCCTCAGCCCTCAAACTCTAGCAATGGGACTCCAGCCGAGCCATCCTCGAACATCTTCAGCCCAGAGACAGCTTGGCTCGGTCTTCAGTATGGCAACAGTTAGATAAGCTGGTGGAGGCTGCTTTTGCAAACAAGGGCAGATCTGCGACACGTCCCAACTCCAAAAACCACCAAGGGACTCTGAAGCAGCTCGCTGCGAAGTGATCGCCTGGGAATCTTGGTGGTACAACTCGGAAGTGTCAGGATTATTCATTGGTGGAATGAGTCAGACTGACAAAACGACCTGTGCCTGCTGCCAGGTACCTTTGCATGCTTGCGAGCCTGCAGCAGAGTTGAATTGCAAAGCGGATGGGGCAAAAGCACGCACGGTCCTGCAGAGAGTTAACTAAGAATTACGAGAATAAGCTTTGGTGTTGATGCCCAAAACTGTGCCGCGAAATCTGTTTCTGCCAGCACCACTGGAAGGAAGCTTCAGGACAGCGCGCTGCAACTCGCTTC
>CAJNDT010004135.1:136135-189884 GCA_905221615.1 Symbiodinium sp. CCMP2592
CGTGCGTGCGTTCGTGGCGTGCGTGCGTGCGTGCGCGTGCGTGCGTGCGTTGCGTGCGTCGTGCGTGCGGGGTGCGTGCGTCGTGCGTGCGTGCGTGCGTGCGTGCGTGCCGTGCGTGCGTGGCGCGTGCGTGCGTGCGTGCGTGCTGCGTGCGTGCGTTGCGCGCGTGCGTTTGCGTGCGTGCGTGCATGTGTTGCGTGCGTGCGTGCTGGTGGTTGGGGGGGGTGGTGCGTGTGGGGTGGGTGGGGGGGTGGGTGGGTGGGTGGGTGGGTGGTGGGTGGTGTGGGGGTGTGGGTGTGGTGGGTTGTGTGTGGGGTGGGTGGGTGGGTGTGTGTGTGTGTGTGTGTGTGGCGTGCGCCGGCGGGCTGGAACCGGGGCAAAGAAAGCTACATCCTCCGTTTGAAGAGCCCCACACCAAAACGAGTTGCAAAATCCCCAAGCAAGGCCAAGCCGAATCTCCATGCGGCCGTCGCAGCCAAGGCGTGGCCACAGCCTCCGGACTTGGTCCTCCACCACACAATGGATGCGGCCAAAGCTTCTGTCAGCTTGCTGGCCACCTCGACTGGATGTCCCACGGCGGTAAATACGAATGGAAGGTTGGTTACAGTTACATGTTCCGACACAGTCACTCCAGCGGGCACCGAAGTTTCAGCAGTTCAGGCGACACGCTGAACAACAGCATGTGTCAAAGACTTGCCGGAATCTTTAACATTGGAAGCCGTTAGCTGGTGAGGCTGATGGTACCTACATTGGCTTGTGGAAAAACGAGCTCCTGGCAGACCCTCAGCAAAACAACAGCTGCTCAACCGATCAGCATCAGAACATGCTCAAACAATCCTGAAAGCTAAGCCCCATGGAACTGAGGCTTCGTAGCCAGTGTCCGCGAAGGATCGGCGAGCCAGCGTCGGCACAGACCGGAGAAGCCCACGAATCATGGCTTGAAGCTATTTGTAACGGTTGGGTCCAGTGAGTCCAGTGCAGTCTGACGGTACAGCTACCTCTCGAGACTGCCACAAGCTCCCTACCGACGACCTCTGCAGCCAGAGCATTGCAGACCCTCCCATTTCTTAGCTACTGCAGCATGAAAAAATCTCTGGCCAAGCAAGATGAGAGCAATTATACTGGATCAGTGTCTCGTTGGGTACAGCGTTCAGCATCACCCGTCTTTCTTCCTGGTTATTCCCGAATCCCAGACGGCTCAGCCGCCGGCTTCGAAGCACCTGCACCGCCGCTTCCTTACTGAAAGCAAGAAATTGCAGTGCCTGAACATGATGTGGGATGATGTGGGTGGGCTCGTGGCGGGCGGGATGTTTGGCATGCTACATGAAAAGTCAGGTTTACATGCGTGCGTGTCAGCTTTTGTGTACGTGTACTTGTGCGCGAACGAAGCCGAGCTCAGATGAAACCTTTGTTGCGAACTTTGTCCGCCTGTTGAGCTATCTGCACCCAGACCTGGAATATTTGCCATGACAGAAGTCCACATTCAGGTCCAAATTTCAAAAACAGGACCGACGACAGAAATGAAAGGTTGGAACTGCTAGTCTTTACAGACCATGGTATGTATTATGGCCATGTCCCCTTCACGTCGGGGATGTTGACAGCTGTACTCACCACAAATCGTTGGAGGTATGGTTTTTAGGAGAATAAAGGAGAGGATCAGCACAACCCGGACAAAGTTCTTTGCACGACCACAAGAATGACTCGTGGCGACACTTATCACATTCATGATGCACGCGCGGCTTCCCTGGTTCTAGTAAGTATAGCCTTGATCGCATTCCCCATCTTCTAGCATGCGCATGCGCCCTGCACTAGGAGTTTCCTCTCAATGCTGATGTGCCTTGAGCAAAACCGCATGTTGTCTCGGGCCGACGGGTGCAAACGAACATGAGCACTGTCCGTTTAGGACACAAGAGAATGCATCATGTTTCTGCCATGTGGATTTGCGGGTGCTTTGGTAAACAGGCTCACAGAGCAAATTTTCAGCCGGGAAATTTCTTTGACGATGTGGTTTCATTTATTTTGGGATGACTACTGAAAGTATTACAAGGACATCCCTATACCGTACCCCATATCCAAAAATCTCAACGGTCCAACAGCTTGCATGTTCGGGTTCTGTGAATTCGACAACACGTATCAACACGTGATATTGATCTTGGATGGGTGTTGTGGCGGAGTGGTGAAGGCAAGCAGCTGCTGGCCGCTTCGATGCGATCTTTATCAGAATCTGGGCTCACAATTCGACGGACATCTTCCAGCTGGTTTCAACGACTTCAACAAACAAGACGAGACTGTGGGACTTTACCCGACACCAGAATAAGGTGAACTGCAAGCTCGTGCCGTGCCACTTTTAATCTCCGGCAAGTTCAATGGACCACCATCGGAGCATCCATTAATTAAAACGGAAAATGCTGACAGGAACGTATGCGCCCTCGAATCAGCACGCCTCATGCTCATGATCTCCACCCTCGACGCATTGTCGGGTAACCGTCAAACGGGAACACATTGGTGTCACATGCTGAGGTTTGGACTGCTGCACGGGCCACGGTCTGAGGGAATGTAAAAACCTGTCAAGCCATGTGGGTTGGGCTACTTGCATGGGGCAAAGATAGGTGCCGTTTTCAAAGGGACGGTTGCTGTTGGCTGCGACAAGGCAGATCTCATAGCCATCTGCTGCCCTTAGAAGCTTCACTCGCGAGCCGTCTTGCTCGAAGAACTCTTCCGCTGACAAGGTCGGGTCAGTGATCACTTCAGCGGTCTACACAAGCTCGACATGATCGAAGAATAAACTACATGCACCGACTCTAGTGATAGCTAGCCACCTAGTCACCGCGGTTCGCCGTGAGACGCGCCCGGAGCCTTGCACATGAAGTGTCCAGCATCGAAGCCCTCGAACATGGTGAGCTCAATCTGGCACGACATGATTCTCTACTGAACAAAGACATTCCTGAGTGCAGGCCGCGCTGCTGACCTAGAGCAAGTCAGAACATGCAGGGCCTCGCAGTTGTATGTCAAGCTCAGCTGATCTCGCACCTTATCAGCAGCACAGGATTCAAGCCACCTCTCCCCGTGGAGCGCTTGTGAACTTCACTGCGCATACTGGAGAAGAGTGCTCCCAGGGACCTCGACCGAGAGCCTCGAATGCACTAGGATGGCTGAGCTCTCGGCCCGTCCCAGAAGTCTGGCATTCAAGCCTCCATCAAATGTATTCACAGGTCTTTGACAATGCAATAAGCACCACGTTGCACTTCGGAGTCTTGGCTTCGAGTTGCTTGGAACGAGCGAAGTGTCTGCCGACGTGCCGAACAGGAGAATTGCCAGGCTTTGGAGAGCATTCCCACCCTGCAGCGTTTTGCAATCAGAGCGCCTGACAGGAAATACTCGGGCAACGAAAACGTGCACTCGAAGAATAAAATAAACATCTGATGACTTGCTGCTTTCCCACACTACAAGTACCATAATGAAGCTGTGTTTCGGCTCACACTGTACACTCACACTGTACACGATGCTGCGAGCGGCTACCCGGCAGATAGCATTGCGCATGCCCGATTTACGCATCTTCGCAAAAGGCAACGCGCCCAGCGACTGTTCCTAGGGCAGTCTAAACCACACTGGACCACCCGATGCCTATGACCTATAATCCAAGAAAGCCAGCAATACGTAGCAGCCGCATGGCAGCCGTGCAGGAACGGACAGTCAAGTATTGTTTGACCAGTAAAACTCCTTGAATGTAGAACTGAGAGCTCGGCATTCCATCATGAGCTGGGTGGCCTTAGAATGTCGAGACACGCAGCTGATGCCCCTCGCAAGCATGTCTGGCTGAAAGCTTGGAGGGGTGGGCATGACGGGCTTTGCTTCCGCGGCAAGCCGGCTGCTGCTGTCAGCAGTCCCCGGACTGGGTGACCGGCTCGGGCTGGGTACAATGGATCCCTCAGCGTAGCGGCGTGGCAGTGCAAGCTTCTAGTGGACAGCTCTGCAAGCAGAAAGGCAGAATGCTAAGAAGCAAATATCCCTGGATCAGGGTGGGTTCGTTTCTTTAGGAGAAATGCTGCAAAGGCCATGGCTGCTCTGCTCGAGGCCCCCAGGAAAATCCTTTGTACCTGACGGGACCGTCGTGAAAAGGCCATGCAGACTGGAAGATTCTAAGATGCTTTTGAAGGCTAGAGGCGACGACCTACGGCGTTGCGACGGAATCGGCTTTTTCCAAGCCTTCCTCAACGGCAAAATTCCGCCGGCTTGTGCATGTTCTGTTCCGAGCAACCCGGGCTTTGATGTCAATGTGAAAGTTGCACTGAGAACGCTATATTCATGCTGTGCAGACAGTTCATATACTTTCGATTGTAATTAGCTGGCGGCTCCCCGAAGGGAAGCATGCCAGATACACGAGTCAAACATGTGCCTCGTAGCTAAATCTGATACTGCAGCACAATCGCAAACTGCCCTGTGCGGAAGGGACCTAGCTGTCCTCTGCCAAGTCTCGTCTCCACCTGTCACTTTGCAGATCTTTACGAAGTCTTTCTTGAACAGAGTTGCAGCGTGGCTGAGAAACTCGCAAACTCACCGCTCGGACGTTGCAGTTGAAGCTCCGCACATGTTGTTCCACTAAGGGACTAGCGCTATGGAAAACAGTCTGTTCAAATGGCACATGGCAAGACCGAAGGAATCGCACAGTTTGCAATTCCGCAGATTAAACTCGCGCGCTGCTGTAGTTTCTAAAGCAGCGCCCTCAACGCAGATTATGCTCTGCACTTTGCTGTTGTGCGTGCAGCAGATGGAGCCACAAGGGCTGCTCAAAAGAAGAAGCTGTGGCGCGCCATCGTTGGTGACCAGCGCGCTACAACCACCTCTATGCAGACTGTCTGGGCCACTAGGGACCAGAGAGTCAGCCACACAAAATTATTGACAAAATCGTCCAGGTTCTATGCATGTACATAGGAGTACTACCAACACTGTCGAATTAGTGCTGCTGGGTGCATCTCACTTAAACGTTTGGCATGGCGTGTCGTTTCGGTGAATTTCTGCCATTCGAGGAATCCAGAGCACCAATGGAAGTTCGGACCGAGGGAATTGCACAATTTGCAACTCCGGAGATTGAATTAGCACGCTGCTGTATTTTCTAAAGCAGCGCCCTCAGCGCAGATTATGCTCTGCCCTTTGCTGTTGAGCGTGCAGCAGATGGAGCCACAGGGGCTGCTCAAAAGAAGAAGCTGTGGCGCGCCATCGTTGGTGACCAGCGCGCTACAACCACCTCTATACAGACTGTCTGGGCCACTAGGGACCAGAGAGTCAGCAATACAAAATCAATGACAAAATCGTCCAGGTTCTAGGCATGTACAATGTACTCAGGAGTACAGACACAGCTGGCGAATTAGTGCTGCTGGGTGCCTCAAAACTTTGACCTCTGGTTTGGCATATCCTTGAATTACACTGCTGGCGTTTTGAAAGACCCACAGCGGCACAGCCTCACATCAGTTCGGAGATGGGATGCTCACCTCAAGGAGTGTTCGGCCGCAGGAAACCTGGAGTCCTCTCGGGGGCCAGGCAACGGCAGCTCGGAAAGTCTTCCGGCAGGGAATCCTTGCGAGTGGGATGAGGTGCCGGCAGTGGCAGCTTTGGAAGCTGTGCTATATGCTTGTCGATTGAAGCCTTGCTTGGCATCACAGCTGCAATGACCGGCTCGAAGACTGGGCCGTACATGGATTTCACACGATCTTCGAAGACGCCATAGATTCCCTGCTCCTGCATGTAATTGCGCAGCATTGGCCCGGTTCCGCCCAGCATAGCTAAGATGGTGGTAGCTTTGGCATCCCAGGTGGCCATGGGTGCAACGGCTTTTCCAGTGTTTGTAAAGGACTCTATGCTGCCAACAGGTGTTTGCACCCGGGGCATGGACAGCATGTGGTTGTACCACGCGAGACCAGCAGCTGAGTCCACCAAGATCGATGGGAAAGCCGCATAGGGGGTAAGGACTGTGTCTTCCTTGAAACTGAAAACGGGCTCCTCCGCCAATGCCTGTATTCCCACAGCACTACAGTAGGGATGAGCGTCACACTGCACACCATTGGGCGCATTGACCGACGCCATCAAGCCAGGCAGCTCCTGTTGCACTGAATTCTCCAAGCGAGCGAACTCACCGTTTGCAAAGAGGTGCCGGACCAGTGGGATGTCCAAGTATGGGAGCTGCAAGGTCTTCCACTGTTCATGCGCGGAGAACCAATACCCTTTCTGCAGGACCATCTTCGTGTTGTCGGCGGCTGTATACACAACAGGCTCGACGTGTTCTGCTTTGATCTTCCACATCAGTTTCCTGTCCTCCTCACCATTGTTTGGGTACTTGGTCCAGTTGCCGAACATGTCCAGGAAGAGAACAATCATCTCCCCTTCGAAAGCATCCCAAAGAAACAAGCCGTTTTCGTTGTGAGCATTGGAAGCATTCTTTGCAACATCCACAGTGATATTGTCGAGCTCACTGACCATGCGCACCAGACCGGCCCCGTGGTAGAACAAGCTAACAACTGAGGCCTTCATCCGCTCCAGGCGAGCCTCCCAGCGACGGCCCAACTGAGCAAAGCGACTGGAGGCACCTTCCTGCGCAGCACGGCGTTTCAGAGCATGCACCACTGCAACAGTGCCAAATGCAAGCTGGCCGTTATCCAGACCAGGGAGTCTCTTATTCCAGCCAGACACTGGCGTCATCCTTGCTCCAGGCTCCGCAAGGGTCTTGCAGTAACCCGCTTCATTGATGCCACGCGAACAGAACCATGGCATGAAGCCCCCGAAGCCCGGGAAGCGTGCATCAAAGTCCTCCATGGTTCTGGCTTTCTTCTCCAGGATGTCGAGTGCCTCATCAGTGCTATAAAGCAAGGGCAACACCGTGGCCAGCTCCGCAGGCACGTCGTCGGCTGGCTGAAGGGCCAAAGCCAGGAGGCTCAAATGCAGAGCCTCTTTTGATGGTGCCGAGAACGTTCGAAGAGTTTCATGCTGCACATCACCCGTCTGGTAGTCCAGGCCAACGCCGTCGTAAGTCATGCCAGTGTCGGGATCGAAAGCAAGTGCTGCTGCTTCTCCAAAGAAACGACGCTCGACGTGCATCACGTTCGCCATGAAGTCTGCCCGGGTCTGCGGATTGTACCAATCGGCCTCTTCGAACTCCTTCGCGAATCGGCAGCATCCAGTGCTGGCAAGTTCAGGTGCCATCGCATCCGACAAGCTTCGCTGATTGGCACCAGTCGCAACCGGAGGGACACTCTTCGAGACCATGAAGACAAATCCCACGACCAGCAAACCTCCGACGCCACAAACCACTGGTCCGGTCCGGCTCTTACCCGTTGTGGGAGGCTCGGGAACAGGACTCTCGGTTCTGACCTCGAGGAATCTCGGGCAATCTCCTCCGAGCGCCATTGCAAGACTCGATGCCTATAGGAGGCTTGTGAAAGCAGATGATTGCCCGCAGAAAATCCTCGAGCCACGAAGTCAAAGGGCAGCGCGGCCTCGGCTTTGTTCCTTGCTGGAAGTCTTCCTGCAGATGCGCATGTCCCGGAGTAGCTCCTGAAAAGCTGGGTGCAGCACGTCCCCAATATCCAGGTGCGGTCCCACCTCAACTCACGCAGACACACTGAAGGATAACGTCCGTACTCTATGTACTCTTGACAACGTGTACCTTGACGAAAAGCTCAGAGCGTCAGAGAGGGACGAAGTGCAGGCCAAACGACGAAGCTACCGACAACCGCGCCGCGGTCCAAACGAGCGGGAAAGCGACATCTCGATTTGGAGGGTTCCGCTCAAGGAACGGTGACAGGGTGACAAACTCGGTTTGTAGTTGTAGATAGGAGAATCTGAGAACTCCGCCAACCATGACCATGGCCCGAGCCTCCTTGTCAGGCAAATGAACCTCGGGTCGGATTTGCAAGGTGGTTCTTTAAGGAGGTGTTTCCTTCATCAAGGCTTCGCAACGGTCTCATCGGACTGGATCCTGCATCGGTCTGGGCCCTGGACTCGCAGCTCAGCCCCGCGACCTTGGACAGTGAGAAATTTGATGACCACACAATGCGAAGAATGAAGGAAAGCACACATAGAAGTGTATAGCCGCCTCTTTGTCACGACCAAGATGCTGCTGGCGGATGGAGTCGGGGCTTGGAAGGCCTGCCCCATGCAGTGTTTGCAGATCTCCGAAAGCTGACTTTCAGGGCCGACCGCCGTAGTCACCTTAGGCAACAGCGGCCTCTGTTTGTAGCAGTTTCTCTAGAGTCGGCTACCATCAGTAAACTATTCATATAGTATTGCAGTGAATTCAAATTCAATCGGAGCAGTCCACACAGGAAGAGCCCTCCAAAAGCAAGTCAAAGCGTCCTGGTCGCTCGCACTGCTCGGAAGCGACCCCAAGCATCGGCAAACCTGATCGAAGCACCGGAGTTGTGCTGATGCAGCTTTGTTTGCTGTTGTCTTCTGAGGGGCGGATCAGGCTTAAGTCAAGCATAGCAGGTGCCGACTTCGACACAGTGAACCCGTTCTTACATGCTCGTTGATACAGCATTACCAGCTTCCAGTGTCCTAGGTCGTTCAGAAGATGCGTTCGGGCCCCTATCGGCTTTCCCCGGCCGACAGCCTGCATCAGCAAATGGATAGACAAGCACGCAGCACTTATGGCCAGCTTGGGTTCAGCAGGACATCATGCAGGCACAGTCGCTACCACGTCAGCACTTGGCTTTTTACAAGTGCCTTACAGCGAGTCCGGCTATGTAACTGCACTAAAGAATTGTCAACGATCACAAGTCTCCGCCGACAATGATCTGCGCAGCCTCCCGCTCCAGCATCTTTCTCATCTCTGCGATTGCCTGCGGCTGAGCCAACACATGGCAAGCCATAGCGGCGCACAACCAATCACATCTAAACATACAAGTGCACGTCAGAAGCCTCCGTACTTTCGTAGACCGGGATGTCTCTAGAAAATCTTCCAGAGCCCGCATTGGTTTCCGCGCGCGGCTAGTCGGCTAGTCGTGACTACGCCCATCCCAAGACGGACACGCTCTGCACAAGGACATCTTTGCGAACCGGCATGTCAAAACACCACGCCGAAACTGAGTTCAGCTTGGCCGGAGCGAACCTCTTCTTCTTCGACCGGCGCATCGTCCGAGGCTTCTTCGAAAGACTCCTCGTGCATGAGGCCGCTTGCCGCACCTCGAAGGCTAATGTGAGACGGCAAATTTTCTGTGAAGTGTCATGGAGCATGTACCGGAACTGGACCAAAAACTCCACTTCGCACTGGGCAGCCCCCGCTTGCATGGGAGGGGATACACACAACGAGGTCCAGTTCCAGGCCAGCCACCTGGGCAACGTGAAGCTTCGCTGCATGCCTTAATCCACAAGTCATAGCCCGGAAGCTTGTATTGCGCCTGTCTGCCTCAACTCAAGACCAACATCTAGATCCTTCCCATTGTGGAGCTAGTGCTCAAGCTTGGAAGAGGTAGTTCCAAGGAGAGACCTTGCAAAATTGCTCATGCTTGTGGAAATGGAGGGTCCCCGTAAGAAGACGGATCGGAATGCTGCAACCGTGGTTCGTAGACCATGCCTCATGAAAGAAGCTTGATGCAACAGCTACAAGCAGGTTGCCGACAACACGGCTGCTGCGAAACGAGCGAGTCACCCAAACAGATTGTGCGGCAGCCTCGAGCTTTCTTATCGATATTTCTGCGAAGGAACTGCATGTCTTGATGATCGCGCACATACACCGTACCGCCGTACCTCCTTGAAGGTGACTGGGCGCCTGAGTAGTGTACTGGGCAAGACAAAAAGCTCAGGCCTTGACCGAGCCAAGCTGTTCCTGTGCGGCCTTCTTCATCAGGCCCAGGGTCAGCCTGAAAAGCTAGGAATCGAGGGAAACTGTCAACCCGTGCTGATGCACCGTGCCGAGTGCCAGTGTGCAGATGAATTGCACATGCAGCACACTCTGCAAGAAGTATCTGGGGCGCCAACTGGTTCACCTGCAGCATCGCTGCCTCATCCAGCCTCGATGCAAATCACCAAAGAACGGTGATTTGATGCAGATTGTTTCTGATATTCAATGCACGCACACCAAGGCCCGCAACCACCGATGTGAGGGATACATGCGCTCGAGGAGAGCCTCTGCAATACAGAGCATGTCAGCACCATGAACCGGTACATACCGGTACAAGCTCAAATACAAAGCGCTGCACTTTTTCACACAACAGTTGCTGCGCAACTTCTGTCAGTACGCAAAGCAAAGAGCAAATTCAAAGCAGTTTCTCTGGACTGTGATACATGCACTTGCAAGCAAACTTATCATCACGGTCATGTGGCGGAGAGCGCCGCATCAAGTCTGCCAAGACAGGCCTGGCGCGAAGCGCCCTCCAATGACTTTTCCCGGAACGTGGTGTCGCCTGCCACGCATCTCGAAATAACGGGTAACAAGGATGGGCATCTGTGTAACTCAACTGAAATGGGGGGCGCGCTATCCCTAGGCTTGTTCGCAGGAAAGCCTGCCTCAACTTCAGCTACTGCACTCCCAGAAGCCCACCTTTCATCCGCAACTGTGCATCCGCGAAGCCTTGTAGATTGAACCTGCTTGGGTTCTTGCATGCTATATACCGTTCGGACACTTCGACTCACAAAGTGGTTCAGGCAATCTGTGCGAATCCCTTGCTATCCTTGCAGCCACTATCGACGTCCCAACAGGCTCTCTGATTCGGCTTGTGTCACACTCCGTCGCCGTCCGATTGCCGCAGAATGCATGTATGTTGTATGAAATCTTTGGTCATTATAGAATGTGGCATTCTCGATATCTAGATGTATGTATGTATGCATGCATGTATGGAAGTTTAAGCATACATACCTATATGTTATATATGTATACATGAATATGCTGAATAAACTGCATAGATTACATAGACACACATGACACATACACATGCACACAAAAGCTACAGACGAGTAAGTAATTCTGTGTTGTGCATTCTCTTTTGCTTGCTTGCTTGCGAGGCCAGGAGGGTCGACGCATGTCTCCCCCCACCCCCCCCCACGTGCGTTTTCGGGCACTGCGGAACTAAGTGCGCATAATTTCTGCAAACCAAGCTCCAACGCCAACACAACGGATCCCTGAGAATGTGGCTTCGGCTCTTTCAGTGCCCAGTGCAGCCACTCCAGCCTTAAGGGCTCGGAACACTTCCTTGCGATGCCCGGAAACGAGATTTGTATGCCCGGGCATTCTTCTCAGGACCGGTCGCTGCTCGGCAGGATGCAGCTGTCGGAGGGAAGAAGACATCGAGCTGCAAGCAGGTGCCGGAAAGAACGCGAGGATGAGGGCACGACATGCAGTCTGCAAACACCAACAGTCTGAAGTGATATTTTTCTCGCGCAGCCCTTCCCAATGCTTCCTCCAAAGCGTCGGTACCAGCTTTGAAATCGGTCTGCACGGAGTTCAAGGCACGAAAGAGCTGAACCTGAGGGCTCACGTCGCCAACATCCATGCTTAGTCGCACACGATCCAGCTGCCTGCCTCTTCTTGGCTCCATTCGCCCACAGCGCAGTCTGCAGAGCCACAAACGGCATGTCGAAACAACAAACTCTCAAGAACATCGCTTCGAGATCCGGACTGTCTAAAGCATGCAGCATTGCACGGGAAGCTCCCATGCCTCGGGAGAGGCATGCAAAGCACACTCTGCAAGTGATGCAAACGACAAGACGAATTGCCAATTCCCAAGGATCATCTGAATCTGAAACCGTTTCACAGAAAGGCTACTAAGATCGAATTCTGCGACTCAGCATTCTCGTGCCTGCATTGCAGGCCATCTGGGTCCCCTGCGTCCGGCAATCTCATCAGATGCACGGCCACCCGGCACCGTCAGGCGAAGACTTGGATCGGGCAGACCGTCTGCAATCTCTGTCGGCATCGGGCGCACCACGAGATTTCAGCACGGACAGCTACATACTTGCAGCCATGTCCACACAATCCGAGTGAGCATCTGCGCCCGATCACACAATAGCATTGGACAAAGAAGTAGCGTATGGCACGCTCGGATATACACTGTGTAGTACAACCTTGAACCCTATATCTGATGCTTTCTGAAGCTCTGGTCATTCCTGGGATGTGCTGCCTTACTACATGCTCAGCATGTTGAGCGATGGGAAAACTAGCAATGCTATCGTCTCTCATGATGTAAACCATTGATGTCTTACGCCCCTCTCCCCTTTTGTGGGGAGGATGGTGGAAAAAAACCTAAGACCTAAGTAATCAGATGTAATACAGGAAATGCATCTGGGGGCCACTCCCGCCACGGGCAGGCCCCGAGCTCGGGCTGGCGGGCATAACCAGCAGCCTCACCTGGTTGCGATGAAAAATACCCATCATTTTGTTGCCTCGGATATTAAGTAAGGGAAAATATGACAGATGTAGCACGATACATTAACAGTTTACATGATACATTGCAACCCTTTATAAATACGTTCTATCTTTGACTATGGTCTGTGATGACATGTCCATCATTCATGTGTGGTGCACACTATGGTGTCGCTATGCTGTTTCTACATGCGGTGTCATTACCGGGGCAGGCGCGGAAAAAAACATTCCCAATGATGTGGCTGCCGCTGCGGTGCGCAGCATATTGTGCACCCACATCCGGATCCGTGCAACTGCGTCCCCGAAGAGCCAGATTCCATGCAAGAGTCCACTACATGGACCCCGTAGTTGTGGAAAAGGATTTTGGAGAGCTCCCTTCATTGCTCATTCCAACACACAGGCCACCTTCCGGCCTGGACAACTCTCAATGCTGCTAGTGTTTGGGGAAGCTTCTGCTGACATATCCAGACACTTGAGGGCCTGGGGCATGGAGAACGAAAGCTCGGTCTTTTTTCGCAACAGGACACGACAGAAGGACTCACAGACGCAAAACGAAAAACATCGTAGCCGGTGAATGTGCTGAAATGACTGTTTGGTTATGCAGCAACCTACGTCAGAAATCAAGCACCATTATAGCCAAGCCTCACAAAAAGAGAAAACGCAGAGCGACATGGCTGCACTGCACAAACACTTCACAAACAAGTGCTGATATATCAATTTAGCCCCCCCCCCCCCCTCCCCCCCCTCCAAAACACAGGCTTTCGTGTGAACCGTTCAATTTAGCCCCCCCCCCCTCCCCCGCTCCCCCCCTAAATTGATACTATCAATAATACGCTGGTTTCTGGCCCTGGACTGCCTCCCTGCTAAAAGCAAGACTAAACTCAGGCTCTGCTACGCGAGCTTTCGTGAAATCGATCCCAGCTCGATGACAAGTTTCGACCGACAGATGCGTGCTGCCGGATGCACAGATCTAGTCTATTCGGCAGCAGCGAAGCTCTCCAGTCCCAGGGGACGTGCCCACAGCATCGCATGAACTCAACTCGAAACTCTCGGCTCGTTCCAAAATATTCCAAAGTTCTCTCGAAGCCGCACCCACCTGAAAAGCTGATTCCCTTCTCCGCTTCTTCAACGCGACTTCGAGATCGAGAAAGTAATAGGTCCATTAGGTCTACTCATGACGCTGCTGAGACCACTGCATGACCGCCTTCCAGACGCATCGGGTCTGGTTGGCTTTTTCGCCACATGATCCCACGACCCGACCTCATTAAACTTTCTATAATGTGCCGGGTGCCCAGCAACAAGCCCATTTGCAAGGCGAAGTGTTGTCGCCTCTTTGCTGGATGCCTTGGGTGACTGCAAGCTCTGTTTTCACTGAATCCAAAGGCATAATTACAGTGCATGTTGAGATCAGACATCGATGCATCATCACCATCTTGTTCACGGCGACATACGGCGACCAATAGCATGATCATGACGTTGATTTTCAGCAGGAAGATGATGGTTTCGATTCCTGCCATCTCCACCATCACCGCCAAATGTTCAAATTATCAGAAAGTAGCAACAACAGGAACAAATCTCGAAGGCTGTATAATTCAGCTCCCCATTGAGAATCCCACTGCCCGGAGGACTTCCAGTGGCTCCGGAAGCTTCTCTCCAACCTCATGAAGTTTGTCGCGTGTCAACGAGTCCTGGTGACGTAGGCTATCAGCAGCCCTGCCACGAGTGCAGCTCAAGTGTCGACTGTCTGGAGCAACGCGGTCAGAGCAAAGGCAATTCGAGAATGTGATACAGTCAAAAGCAGTCTGCATCTCAGCTGGGGCGCAGGAACGGCTGACAAAGCGGTGATAGCGCGTTGACGCAGACTGAGGTAATGGCATCCGGAGAAAGGGAGGCCTGAGCAAAGCTGGAGCTACCAATGTTGTCGGCCGCAAAACCACGGGGACTGAATTAACATGTTTTCAAGTGCCGAGCAGGAGCTGACACCCGCCTCTTTGCTACCTGCCAGGGCAAGTAGTCGGCTTCGACATGACTCTTTGAAAGCATAAATTCGCTTAGCGCCGCCGCTGCCTGCAACTCTGTCCCCATTTCGCCCAGCCTCGCTTTCGTCGAGTTCATCGACGTTGCGCAGGACTGATGCCTCGGTGCAGTTCTCTGTTGTGCTATGAGCTTCTAGGATTTTAGAAGCTAAGGCTGCAGGGGTGGACTCCGATTCAGATATCGCACTGTGGAGAGCTAGGCAAAAAGCTGCGAACCGATCGCTGTCATCGGACACGCCAATGCGCTGTGTGGATTGTTGGTTCCACCAGTTTCGGCACTATCTTCTGAATGCGGCCTTCGGTTTGCAGATCAACCGATTAGTCCTTGACTGGCTGAGCTGACTGGTGTCCACTGATTCGCTCTCTAGATATCTACAATCAGAAAGAAAATGCTGAAGCAATCTGCCGCTGTGTGCAGTGTCCATTGCTCCCGTTCAATGCCACTGAATTCAAGAAGTCAGTTGTTCTTCTAGCGCCGACCCAAGGCAATAGTTGCCGAATCTGCTGCCGCTAGATAAGTCGTCACGACGTATCACGCAATCAAGAAGACGGCAGAAGGAAGTAAAAGTAACGAACATGCTTGACAAGCAGTGGCAAGCACGTGTTCGTCTTTGCAGCGCTGCATCACCGGACGGAGGTCTTCAACATATTCGAGAGGCAGTGCTGTTCCGGATCTCAGAACCCTGCAACTTCTTCGGCCGTCGGTGCGGTGAACGGCACCTTCCCGACAGCAACATGGTGCAACTGGCGATCAGCGGCACTGCTGCAGCTTAGGACTTAGAGCCCGCGCAGCGGGCCCATTCTGTGGCATCAACATGGAAATGCGAACCAGCTGCCTTGCGGCCCGTTAACTCCTCCGTGACCTCGGTCACGACGGTGCTCACTGAGTCTCTGAGTGTGAAGTTACCAGGTACTGCTGGAGACCAAGTCAAGCATGAATGTAACGGCACGTGCAAGCACGGCCGTGTAAGAAGACTTCTCTTGCCAGATCGATGCACTAAACATGATCTTCGTAGGGTCTGCGACGGTGGCAGGGCACGAGACAATCACCGATCCACGCCTGAGTGAGTCCGAAAGTATCTAACTACACACCGCAGTTCATTGCAATTGGCCACTGGCAAATTCCGCTTCAATCTCATCTTGCCAAAACAGCAAAGGACTGAGGACTGCGGACACAATATCCTACGTGCTATCTCCGCAGTGCTTAGGTCTGGACGCAGTGGCTGCCCCGCCGGTGGCACTGCCACCAAAGTAGCCCAGCATGGACCTGAGACATTTGTTTGTGCGGCGGTCTTGCAATGGATCGGCTGCTCGTTGTTGTGGGTGTCACACAAGATCCCGTAGGCCAGTATCTCTCTTGAAGCTTTGCCCAGGCATGACAGGTTCCCGGCTTCACTGCCTGGTTGAAGCGCGTCAGATCGATTTCCTGCGGCGCTTGCTGTCTAAGTGAGTCTTACACATGTTGTCACCATGCCGGTTTTTGCCTCTACAACATGCTGTGTTACTGTATGGGCTGGCAGGCCTCCGCAGCTTGGCGCAGGGCCTGGCTGAAGGCCGGTGCCTGACAGTCTCAAAGGCATAGCCCTGTTCTTAAACTATTCACAATACATTGTTATAACATCAAACATCATGCAGTTTAAAAAGAGTATATATACTCGATTTAAACTGTATGATGTTTGCTGGAGTTATGGGGAACTCGGCCTCAGTGAGCAAGTGGCTGCCTGGAAAGGAAGCAATCATCGCCTGCAGCTGGGCGGGGACCACGGCACAGCGACTTCGTACAGCTGCAAAAGTCCCTATATAGGTACTTTAAGGCCTAAGGATATACTGTAAGGGTACCTGGAGCCTTAGGGTTATAGATCCCATAGTGAAAGAGTCAAACACCCCGAAACTCATGTCTTGGGTACTGGCATCCACAACCTCGCGGGAGGTTCCCGCCTTGTGTGTGCTGGATACTGCATTCGACAAGACCCCAGGATGTGGCGAAACATCTGCTCGGTTGTTGCTGGGGTTGCAGCGGCCTCGTAGCCTTTCAAGGTACCTCAGTCAACGTCATGTATAGTCATGTGCACCACGAAGCAGGTAGTGATGCGGCATTGCACGGGTTCTGCCTCGACACGTCTCGAGCACAAGCAACGTCAAGGCAAGCCCAACTCCGACGTCCAGAGCAAGACTCGAGTGAACATCAGACGTATCCCGACGTGTACTGCTTTCCTGTATAAGGTTTGCTGAGGGCAATTGCGGCACAGAAACACATGGACTCCGAGCGCAGCCTTTTGCAGCCCCGTCGCCCATCACAGCCCATGGCTGAGCGTCTGCAGCCTGAACCCAAGGCTGCGCATTCAGAATTCATGATGCAGGAGTTTCAGAGTTTCAGAGTACGCACAAGCATGACCTCCCGGTGCGCAACCGTTTTGAACGGAGCAAGCTGTTTTGCGGTGAGAGACAAAGCTGCCACACCTTCCCCTCTTTGAAAGCATGAAATGCTGCGCTCCACGAGTGAAAAGCCAACCATGCAAAGCTAATCGCAGAGTCATTGCTAAATCATACCAAGCCCCTTAATACAGCAGCAGCCCCAAAGTTCTGCCGCAAGTCTGCAATCAAACTTGACAGTGTCCGACCTCCTTGACACGGTCCAACGTCATACGCTTCGCAAGGTCCAGCCTCATCCACAGGCGGTTCTGGAATTGCCAAAGCTCATCAAACTCATCAACATTGAAAGCCCATCGCTACTGCGAAGGAACACGAACAGCAACCGTCGCCTGAAGCAGCTTACGAAGATTATCGGACACATGTAGGGAATTCCGGGAACATGTTTCATAGCTTGGGATGGCGGCTGTGAATCAGTGAAGGGGCTGTCCGAATCGGCCCAACATCCATCCGAGATCTTCCGAGAAGTGGGCTCCTCTTGTGCGAGACCATGGGAGGAGATGGCAAGGATTTCTTGCAACACCTGTCAAGGGTACATGGAGCACTTTGCGGAAGTGAGCTCGCAACAAGCAATTTGGCGCGTTTGGCAAGTCTGCTGACACTGCTGAGCTGACATCAGCTCAATCAAGATCCCAGAAACATGTTTTATCTTCTGCATGCACGCGGAGATCTCCGAATCCACTCTGAGCCCCGTCTTCTCATGGCACCAAGACACAGCTGGAAAAAAGATCTGCCTCTTCACAACGATCTTTCCAACGGTTGGGCTCGGTCTTGGATGGCACTTCACAGCATGAGCCACAGCCACACACACCACGGACCCTCGCTCGTTGCATTGGCTATTGCTTGCGTAGACGCAAGATATTGGAGCTTCCGGGGCTGGGGAGTATACCTGCAGTGAAGGTTATCAGCTCGAAAAGCCCCTCGGCATGGACAGACCTGACTTTTCGCTTCGGGTTCCAACAACGTAATTCTGATTGGACCTGAGCGCAATTACTCACCACGTTGCGAGTACAGCTTGTCATTCGCGAATGCCAGAAGCTTCCCAAAACCGAAATCAAACGGAAAACGCTTCCCTTCAACGGGTGATGCAACGAGTATCGCTTCGCCATGCCAGGACTGTCAGACGCAAGGCTACATGTAAGTATTAGTGATCCTCAGGACCGTAAAGAAATCTCAGCCGCCTCTCAACGGGATTGAGCCCAAGCAGCCATGATGGTCAGGCTAGTGATGGACACAGCCTCTCGAGCAGTATCCTGAGAAACGGATGTAGTCTTGGCAGCTGCAATCCAAGTGTGCCATGACTTCCTCGCTCGCTGATGGCCGTATCAGGACAATCCGTTACCAATCACACTCAGTAACACATGGAAGTGCTCTGGATGCAGTGCAGCCTGATTGCTAGTGCTCTCCCGCCGTGGACAATATACTCATGTGAGCAGGCAAGAGTCGTAGGAGTGGAGAGTGCAGGGGATCACTCCAGATCGCCAACCTGAGTTTCTCAAGGCCGCGACATGGCCCGAGGCACTCAACGCGTTTGCTTTGCACAGGGTCGAGGCTACACTGCAGGTTGGAGGTTGGGCAATTAATAGCTCGCCCGGCTGAAGCTGGCCAAGTTCTGCTTGTGATCGATGTGCCACAGTCTTACACTACTGCACCGCAGGAATGCAAGTCAACAGCGATACTCTTCAAAGTGTCTGGCGTGCGGAGAAGCGCAGGCGCACCGCCTGTGCAAACGATCATTAGAGTGGCAAAACTCTCATTATGCTCCCATGGCCAGCCAACAGTCACGAGACCCGGTGCAGTATCACAATGCTTGCTTCACCTGTCGTTTTGTCGATTGCATGTGGCCTCAACAACCAGGCGCTGGCAAAGCCACTCCGAGAGATCGTCCAGCGTCCTGGCGAGCAACGCAGTGCGTTTGCTCAGGATCCAGTTGTAATTCTGCTTCATAGAGTTATGCTAGTGCCCGTGAGCTGAGGAGAAGATCTGCCAATTTCTCACAACCTTGGGAATCTCCTGGCCGGCGCCATGGGCATCTTCGCGGCCCAAGCAATCTGACAGGAAGTGAGTCGGACGGGACGGGGATCAATCACGTTGAAGCGTCAGCGTCTGAGGAGAACTCGTCTTTGAGGAACATGGGAAAGAGAACTCGTCCAACTCCAGAAGGTGCCTGCATGCCCTGCAGCAAGTCATTGGTCGAAACATTCACCTGCGCCGTCTGCACAGGGTCGACATGATGTGCCAGAGCAGCGTTCGTGAGGACAACAGCATAGAATGCGAAAGCTGTCATACCAGTGCACAGCACACAGCACACCATCCCCCCGGCCCGAACTTCCCGAACGAGGTCGTGAGATCCAGAAGACTGGCTTTCTGCAGAGGCGTAGGCAGACTGGGCTGTTGCCTTGAGGTCGGTACTCCAATCTCTGAGAGCAGGGGCTCCTGGGGAAGATACAGGGAGTCCACTACGACCTGAACGAAGGCATTGAGCGCCTCTAGTTCCCTCTAAAAAATGCAGAGAGTATGCTCTGGCTTGCGAAAGCATGCAGGCGTCCACAATGTATCTAGTTTGCGTGCAGAATAAACCCGTCTTATGCTGTCGCACAGTATTCGTCCGTCGCCTTCTTCTGGGCCATCGATTGGCTCCACGAAACCTTGGCAAAAAACATTATGAAATGACTGTTAGCATATAACGTTCAGTTCATGCAGCTAGACATTCTCTGCTTCTGGAGGAGTGTCTCGGGGTAAAAGCTTCCGTTCATGTGTTGCTTCCGTGTTTCTGCCCCTCGGCTACTCATCCTTCATGGATGCGCCAGGCTCAGACATCGCCCCATGCAGGCCAAATCTTCACGGGCAAGTGCAGCGGCAAACTCCGAAAGATAGTGCGCGCCGACGCTTACAACAGGGCAAAACCTAATCGCGACTTCTGAACGAGGCTTGCAGCTACGCGGCTGTGCAGCACCGTTGGCCGACCTTCGATAGCCGGCCTTGGAGTGAAGCGTTGCTGATGCTCGCAGCTGCTGGTCTCCATTCGGAACTCTGCAGACCAAATCGTGTTCAAACTGGACTTGCCAGACTCCCTCAACGTTATGGTGCTTGGCATTTTTCCGAGGAGCACTGCAAGTCCCAAGGTGAACTTCAGAGTTGTGATCCCCATATCCATCCCTAATATGTTGTTTTCGGTCAATTCGACTTGTGCCCGGTTCCGAACCTCAGAAGCGAGGTGGCGTCCAAGTCCCAAGGCTGACCGGTGGCCAACCCTGCCTCAAGTCGGTTGGAGCGTGTCCAGTGGATGCACCGTTGCAGGCTTCTGATCAAGGCTGCAACACTGGAGATGCTCTTGAAGGTCTGCTCAACCTGCGCAATTCTCAGGATGCCGGAGCAACATCCGGTTGCTATCACGTCGGAAATCCGATCGTGACCTTCATACAGTCGGTATTGGGCTTTGCTGGAAGGGCTCCGACTTGAAAAGTTATCAAAGCAAGGATCCCCTTCCTTGTGCGGTCTTTGCACCCTTTGTGGAACCTGCCCTGCTGGGTCTAGTTGCCACCTTCTCCACTGCAATATCTTCATCCACATCGCCGACGATGAAGAGGGTCGCGTTCTCTGGCACATACCACCTGAAGCAACAAGCCGACGAGGCATCAAATCGCTGCTCTTCAGAGCAAGAAGGCTGCTCTTGGGGTCAAGACTTCGATGCTAAGACGAGCACCGAATGTGAAAGGACTGCAGGTCTTCTACGGTCCAGTTGGCGATCTGATGCTCCAAGCCTTGACTAAGAGGCAACACGGGATATCTTCAAATCATGCAGTGAGCTGTCAGCGACCTGGGTCCCCTGCCGATGGGAAATCTCACATGGATCGGGTTGTCCTCGTGCATTGCTGCCAGGAACTGCGTCTGCCTCAAGGTGTGTAGTGTGACGGGGCACTGAAACGCATCCAACGCAATTCGCGATGCAGCCAGAGCAGTGCTAAATTCTTGTTGCGCAATCAATCCCACAAGCCAGAGATGCAGCAGCGGATTATCGGCGCAAGTTCTGTGACCATAAACATGCTGCATACCGCCCCGGTATCACAAGAAGGCGTGTTGTCAAACAATGCTGGGCTCCCAGGCAAGCGATACTGCACATCGTTGACCATTTGAGCTTCGGAAAGAACAGCTGCACGCTCCTTCGCAAAGGTGCCGTACATGGTGGGTGTGTTGTTGCGTCAGGACAGCACCTGCCCATCCGGAATGTGTCATAAGCCGGCTAAAACTACTCAAGTACATGGGATGGGATGGCCGCCACTGTCAGGTAAGTGCCGTCCCAGAGAAAGATCAGATTGCTTTTTGGGTCTCGCATGGCTAATCCGATTGATGATGGTCCTTTTCAACGCGCTCCGGGCGGAAGGCAGGATTGAAACCTTTGCACTGCACAACTGTGACACATCTGCCTCTGCCTATATGTCACCATATGTCGCAATGTCACGTGCATGTACTGTGCACGAACTGGTCAACTCTTACAAAATGAGGCGCGGACCAATATCTGCAAGTGCCTGCCGAGCTCAGGTCATGGATTCTTGTGCACGAGAGGCCTTAATATCGACCACACTATTCTGCCAATGGGCCCGGCAATCGTCTAGCAAAGACGTGGTGAAAGATGTGAACATACACGCATGCATTCTCGCTGTTGCGGCCGCATGTGTTTCTTCTCGAAACATCCGGAGGCCTCTTAGTAAGCGAACGAAAGAGGCATCCTACGTGTCAGTTCGCCAGTTCTGTTGAGAACTGACGACTTCAGGCTTTAGCCTTCGTTGCATAAGAACTTCGCCCTGTCCTGCCTCCAGTCCTTGGCTCAGGTACTCAGTGCCAAGGCTCAGGTGGTAGACCTTGGGGTTGTATCGGCTGGATGAGAGGGCGTCAATACCATAAAAAAACTCAAGCGCCGCACCGTGTGATTGAAGTCGGTGCACGCGTTGCTGGTCATGCCTTGTGGGCATGCTGACTCTCTGCAATGTCACCCTCTTTAATTGTCCGTAGTCCGCAGACGATGACCTCTGTTTGCTTTACTCGGTCTGAATGCAGTTTAGGCGGCCCAGACCACCGCTCTGCAGCTGCATGCGGCGTTCGGAGCCCAGGAAACATACCTTGGATGAACAAAGCGGTCTGCTGGCAGCAAGAACGCGAGCTGTCATGAGTCATGGGTCCTCGTTGCTCCACAGCCCAAACGGCAGGACTCAAACGATTGGGAGAAGGATGCGGTCTGGCTTCGAGTGTTGAGCTTGCAGTTAGCCCGTACAGCTCTATCTTGATTGTCTAGGGCCTCGAAAGCCTTTTGTCGTCTAAACATGTCTAAACTTCCAGGAACGTCCTTTTCTCCCTCTTGGCTCGGAAGCCCCGATGATTTGCGAAGTCTGGCTATGAACATGGCACCCGTGGCACTGGAGCGTGGATCAAACCTACACGCGCCGGACAGCTTGAAAGCGGGTTTACATGGGACAGTCCTACTCTGTATGATGCATCGCGCGTGATGTGACAATGTGTTGCTTAAGGCTTCGGATCCTCCTGCATGGCCAGTCACCGCGTCCGTTGGCCTATAGCTGCCTGCAGCATTCTCCTTGTGCATGCTTTGACGGCCAGCGTCTACGGACGAACCTCTTTCGTCAGTCTCCTGCTTTGATGGCATTTCCCACGGGAGTTCATCAGCTGCTGCGTGTGGCTCCAGCTCCATAAAGCGACGGACCACCTCTTCGTTCTGCGCCTCGGAAAAGCTGCAGGTCGAATAGACGAGTACCCCGTTCTCCTTGAGAAGTTGAAAACCTCGCTGTAGAAGGTTGCACTGCAGCTGGGCTAACTCCCGCCGCTTCTGCGCGCTCAGCCATGGCATGTGTTCCTCCAGGGCTTGAAGATTGGAGACACGCCCACGATTGTCGAAGAATTTTCGTATGTGCTTTAACGATCCATCGTGGGCACACTCTGCATCAACAATCACACGATCAAAAAGTCCCGGCGGACTACTTGTACCTGCTGCAGTCTTCTGCCTTTTTCTCCTAGCCTGCTTTCTGTCACCACGCGTAAGGCCCTCAGACAAAATCTCCTCTCCGTCACCATTCCATGTCTGCCCGTCCGCAAGCCACAAACCCTTCACGGACTCGTGGACCTGGCATCGCTTCACCTGACTTCTTGCGACGGTAAGCCTTTGATGGGAACAGTCCACACCCGTCACGGAGCAAATGTCAGCTATGCAGCACAGTTTAGTTCCAGGGGCACAACAGATCTCCAAGACATGATCTCCCGGCTTCGGTTCTAAAGCCCAAACCGCCGCTAAGCTTGAAGCATCCATTCCAAACGCGGCACCGCGCTCGTAAAGGGCGCTTTTTCGGATGTTGGCCGTCTCTGGCACACGAAACAGCCGAAGCTTCGAGTGTTGTTCGGCAAATTCCTTTAGCCACTGGACTTCCAAAACTTCTTCTACGGAGCAGCTGAGGTTCTCCGCTATGCCGGTCGGGTCCAAAGACGAATCCCTGATTCGGACATACCTCTCCTCAGGCATCTCCAAGATAGCTTTGTATTCATCGGCTGTGAAGGGACAGCTTGCCAGGTAGTCACGGAAGATGTCTGGCAGTTCGATTGAGCTCGCCATGCCAGTGCTTCACAATGACGCGAATGCAGGCACATCATTTGGATCGATTCGTGTGGCACAATCACAACACATTGGCTGCATGGGGTTCAAGCTACAATAGTTCAGCTTCGCCTACAAGTGTCTGTGGGCAGCGACCAGAAGCGTTTCTGGGGAATCCTGAAGGTCTAGCTGGTGGGGAAGAAAGAAGACCTGCGGCAATTCTCCTGAGAGAAAGAGAGAGAGAGAGAGAGAGAGAGATATACACATACATACATCCTTGCATGCATGCATGCACGTGCTTGCAGTATGCATACATGAAAGTATACATGTATGTAAATGTGTACAGTATTATATATATATATACACACATGTAGGACTGGTTGTATGTATGTAGTTTGTGTATATAACTGTATGTGTGTATGACTGTATGTGTATGCGTGTGTGTATCTGTGGATGTGTGCATGTGCGGATGTGCGTACGTGTGCTGGGTGGGTGGGTGGGTGGGCGGGCAGAAGGGCGGGCGGAAGGAGGACGAACGGGCGGAGGCATGCATGGGTACATGTATGTGGGCATACATTTCTGTGCAACACATCTTCAACCTTTGGAAGGCTTCTTTATCCAATGTATGGGGAGCTCGCCATTTTCGGTCACATCTTTAGTTGTTCGACGGCCAGCATAGTATGTCTGCATGTCTGCATGCACGCATGCATACATACACGCATGTAGGGGCGTCTGTCTGTCTATTTGTCTGTCTGACTTTCTGTCTGGTTGCCTGCCTGTCTGATCTGCATGCATGTACATATGCATACATGCATCTGGGTGTATGTACGTACATATGTACAGTATGGGGCGTCTAGCAGTGTGGTTGTCTGTCTGGCTTTCTGCCTTGC
This sequence comes from Symbiodinium sp. CCMP2592, assembly GCA_905221615.1. NCBI lineage: Eukaryota > Dinophyceae > Suessiales > Symbiodiniaceae > Symbiodinium > Symbiodinium sp. CCMP2592. Next base: position 160,436 of record CAJNDT010004135.1, read on the forward strand.
TGCCTTATGTTTGCATGTATGCGCGTATGCAGGCGCACGCCTATGTATGTATGTGTGCCTGTATCATGCATTCATGCTGATGCGCACTTTGGGTGCTACAATAATGTTTGCACTCAATTCTTCAATTTGCTTTGCTATTGCATGCTCGTGACTTGGGGTGTTCGCTTCATCAATGTGCTCTTTCTAACTATTGTCAATTTGCAGCTGTCACTCCAACTGTATGCAATATGTGGTGCCATTGTTGTGCATGTGATTTTGCTCCCACTTGGCGCGACTCTCGCCGCGCATTGCAGGTTTGCGATATGTAGTCATCAAGTCTGTGCCAAAAGATTTGTCTTTTTACGAATGCATGAAAACGAGCTTGCAGTTCAAATTGCAAATCACTAGCACAAGAATGATTCCAGACTTCCGCAGCTTTTTGGAGCACCCAAAGCACGAGACGGAGAAGCCTAGGTTCAAGCCTAAGTGAGAAGCGTGCCGCAGACGCACTACAGTACTTTGAACGCAACGGATACCTCCATGATGCTTACCACCTCTTCTCTTCTCTTCCTAGCATTCTCCCGGCCCCTTCTTCTGTTTTCGGGACCGAGTCTTGATAGAATCCCGTCATTTTCGCATTACCGGGTGGGAAGGGGGATGAATCCTCTGGATGCACACTTACTGCAGCAAGCGTGTACATAACTGCATAGCATAAGCGCGCACCGAAAGACACGCTTGGAGACAAACAAACAAACAGACAGCCAGCCAGGATGGCAAGCCGGCCAAGGAACGAAGGACGGACGGACGGACATATACACATGCTCATTGACGTGCTAACATATCCGTGTCGACCATCGTGTCGACCTGCATCTTCGCCAAGTTTCGCTGTGCACGAAGCTGAGTGTTAGTGGCAGCATGCGCTGGGATGCCGGCATGTTCGAGCATGTGGGCCATCCCACGCTGATTCTGCGGCAAGGCGAGGTGTGCACAGATCGCATGCACTGCGAGGCCGAAGCGGAAGCACGTGTCCCAGTGCAAACCCGGGCCAGTGACGCAAAGCAGTCGAGTACCAGGGCCTCTTGTTCATCGATGGACCCCACGTGAAACTCCAAGTGCGCCTGATGGTCACAGGGCACTCGCATGATCCTTACGAGCAGCGACAACAAGCGACGGGGTCACTCCACTTGACGACTCGGTCGGCTGAGATTTAGGGCTCTTCACAGCTTTCACACCCGTTTAGCGAGTAAGCCTGGCCTCGACCCGTCCAGCTGGGACTTGATGTCGGAGAATCACGTATCTCATGCCATTCGCCAGCACCCCGCGCCTTCCAGGCATGGAAACCCGTGCAATCGCCCGCTTGCATTTCAACAGCACCAGTATGCACCCGAGTGCAGCACGAGAAGCAACGTCATGTTGAGCCGTGCTTTTGTCCGGTTTGCGTGGGGGTGCGAGAAGGACATCCTTCCGCATCAACTTCAGTAGCGCTTCCGTAGTGCCTTTTCAATCGGTCCGCGGGAGTTGGTTCTGCAGGTCGAGGCTCAAGTCTTGAGGGCAAACTTCGCTAAGGCCGCTAAGGTCTGCACGCACTGTTGACGGTGTGAAACGAAACGGCGTTTCCAGATGGTAAGGAATTTCGGTATTGAGTCCTATACTTCGGTTAAGCGCCGTTGGGGTTGCCGAAATGCCACCTAGGAAGGAATGCTGCTGACAAAAGGCCATGACGATGACTGCAAGTTGAATTCTGCTGGGCTTGGGGTCAACTTTCAAAGGTCCACCTTCCGCCAAGCTTCCACGCACGTCCTCTATCCTCCAGAAAAATCATGAGGATGATTAAGATAAAGCTTAAGATGAAGAGGATGGTGATGCTAAGGCGAACGTTTCTTCGACCACGATGAGGAATTAAGAAACTTGCCGGCGCTTCCCAAGCTTGAAAACAATTTGCAACGGAAAGCGGGCACACGGCCATAAGCGGAAAAGTACAGGCCTGCAGGCATACAGCCATGCAAACAAATTTCAAGAAAGCAAAGACATCTTGCAACTGCGGACTTCGGCTTCGGGAGTGCGGCTCTGGCCGTTTAAAGTTGGTTCCCCGGATCCATGTGCAGTGCCTCTGCTCAGCTAACTTCGGTCAGCACCCGTAATCTTCTCGAGTTTACTGCTGGGTTTACGGGGCTATTTTTACGCAGTTTTCGACGCGAACACTCGCACGAAGCAGGATGCACAGGTTTTTTGCCTCTTCATGGAAGGGTTAGATAGTCGGTTGAAGCCCTACGTTTCGGCGCTCATACATGACAATCCAGGCGAGAGAAGAGGTCACAACAACGACTCACAGAACGCCAGGCTAGGACAAGCAGCTCCATGCTGTCACCCTTCGTCTTGGGCATCCGACCCGGGAGACTCGTCGTTCGCCGATCTCCGGGTCGCTGTCGTTGGCTTGTGTGCCGAGAAGACTTGGCCTTTTCCCGACGGAGTTTCCTGGTACTGTGCAGTGCCGAGGGATATCGTGGGAGCGACCGGGCGGCCATCAGGCATATCTCATATCGCAGCTGTGGTCACTTTGCTGGTCTTGACATATCGGCAGCCGTAAACACAGCGCAGCAGGAGTTGGAGGCACGCTCTCCGTGTCAACGTGCATCTCTGAAACAGGAGAGCCAGTGCCCATGCTGCCACTGTCGGTGCTTCGTGTGTCCGGGTTATCTTCCTGGCTCAGTGCCAGCATGCTGTAAGCGCTCAGCAGCAATTGGAGGTGAGCCCTCCGTTGCCACGGTCTCCCCCGACGTGTCACGGAGGGTTATATCCTGTCAGCATCGAAGCTGTCTTCGCTGCCGCTGCCAGTGCTGCCAGTGTCGGTGCTTTCCGTGTCAAGCATCTTCCTGACTCTCTGCAGGGCAAGCATGCCGCACGCGCAGCGGTACGTAGTCGAATACCCGCCCTTTGCTACTACGGGCTTCTCGGCGGCAACTGGTTCTGCAGCCTGCGACTTCGCTTTGCAGCACTCAGGCTCGAAGAGCTTCCCCACAGCTTCGAGATTAGGTTCTGGTCCGCACCCCGCTGCAAGCAGCAATGAAATGACTGATCTTGCAGACCGAGGATCAGGTTCTGCTGCAGACTCGGCTGATGATTGCTCTGCGCCGGCTGGTAGTGGAGAGCATTCACGAGCAGATTTCTCCATGTGGTGTGTCTGCCTTCTATACTAGAGAGCAGACACACAGGGGCAGGTAGTCTGCAGCAGTGGAGTGTAGACTAGCTAGACTCCACTGCTGCAATCTACCCACCGCGGTTGAAAGATGTTGAAAGAACTGCTGCTCACTAAGCAACTTTTATCTCAATTGAGCTGCGAATGGGATCGCTCAGACGATGTTGGAGCCGGACTGCTTGTTTTGGACTTTGGGTCTTGCTTCTTGACATCCCGTGCCAGTTCGCTGAGGCTTTAGGTTTCCATTTCGGGGGGTTCTGGGATATCTAGGCATGACTTATCCTGACCTTCCGCGGAAAGTGCTTCCGTGCACGCAGTCCCGCGCAAGGCTTTCCAGCGGAAACGATTCATGTTGCACGACCTAGTCGTTCTGAAAGGAGCGCGAGCAAAAACCGCGGCTCTGAAACAATCGGTCAGTAAAATGGAGTCCGAAAGCCTCTCGCGTGCGCCGGAGCCATCTGTCTGCACTGTTGCCGGTGTCTCCTGCGAGGGTCAGAGCACACCTAGTTTTGCCAAGTTCAAGGCTTCAGAGCCCGGAACCCTCACCATCAACATGACAAGATCACTGATGATCAGGCTCGTCCCAGACATCCCACATTCAGACATGCGTGGCGCATCTGTGCAGGGCCTGCAGGGCAGTCGCCTTTGATGTTAAGGAACTCTTGCGTGAAGATGATTTCTTCCTTGCCTGATGCAGCAACACACGAAGCAAGGGCGGCACTGCACCTCTCCAACCTCGACATATCGCTCTACGACTGTGCTTTGATCATGGAGATGTGGAAATCGAGAGCCGCATCAACAAAGTCTGGGCCGCTTTCAAGTACACATGCTAGACAAGCTAGAACTAGAACAACCCATCGCCTGGAATACCGAGCTAGGCCAGACATCCAAGAGAAGAAGCGAGCAAAGTAGCTACTTGCGTCGATGTGCCTCGAGGTGCTAAGACTGCTAAGATCAAGTAGCCAAATTGGCCTTTTTATGGCGATAGCTCATGCAGGTGCGAGATGACCTTGGTGCCCGGGCCAACGAGGTGCCTGGTCCACGTGTTTGAGCAGGTTTCCTGTCAAGGTAGGCCAAGATCTGAATTGCGAAACACATCCTGGATGTGCAGCCCCGGTGGGCAAATTCAATGCCACTCGAGCAGCTTGATTTGCACATAAGTAGCCGCCCTTTGTTACACCGGGCTCGTGGGAATAGGTGGTGCGTAACTGAGGTTAAGCATGATGCAAGTTATTGACTGGAACGACTGCTGGGGCATCAGAAGAGCAGTCCAACCAAAATACTCAATGCTGATGGGATCTCTTTATGCCTGCACGCAGATTTCATAGACGGCGCATGTGCAAGATCAGTGGTTCCGGTCCCGAACAATCTACAATCCATCCCACCAAATTCATCACGCAAAGATGCACCGGTCATGGGTCCTCACCGAGGTGACAAGCTGTGTTTAAAGCATGTGCGAAGCATCTGCAATATGTATGTACCTTCACGCCGCGAGCCACTGTAAAATTTAAATGTAAAGTTAGCGACCCGATCATGGATGCATGCCACGTAATACCCGAACAAGCTCAGTGTGGCCTTTTCACGTAAGCAGCCTCCTTTTGCCGCTTGTCGCATGGCCCGGCTAGGGTTGGTTGGCGGCGCATCACAAACCAATGGTCTCCAGACCAGCACAAAGGCATCGTGACTCCGAACATGTAATACAGTACGAAAACACCCAACAACGCCGGCAGTGCCGGTAGCCCGACTAAGGGAAACCCGTCGTTATGAGCACTTGTCCAAACTGAAGGTCGTCAACTTTACGAAAAGGACAAGTGGCGGAGGCTAGTTAGTTTATTCTAAGAGAAACAAACTTTAGCAATTTACTTCCAGGGTTTAAACGATTAAACCAACTAACTCGTCGGGCCGGAGTTTGTTTTTCTGAAAGAAACTAACTAATATGCTTCGGGGAAGAGGGTGAGGGGGGGGGGAGAAACTAACTAACTCGCTCGCCCGGGGTTTGTTTCTTCGAGAAGAAACTAACCCTGGGTGGAGGAGTTTGTTCCTCCTACAGAAACAAACTCTGGGGGAGGGGTTTGTTTTCAGAAAGAAAAACAAACTCCGACGGGGGGGGGGGGGGCAGGGGAGTTTGAAACTGCCTAACTCGCTCGGCCGGGGTTTGTTTCTTCCAGAAAACACTAACTTTAGGTGGAGGAGTTTGTTTTTCCTACAACAACAAATTGTGGGGGAGGGGTTTGTTTTCAGAAGGAAAAACGAACTCCGAAGGGGGGGGGGTGTGCAGGGGAGTTTGAAACTAACTAACTCGCTCGGCCGGGGTTTGTTTCTTCGAGAAAAAGCTAACTTTAGGTGGAGGAGTTTGTTTTTCCTACAACAACAAACTCCGAAAGGGGGAGTGCAAGTGAGTTTGTTTTTCCTAAAAAAAAGACCTCTGGGGGGAGGGGTTGAGTTTGTCTCTCCGGAAGAAAACAAACGCTTGCGGATCATCTTTGTTTGGGTCACGAAGAGCCAGCTTGGAGAGGAGAGGAAAACAAACTAGATTGAAACTCCGGTTCGACGAGTTTGTTTCAGCGGGTACAAACAAACTCCGACCAGGGAGTTTGTTTCAGCGGTGAGATGCAAACTCCGATGGGAGAAGTTTGTTTGTTTAAGTGGCGCTAGGCGGCGGCGCAGGGGTGCAGGGGGGGTTTGATTTTCCTACAAAAAGAAATTCTGGGGGAGGGGTTTGTTTTTCCTCGGAAAAACAGACTCCGAGGGCGGTTTGTTTTCCATGTCTAAACTAACTTGCCGAAGGCTTGTTGTTCTATGTCTAAACTAAATAAACCCCATAAAAGGTTTGTTTTCCATGTCTAACTAACTTGCGCCTACCCGGTACTCCAAAAGTTTGATTTTCTGTGTTTAAACTAACTAAACCCTAGAAAAGGTTTGTTTTCCGTGTCCAAACTAGCTTGCCGAAAGTTTGTTTTCTGTGTTTTAAACTAACTAGAGCCTATATGTGAAAGTTCTGTTCTTCATGTCTAAACTAACTTGCGCCTGCCCGGTACTCCGAAAGTTTGTTTTTCTGTGTTTAAACTAGCTAAACCCTATAACAGGTTTTTTTCCATGTCTAAACTAACTTGCCGAAAGTTTGTTTTTCCTGTGTTTTACACTAACTAGACCCTATATGTGAAAGTTCTGTTTTTCATTTCTAAACTAACTTGCGCCTACCCGGTACTCCGTTGTTTTGTTTTTCTGTGTTTAAACTAACGCAACCCTATGAAAGGTTTGCTTTCCGTGTCTATAAACTAACTTTCCGAAAGTTTGTTTTTCTGTGTTTAAATTAGCTAAACACTGTAACAGGTTTGCTTTCCATGTCTAAACTAACTTGCGCCTACCCGGTACTCCGAAAGTTTGTTCTTCTGTGTTTAAACAAACTAAACCCCATAAAAGGTTTGTTTTCCATGTGTAAACTAACTTGCCGACAGTTGGTTTTCTGTCTTTAAACTATAACTGAACCCTATAAAAGGTTTGTTTTCCATGTCTAAACTAACTTGCGTCTGCCCTATTTGACGAAAAGAGGCCACGGTGAGACACTTCCCCGCGGCCCAAGACGGGGCCTCGATGCTGCGGCCGCAGCCAAGACCGTGGCACCCGCGGCAATGGTCGAGGACAGACCTGTGCCAGTAGCAACCGCATGCAAAGTCGCAATGCTCATAGCGTTCCTACACCACCAGCATTGACCGTTCCCAAATCGAACTCATCAGGAGTCCAACGCACCTCGATCTGGAGCCTCATACGCTGCCCGGTCGCGGCGCAAGCCGAGTCTGCAGGTGTCTTCGAAAGTTTCATCTGTCTCTAGAAGTATGCGTGCATGTGTTGCACATAAACATGCTTGTTGGTGCCCAGCCATGCGCTTCCAAAACAGAATGCTGTCAGAATAGTGGGAATACCACCACGATAATATCTAAAGCTTGTGGCTTACCATTGCACACCTACTGTCCTCGAATGACCAAACAAAGCGAAATTTGACCTTCCACTCTGTGTTGCCGGCTGGATCTGCTGCGGTTTAGTTTGAGACCTCTTGCAGGGTCTGGGCTTCATGGAGACTGAACTTTGTGAATTGGAAGCTACCCCGCCTAGCGACTGGCACTGCGCGCGGTGCCCCCGCGAGCGTGAAGGCCTAATCAGTGCACGATAGCCGAGGGAAGATCGCGATGTGTCTCCAGGCAGAAACGAATTCAGCTGGGCAGGGTCTGAACGTAAGGCCCTACAGGCTTTGCGCTCACTTCTACCTCGGCTTCAACTTGCGATGTGGCCGGTCGGCCCAACATCGTCCAAAGGATCCGTGGGCCCCAACCTCCGTGAGTGATGCCATGGCAACCACGGAGAATTTTTGTGTAGGAATAGTATCTGATCTCCGGTCAGTCCAACTCTTTCACTATGGTTGTTGATGCTTCGTCTGCTCGAAAGTCGGAATACTGTGCAACCTGCAGCCGGCATGCTTGAACAAATCGTGGCTCGCTATATCGCGCTCGGATTCTGGCGAGTCCTCGGTTGAAGTTGTTGAAGTGGCATACAGCATAACTACATCTAAAAGTGCGCAGGCTGGCATACCATGAGGATACAATTCCGTACAGCGACACTGACAAACAAGCAAGACTTGACTGCTTGCATCCCAGAGAACGCTTAAACAGGGTCTCTTTTTCTGACCGTCCAGTAACTGCAGAGCACCTGTCTAAGCCTGAGCACTTTGGCTCAGAACGACTTTGGGGCTCACACATGCATCACACGCTGAAGGAGGTCGGCCACACGACGGGCGGCGCTCTCCCCATCACGGAGGGCCCCCTGTCAACGCGAAGTCTTACGGCATTTCCGTCACGATTCTGAATGCCCCTGATCACAAAAAAGACACGACGTCTTGCAACCCATTCGGTTTGAACACAAGTAGTGATTAGTTGATCAAATGCGCAAAAGTTCAGTCTCCCTTCTTCCGGAAGAAAGGCAACACATGTCAGAAAGAAGTGCAAGCCCTTCGTGACCTTCGTGCCTACGTTAAATGTCAAGTTTCAGCTATTTAGTGAAGTACGCCGAACGTCTACCCAAAATTGCGGCCAAAAGCTGAATCTGGCAAGCAAACATCGCAGCCGGCACGATTACATTTGGCGTTGTTGTTGTTGTTGTTGTTGTCAATAGCTGGGGTGGGGGGTTTCTGCTGCACCTTTGCTAAAAGCCCGGCACCTCGATGTAGCCGTTGCCAAAGCCAATGTGGTAGTCTGAGCCTAAGCCAGCTGCTTCGTGGCAGTCTCTCAGACACAGCCCGGTTGAATTCCCGGCGTTTGCATCGCATCTGCACCCCTCTGCCTGCCAAAAAAACATTCGGGAGCTTCTCCATCTGCTGGAACGCCGACCAGAACCTCAGAGCCCGCCCCAACGCGCGCGGATCGCCGTCCGATGCTTTGGTCGAAGATCTACTCAGCCACGGAGCTCTGGAACGGACATCACACCCGGCGAGAAGAAGCCGGTGTACGCCCCTCTGGCAAAAGGCTGATCCTGAATAGGTGCTGCGACAGAAAGAAGACCACGGTCTCTCACTTCCTCTAAAACCAAGCATCTGCCCAGTTGTGGGCTACGAAGCTCGGCTTCAATGTTTTCGCCTTCAGGAGTTGTCTTCAGGCTGAACTTCACATTGACTCGACGTCAGTATCTCAGGAGCGTCATGCTACCCTGACTGGCGTTTCGCCTTTGAGCTGTTGAAGCTCATGGCCAGGAACTCAACGAACCTCTCCTGACAGAGCCCAGAAGCCGCACGGTTGCTTTCTGCGCTGTTGCTTGTAGCGTAACTCCTCTGGTTGATTTGGACTCTGAATGACTCTGATCTAGCCTGTATTTTGCCCGAAATTTTACCCTTCGAACCAGTAGATCCAGATAGGACCAGATAGGTATAGGCACCACACACACACACTAAGAGCTGGAAGGCCGCGATGGAGGGAAGAGGCGCAGCCAAAGCTGCTGGCAATGATTTGTGCACAGTGCAGAAGCCCATCACCGTGTAGGTACACGTGATGAAGCACTCGCCCCGGCCGAGCAAAGTTTCATGGAAACAGGTTGAAATACTAGAACACGGCGGTAGCATGAAACGCGTCTGATTGAAATCTGATTGAGCAGCAAGAATACCAAGAGTACTAAGAAGATCACCGGTCACCAATAAAGTATGTTGCACAAAGGTTCACTGTTATTCAGGGGCTCCGAGACATGATACTCTAAGGGTGCACAGAGGCATACAATGTGTATAGGCATATGCGCTTCGACAAGCATACCGACATAAATACATACGTAATCATACATATCTACCTGCATAACTGCATACGTACATACAGGCATACATGCTTGCATGCACATACAAACTATTGCATGAGTGTATGCCTTTCTACGAAACCCTACATCAAAGAAAACATGCACGCAAATGACCCTGGATGGACATACATATATATATATATATGTGCACACACCTACATGTACACACCTATGCATAAATATACACCTACATACACATACGCACGTACATACATACATCTTGCATGTGTATATATATATATATACAAACTAATGTACATATGTACATATACATGTATGTGTGTGTACATATATTCACACCATATCGAATAATATCACGCCATGTCACATCAAACCATATCATGCCAATCAAGTCATACCGTATCAGATCCTATCCAATCACACCATGGATTTCATAAGTATGTACCCCAGAACCAACAATTCGCACTCATGTACTGTTAGGCCAACGAGATTCCTCTTCGAGGGATGAAAACTGCAAGTTCGGGGTCGTTCAGGGTCCGGAGTTCGGCGGCTCGCGACGCGGAATACTCTGATGCTGACTATTGATACGCTCTCATGCTGTAATCCGCTGTTCAAAGATTGCAGAAGATATGCCCTGATATTGTAATATTACTTTTTAGTGTGTCAATACTTCTAGAATTCCAGATTTGCCTGGGCGAAGTCTTCCAGATTTCCAGATTATGCCATGTCTGTCAGATTATGCAACCCGGAATCCAGATTCACAGGGGTTAAGTCTTCCAGATTTCTAGAAGTCCAGATTATACAATTTGGAGTTCTAGAAGTCTAGAACAATCTAGACCAACCTTGCAGGATCAATTCCCTAAATTCCCTAACCCTTATAGCCCTGTGTACTGGATTTAAAAATTCTCCCTAAATTCCCTAAGTCTGACTCTCGTGGTTAGGATTCAGTGTTTGTTCCCATTCGTGGGTAGGGAATTTCGACTCGCACGCTCGCTCCATGCAGGCACGGCTTCATAAGGTCTCCTTGCTACCGTTACTACCGTGATATGCGAGCCGGCAGGTCTGTAGCAGGACAAAGAAGGTAAGCCCGAAGAAGCACAGTGAAAAGTGTAAGACAGTGAGTATGTGTACCTGCCCGGCTCGAGGTTGTGGCTACTGCCTGGTGTTCGGCGTGACCCCTTTTATTTGGGTGTACCGATTCTCGCACCACGATTTGGGCTAGTACCCTTTTCTTAAGGGGAGGATGCCTTAACATCTACTTTTGGGCCTCTACCTGTGCAACTTATACTTCAAACACGATTCAGACCTCTATATAAGTGCAGAACACATTTCGGACTCGTGGGGTCAGGAATTAGAAACATTCGTACCACACCACCCAAGACTTTGAGACCTCGCCCTCGATTCCGAAATCTTCCCTTGACTGAGGACTGAAAGCTGAATAACCACAAAAAACCAGAACCCCTTTCCAACCTCTGTGTTTCCAGCGGCTCGATCGGTGTCCACGGCCACAAGCAGCGATCGAACAGGCAGCTTGGAGGGTTCAGACAGTTCTGGGTAGTGATAAGAGTAGTAGTACTAGTAGTGGTGGTGGTGGTGGTCGTAGTACTGATGGTGCTACTCGTAGTGAAGTAGAAGAAGAAGTAGTAGAAGTAGCAGAAGTAGTAGTAGTAGAAGTTGTAATTAGTCGTAGTTGTAGTAGCAAAAGCAGAATTAGCAGCAGCAGTTTCAGAAGTGGTGGTAGTGGTAGTGGCAGTGGAAGTAGTAGTTGTTATAGTAGTAGTGTAGCAGTAGCAGTAGCCGTAGCGGTAGTGGTAAGGGTAACAAGTGCTAGTAGTATTAGTATACGTAGCACGAAGAGCAGTAGCAGTAGAGGTACTCGTAGTCGTAGCACTTGTCGTTTGTAGAGAACATGCGGCTGCTGCTCGCGACTGCTGGCGACTGCTGGCCCTTCACAGCTGCCTAGCTTCGATGCTCGGAATGAATTAGCTACATGCCCAGCTTCTCGAACTCTAAGTGGTATCGGATGAGCATCCGCTGCATTGTGCGCTGCCCGCATGTACGTGCTGCAACACGCCGTGAAATTCGCGAGCATATGCCAACGAAGTCTTCGCTCATGTCAGTCAAATGAGCAGCCGGGGACATAATTGCCTGCGCTCCGGTAGCCAATATGCGTACCAGTCGAACTTGCACGTGCTTGAACATATGCAAACTCGGTTCGAGGTGGTACAAAGATTTCCCCATCCGGAAAAACTCCATAGCAAGATGCTTGTAGCATGCACAGAAAAGCTCGACCGAAGCGGCTGCTGATTCAGCTTCGCTGCGAGAAAGCCATAAGCCGTTCTTGTGCAATATCTGGAAGAAACGAAGACAACCACAACAAGCATCCTCAATAGCTCTGCAAATCTCACCTTTCTCAGGATCCTGAAGCCACGTGCGCCCGGAACGTCCAGACCCGTCTGGCAAGACAGGCCCATGTCTCAGCAGCAACAGCAGCCATCGCATAAGCATCATTGAATCAGCCGCTTTCCATCCTTACATGGGAAGCACTGCAAACGGGAAGTGCAACGAAATTTACTACTTATATCGAAGCAACAGAAACCCAAACGAACAAAAACGAAATGTACCAGGCTCCACCATATGGAAAACAAGTGCGGCGACCCCAGTGAAAGCCTTCCTTCGAAAACATCTTCAAGTTGGGTGTTTGTTTGATCTCATGCCGGCAGCAAAATACGAAGTCATCGTGTGATAATTCAAGGAGTGCCGCCACACTGTCGTCTGTACCAGGAATGAAGCCCCAATCACCCAGTGCCACCACTGTTGAAGCAATGAAATGTCGAGCTATTCCGAGCTTCACCAAGTGCATGCAGTCTGACCTAAAGATTTTCTCCGGCGCTTGCAATGAAAAAGGTATCGGCAAGAGGCACGATGGCTTTCGACGAGTCCAAGGTCTTTCAGCAAACAGTGTGTCCAACCATGGTGCCGATGAACTCATGTCCTCCCAGGCTCCATTGCCTGGTTTTCCTGCTAAACAAAGGTGGCATACTCCACATGATCCCTGGATTCGTTGAAAACTGCGAGTGAACTGTCCAGCCTTGTTCAAGGCAGGGGAGTCCCCTTTCATCCCGATAACAATCGGGAACCAAACCTCTCCCGATGCATCCTGGATTCCGCTTGTAAATAAATCTGCTAAATCCTGAACAGCAGCACCGAATACGTCGAACCAGAATTGCTTCTGCTTCTTTTTATATGCTCTGTGTGGAAGCACATACAAAAGCAGCCGGGACACGAGAGAGTTGCCCCGCCCCGTATGGTCTGAGCCCTGCCAACAAGTCTCGAACGTCCATCCTTTTGACTCAGCCAGCTTTTGACAATTGCCAAATGATTTCTGTCCCCAAACAGTCTCTAGCCCGACCACTTGAATCGGCGCTTTGCGAAGGCCGCGACCTTCGTCGGCATAAAGCATCACGGGGAAGCAGCGTTTTAAACGGTGACCGTGAGTTTGGTACACGAGGTGGTCACCGTCTTCCAATTGGTAGGCTGCCCAAAAAGCTTCTATGAATGTATCAAGACCAGGGTGACCACGGGGGAACCCGCCGAAAAGCACCCCTGGTTTCCGGCACAAGTAATACTCGAGCACTTTCGAAGGTTTGCACATTGGAGCGAAAAGTATGCCCTTGCTGAAATAGTACATGTCGATGGGCAGAGAAAGCCCCCACTGCCGAATGACCCGGTGCAGCCCAGTCTCGGCGTGTGGCAACGTCGATGCTGATAGTGTTTTCACCCCTTGCAAGAGCAATGGCTGCTCTTCTTCAATAGCTTTGGCAAAGCGAACCACGTTTGCGGCCGTATCCTTATGTTCGCAGAATCTATAGGAATCACCTATGCTCAAGAATGGAAACAATTTGAAATCATACCGTGTGTATCCCATTAAACACCTGCTGTTCACGACAAGCTGCTCCCATTGCCAGTGAGGTAACCAGCTTGCGAGCCGTTGGCCCCGGCTTCCATCCTGCGTAGGGGCATGCACATGCTTATACAGGTTTGTGTGTGTGTGCATCCTTGCCAAAGCCATGTTAATCAAATCGAAACACTTGGTATGTGTGTGCATCCTTGCCGAAACCATGTTAATCGAATCGAAACACTTGTGCCTCAGCGTGCATACATGGCACATCCTTTTTCATCACCCGGCATCGGACAGGTTCGCACTGCACAGCATGAAAGACCGCCCACGGTCCCTCCTAAGCTGCCTGCATTCCCATCTCGATCACACGACGGTCGCTCTACGCAGACTGCTTTCCGGTCTTACGTTTCGGAGCACATTTCGGATCGGCCTTTGGCCCGGGTGCCTGCTTTGCTGCAGCAGCTTTTGCTTTTGCATCCGGTTGCGCTTTGCGCTTCGGTGCCGCTGCTTTTGCCCGCTGCTCAAGACTCACACTCTCGAGGGCCCTCGGATGTACGTATAGTGAAAGTATATACAGCCCACTAGAATGGTACACAGCACTCAGCACAGAAATACTCGCACATAGCAAAGTACCGGATTGAGCCACGTTGCGTGCGCTTGGCCTTCTTGTAGAAGTCCTTGAGGCTGTCCAGCCTCGGAGCACATGCATCTCTAGTTGTGCGTGTGTGTGTGTGTGTGTGTGTTTGTGTGTACCAGTGCATGCTGTTCACGTACTGAGCACACATGAAGTCCAGAACTAATCAAGAACCCCAGAAGCCGTAGCACCAGGAGCTCGTATGAACATGAGCTGCAAGTGTGAGTTCAACATTGATAATTTTGCCTAGCAACATTGCAGTTGTGTATCCTTCCACTGCACCATCGCAGTAGGTTTCATCGATCTTGTCGTAGCATTCATCAAACTTCTTGATGGAGTTCTGCAGCTTCTCAATCAGCCTCGGCTTCGCATAGATGATGCAGCAGCTCGGGTCGGGATTCGAGGGTTGATTCAAGGCCTCAGTAACCATATGACACATTTACGATTTGGCGGTTTGCTATTGGTCTTGATTGGGATCACCGGTTATTTTTGTATGCATTGGTGATTCGGAGCTGAGATATAAGTTTAAGGGTTTATATAATGCTGGGGTCACACAGACATACATACACATAAGTCTGCCACATAAGGGGGTTTAGCATTGATCGAAAAGTCTTTATCTGGTTTTGGGATATGACTGAGATGATGTTAACTGTCGCGGTTAGGGGTCAACACACACTGTGCGCATGAAGGCTTTGAGTCTTCACATTGGATTGGGTACATTTGACCGGGTTCGGGTTTGCTCGGGGTAGTGTGTGGCTTGGTATAGTGTTCAATGGCAGGGTTTGGGTTCGGGCTCGGAAAATCCTTAGGTGGTTCTAGTATATAATGCGGAGGAGTGAAAGATCAAATGAAACCCACCATATATTTGTAACCATCTAAGGCGGGGCACGAATTGATGTTGTTATTGCGCTCGGAAACAGGGGTGGCTTCCAAACGGCCCAAAGCCTCGGCGATCTTGGTGGACCGAACCTGGATAGCATTCTTGTAGGTGTTGGCAAGATCCTGGGGTCGCTTGCCTTCAATCGAAGGCAACCCAAGATCATCGTCAGGACCCGGAGCTCCTTAGGAAAGGCCCAGGCAGAGATATAGTAACATATGATGATGCAACCCTGACAATGCCGGTACTGCTTAGCATCCTCCACCCACGACCTTTTGGTCACCCATGGTGGCATCGAAGCCCGAAAGATCGAAGGTGACATCTTTGCCCAGCTCCACTTCGTTGCCTTCGCCACCGACCTCTTGCTCGAAGGATACCGTCTCGGACTCCCTAACAAGTTGCGACTGCCGCATGCTAGCCGAGCATTTGGTTTCCATCCAATACTTCATCGGCTTTTTCTTGTTGTAGGTGTCAGCCTGGGATGAAGTGGGACTTTAGTTGTTGGGGTTTGTTGAAGCTAGCTAGGGCTAGGGTTCTATAGACATCATCTATTGCATGCTGTGGGGCACGTCTGAAGCTTTGTGGATTGGCATCGCCAAAGGCGATGATGTCACGGATGCGTTCCCTTAGATTTCGGAAGGTCTACAGTCGGTCTTGTCAAGTCTGTCAGATTAAGGCAACAAACAGCCCAAGCCCCCTAAACTTAATGACTCAACAACAAGTGGCTCAGGCACATTCATGTCCTTCATCTCTTGCTCCGTATAGTAATCCCCGGTAATCTCCAACGATACGGCCTTCTCTTTCTGGGTCAGCACAACAACCTCCTTGATGAAGCTCTCCTGTACATACAGATGATTCTATGTATCATTCAGCAAACAAAGAACTGAAGCACAAAGATCGGAAATGACCAACAACTAGGTTCAACAGCTATAGCATGCACCGTGAGAATCCTTTTGGAAGTTGTGTTTGACCAGCAACTTGAGAAGGCCCTCGCGCTCGTTGCCACCAGCCACGTATTTGTCAACCACCTCTTTCGGAACAGCATACGTGCCGTTAGCACGAGGGGCACAAAGCCTCCTCAATCGTTGCCTCGCTGCTGGCAGGGCGACCTGGTCCTCCTGCTCGGCCTTGGCTGCTCCGTTGGCAGCCATCTGCCCCTCAGCGGCAGACTGCATAGCTTCACGTGCAGCTTCACGAGCAGCTTCACGTGCAGCTTCACGTGCCGCTTCCTTCTCAGCTTCACGCTGAATCTGAGCCTTGGGGCCATGATCAGCATGAAGCTTGGCATTCATCATGAACAGCATTTGCTTCAGCTGGGCAATCTCAGCATCTTTGGAAGTCTCACTTGAACCACCGGTGCTGCCATTGCCCTCTGCCATCTGCCCTGCAGCTTTCACCACTGCACCCTCCTCCGAATCGAGCTGTAACCCTAAGGCCTCGAACTTCTGCTGGAGGGAAAGGATCCCCGGGGTCTCTTGTGAGTGAACCATGGAAGTTCCCGAAGGCTTCGGAAGGCCTGTAGCACTTGAAGCCATCCCAGGATCCACTGCAACCGGCGGCGATGCAACCTGGGATCGTGGGCTTTGGATTTGGTGATGTAGTGACTCGGCTTTGGGTTGCTAGTTCGTGACAGGCTATCTAAATTCGGAAAGGTTGCTACATGGCCATCATAGGGGTCCATCTCGGTCGGTGGGCAAGGAGACGTCACCATGGTGTCCATGAAGTGGATGTGCCGCTTTGGGGTGATTCCAGGCTGGGTTTCGGCATCTGCCACGGGATCATAGGGAGTCTTCGAGGGACCAGGAGTCTTCGAGGGAGTCTTCGAGGGACCAGGAGTCTTCGATGGAGTCTTCGAGGTTGTCTTCGACGGAGTCGGAGTCTCGGGCTTGTAAGGACTCAGGAAGAGCTTTGCAGGCGAGACATCCATGTCATATCCATCCTCTAGGATAGGGTTCATCATCTGCTTGGTTTCTGGGCCTGGGGAGGGGCTGCCGAGCTGATCCTTTAGTGCTGTGAGCAGCACATCATCATTCTCCAACAGCACACAATCCAGGTCCCCGGAGTCCATCTGTGCCCTGTGCTTCTTAAGTGTGGGCTGAGGTGAAGGAGTGGCCCCAGCCACCGGTGTGCACCTCGTGCCACGCTTCGCATTGAGCTCCTCGCGCTCGATTTCAGCCTCGAGGGCCTGCCAGTCACTGTGGATTTCAGGGAGTAATTGGGCCTTAGGTCGACAAGTTAGGGCCGGGATTGGTCGGGTAGGACTACTTCAAGCATATAATTAGTATGGAATCCACACCTGTAGAAACCTTAGACCACATGCAAACCCTACATCAAACCCTACACCACCTGGGAATTGCTGGTTTGTCCTCGAGATTTTCTTAGGGCTTGCATGGGGCCTTTATAGGGGTTCAAAGGAGGGTTTGTTTATAGTCGGCTTGCATGGGGCCTTTATAGGGGTTCAAAAGAGGGTTTGTTTATAGTCGGGACACCTTACTTACACTTCCTCTAGGCCCCGGACCACCTCCTATGCATACCCTGTACAAGCCAAAACATCAACACTCAAAGCCAGGGTTTTGTCTTGGAGTCCTTTAGACTGTATTTATATACACATACAATATATACATATGTACACTTATGAGGCCTCATTATTTGTCTACGTAACATGTAAGACAACGTGTATAAGTTGTAGAATAGACTGTGTAGGTAACCGTACCGGTCTGGGTGTTCAGGAAGCCAGGCAGTGCTAAAGCTCTACATCGAGCTTTGGGTGGGATGACCATGTGTATATATATATGTATATATATATAATGTATATGAGTGTATGTGCATTATTGTTTATATGCAATGGTTCATTTTGCACTTAATTGTTCATTAGTTTAACCTCTAGTTCAAAAAACAACTGGCTCTAAGCAATCCCCTGCATGAGTTTCAAGCCGAAGCAGCACACTCCATGCAAGCATCGATCATCCCACACAAAGAACCCTGTACTACCACACTCTCAGACCCAATAGATTCGGCAACGATCTTCAAGATACCGAAAGAACCGAATAGAACACCCTCTCAATGTGCCCACCTTGATATCAGCATCAATCTGCTCGTCCTTGACCTGCTGCTGGTCCACCAAGGAAAGCGCTTCCTGCAAAGTGGCCGTGCTGAAAGACTTCGACACAAGGTGTCTCGTCTCAGGTGGGGCCTCCGACATGATCAGACGAGCCTCGAAAGGCCCCCTTGCTAAAGCAGCTAGGCACGAAAAATCCTTGAGGATCCCAGGCAATATCAGGCACGGGGCATGACTCAGCAGCTGCATGTGAGGCAAGTCAAGACTATGCCGGCTATGCATGTGGTATATTAGTTCATCGCAAGCTGACACAGCTGGCCCACTAAACTTCTCTCATGCTGGATTCGGTGCAACGATAATCCATGCTGCACTCAGAAGCCCAAATCGGCACTCAGTAGTACCTAGGGCAAAATAATTACCGGGGCCTCCTGCAGATGAACGGATAATAACAATTGGATTCAGGGATAACACCAATCCGTGTGCATATGGACTCAGTCAAATAGCCTTGCAGAGTGCATGCAACTTACAAACGATTTCAGCAGGCCCCGAAGCCGGTGTGAGCAAGCACACACCAGTCATTGTGACAGGTACCGTTGCTAGCATTTAAGCCACCAAAGAAGCTTCGCCACGGCTCTGTATTTATAAAGTGACAGCCATACCTTGCAAGACACACTATTTCCTAACATTGGGAAGCACAGCTATGTCCTTTTGGCCAAAGCACACTTCGGTGGGACAAGGCAACGATAAACCACATATGCAAAAAAGGGCCCAGCACCTGAAAGGTCAACCCCTTCCCCTCCCCTTCTGATGTTCATATTACCCGGACTGCCCTGGTAACGGCGGATAAGGGCGGCTTCTACGAATCCCACAGCGACTGGATCCCTCAGAGCTACCAGGACCTTCATTTCTGACCAGGCTTGGGTGGTGTCTTTGACATATCCGATCTGCCAACGTTCGACTGGGTTGCGAGTTATGCCTATCTTGTATATGGCAGGGTATTTGCCAAATACGGAGTTTATGGAGATCTCGCAGTGGTCCAGGATAGCAGAGGGTACAGTAGCCCCACATAGGTCGAAGACCACACGGCTGTTGGCGAAGGACGTGCTTCGAAGAGATGGTATGATGTCATCCAGCATTCTAGGCAAACCTGTAACCGTCTCAGGCAGCAGAGTAAGCCAGTGCCAAGGGTCGCGGTTTTGTTTTCGGGACATACCGGGCTTCTTCACTGTGAGCTCATTGGAAGGCACTGCAGGAAGGGATGCCACTTTCAATCGGATATGCAGGTCTTGGGCAAGGGCACGTAGATTTTCAATCTCCTGCTGAAGACTCCTTATCTGCGCATCCTTGCCACAGCAACAAGCAGCCGGTTGCGAGGCCAGCCAATCCTCGAACGTGACCTCTTCGTCTGTCTCCCAGAGACACGAACCCAAGCTCCGAAGTCGTTTTGCCATGGTGGGATCTTTGCTACGGAGTACTAGTAACTCTTGTACCAAATATGAGAAATAATTATCGGGTTTATACATCTCTATTGGGTGCAGTGTATATAGCTTTTCCAAATCTAGCATTGGGTTTTGAACATAAAATTCAAGGATTGCAGGAACTTCCTTATCGACACATCACATAGCACAGTCTGGAGGGTTGTGCAAGGCTGCTGATCGCTGGAGCACGACAGAACACTTGCATTTACCACTACAAAGGCACGAGCTGGGATGCTAGCTAGATCGTCTAAAACAACCACGGCCAGCGTTGAACTAGGCATGGCTACAATACTGGGTTTCTGGGGCACTTTGTGTGGGGAGTACACAGAATTGGCTGCGGGGTACCACCAAAGAGTGTAAGGGACGTTTACAAAGCATACAGGCACGTAGGGGCGTGTACGGGCGTGTACGGGCGTGTACGGGCGTGTACGCCCGAGCACGGTGCACGCTTATTTTCGGCCTTTTGTTGGGAGAATCCGGCCTATGTACGGGTACAGCTGTGTACGGGTTGTTTTGTCGGTACTACAGGCGTGTACGGGTTGCGGTGTCCCGGGGTGAACCCGAACCGAACCGAAGAGAAACGAACAGAACCGAACACACCCACACCCCACACACACAACTACAGCCCCCAAACTCATCGATAGAGCTTTAGCAGCCTGCCGAACCCCGAGCCCAGCCCCGACTACTCCCTTTCGAGAACAATAAGAACCCATCTAAGAGTCTTCATCGATTGCCCCATGGTGTGCATGCCAAACCTGAATCTGTAGCTGTTAGGTGTACAGTCTAACTCCAGTAACCGACCATGGCAACAGTTTGTTTCAGAGCAGGGTTGGCAACACACGTCGCCATTCTTCATTTGGGATTCTCAAAGACTTGCTACCCCTCACATAGTAGATGGCATCCACTAACTTTGCATCGTGCCAGAGGTCACCCAGCGGCATGCTCCCGAACTCCTCCATGATGTTCAGGCCGGCAATTGTCTCGGCAGCAAGGAGCTACAAAGGGGCTATATACTTGTTCCTGCAACACAGAAATGCAGAAGAGTCGCAGGGGGTTCAGATTTGGTGTTGGGGTCGGTCAACGAAGGCATAGTCTGGATCACTTTGCGGGCAAAATGGAATGTGTACGTCCTCAAGTGCAGTGTTTCTTCGAACAGGATGCTATAGCTCTACAGTATTACAGCCATGTTTAGACATACATCTTCACAACGAAGCAATTGAGGATGCTGCTGTGTCGACTTCAAGGATCGAGTCCCTGTAAACCCAGCCCGCCCCCTCTTCGTCGGCCCACGAACAACAGTCTTCAACCGTGTTTGTCGCTGCATTTGAGCACGTGTTAACTTGCCATAGTCGAAACGTCGTATCGAAGAGGAGTTGCTCCATAGGAATGTCCTTTTAGGAGACGGAGCCTTGAAGTGCATCATCCAGAAAGATTGCTTGAATACCTTGGAGGGCAATGCGTTTATCAGCAGCTGCACAGCTACAGTACCACACATTTCCAGCCACTGTGCAAAACAGATCAGCCAGAATCTTGAAAAGCCTGGTTTCGTTGACCCTCCCCATCCAACTTTCCACCAACTCTGAAAGTCGGTCATGCTCGAAGAGCAAGCTTCCTCGAGGCTGCTCCACCACCCATGTGGCACCGACGGCCACGGCGAGCTGCAGCAGCAGAGCCAGTCTGCAGGGGATTTACGGTTTGAACATGCTTTGTTTTTTTGCAAATATGGACTAAAGGTACTACAGACATGTATACACACAGGAACGAGTAGCATTCCTTGGCGATTCGTTAATTGGTGCTAAGAAGTATAAGCACATCCACTGGTTTTGTCGCGATTGTAGTGTTATCGCGCGCTACATTACGGAGTAGGTTGGGGGTTTTGTCTAGTCCGAGGGTTGAGGCAAAGCAGGGGTGGGTGCTGAAGCAAGGGCTCAATCATGCTAAGTCTCGCGTCAGGGAGCATGGAAGAGATGGGTGCTTAAGCAGGGGCTAAGTTATGTCGCTGTATACCCTTGATTGGTCGGTATTGAAACCTTGAACCCCAAAACCCCTATAAACCCTTTAATCCTTTCTAATCAAGCCTGAAAGACTGCGGTTGGGCTGGTAATTGATGCAGCCAGACTGCAACAAAGCATCTCCCCAACCCCTGAAGCCCCCAACCCCAAGCCAAGGTCGTAGATAAGGATTGATCGAAAACATGAAGAATCCAAATCCCTGATCAGCACGAGAGCCTATCTAGAATCCACACAACAGCAAGTTCCCGAAACACCCAAAACCCACAAAACAGAGGCATCCCCTCACAAAGCAACTCAACAGATCGTTTACATAACAAGGTTTTCAAAGCAATGCCTGCTAGCGAGAAGGTTGGCTGTCCTGACCTTCGCAAATGCCGTATTCCCCAGGGGTAGTAGAATCGACCTGCCCGTGGTACTTCGGGAAATTGTCACAAAGGAAGAGCAACATATGGCGAAGAATGCCATGGATGAATCAAGGCGTAGTCTGAGTACAAGAAGAACCAGCAGCCTCGGTTGTGGGTACAATTCTGAATACACCGATCGGTTTGGACCGTCAGCAAAAACCTTGTCTCACTCATCATGTTGTCGCATTGACTGCTGGCAAGAGACACAAAGCCTGAGGGTGTTGTTAAATCCATCCCCCCTTTTCTGAATGCGTGGGTATCATAGGAAAGGTCAGCAGCTGCTGCATGTATGTTGCACTTGCGACACGATCGTGATAACTCTGCACGCCCAGCAAAAGCTTCCACCAAGTCGTATGACTTGTGGCCGAGTTGAGCAAAGTTCAGCCAGGAGCACAACAGGACCAACATGACGAATGCCTCGAAAGCATAGATCTGGGGACTCTGAGCACATGAACTTGTGGAGCCGAGGATCCTTCGGCGAGCCCAATCGGATGAGCCTGGCGACCACTGCATCCATCTCTGACGGCTGGACCATCTTGAAGGCAGTGGGAGGTCTCGGGACTTAAGCTTTCAAAGTGAGCACCCCACGAAGCTGGGGTTTGTTATTCTTCATGGTCTACAGGGTTTGTATCAGCCGGAATGGATTGCATAGGGCTTATATATATATGTGTATATATTAGAAGCTGCCACCACCCTGTAATAGTGACCATAAGGGTTATATAGGATTATATTAGGGCCCTATTATATTCCTATTATACCACTCTTACAGGGTGGGGGCAGCTTCTAGTGTGTATATAGGTATATATATATATATATATATATATATATATATATATATATAGAGGGGGGGTTATACACGGGGCTTCTACAAAATTATCTATGGGTCTGAAAGGGCTTACATAAAAGGCTTTAGAACCAGTTCCGGTGTTAAGGGTTTAGAGACAGGATTTGTTACTTTTACACAGAATGTGCGTGTAGGCTATGCTTCTGGCGATGCTTGTGCTCAAACGGCGAAACCTGCATCTCAATTAGCCTGAGCCGGACGAAACTCGCGAACACGGTTTCGGAAGGCTGCACACATGGGGCTTCGAGGGTTTCTATTGTCGGGCTTTTCGGTGCTTCAGTGGCTTCCTGGGTACATGGCTTGATCAAAACCTTACTGCACAGGCGGGAGGGGGCGCACCATCTCTTTTGTTCTGGCCGAACTTCACGGCGTGCATGAGGAAGGGCATCGTGTGGACCTGGGAGACAAATGCATCCATATTTTGGTAAGGGGATCATCAAGGACGAAAGGCAATCTTCAAGCTTGCAGCTTCAGGTCACAAGGCTGTGCAAAAGCAGTTCTGAGAATTGTTTCAGGCTGCCCTCCGTTGCTCGTTGAAACTGAAGAGCTGTGCTCTGATGCATACTGAATTTCATGATTGCTGCATTGCCTTTGGCATATTGTAGCAGCTGGAATCACAACTGCATCCTTTGAAGAACAGCTTTGAATAAAAGCTTCAGCACCATGCACACAAGCACCATTGGTATCGGAACCGTTCGCCAGGCTCACTCGACTCACTAGACCTCGGACCTGTTTGCAAAGTCCTCCTTAATCGTTGCCAGCTTCTCCACGAGTGCTGGCGTCAGGTGGCCCTTTGCCTTTTCAACGAGATCAGCCTCAGAGAGGCAGGGGATTTTGTGAATTGAATCTCTAAGGATGGTGGGAATGAATGGTTTAATTTGTAGACAAACAGCTGCTGGTCTTGCAAACTTCCACATCGTGATCATCGCAGTGTGCTCGGCAACACCTTTGTAGCCCAAGTAGAGAACCTCGGCTCGGGTTGGCGATGGGCTCATTGATTGCAGAGGTTATGTAGGATTTAGAGAATATATAGGGTCCATGCACGGTACCGCATCACAACCTCACCATAAACCCTCAACCCCCAAAACCCTGACCCTGACCCCTATAGTATAGAGTCACACTCCAATCCTACACAGCCCTGCCGTCTCAGACCAATATTTGGAACAGGACATGTTTCGTCACACACACACACTGTCTCTCTCTCTCTCTCTCTCTCTCTCTGTCTCTCTCTCTCTCTCTCTCTCTCTCTCTCTCTCTCTCTCACGTACATATGTGTATACATGTGTGTGTGATAACCGAGATCTTACAACATGATTTGCAAGGACAGCGTTTGCGTACGGTTTGAGCCACGTAATGTATAGTTGTGACATAGACATATATATATATATACATGTACATGTGTAGTTTTGTATATATATGTATGTGTGTAAATATATATGTATGTATGTATATATATATATAGACAGAGAGGGAGAGAGAGCTTAATCCTCGTACATCCGGGTGGCTTGCTTTCCCTGTTCCTCCACATTCGCACAGTTGCGAAGTTTCACACCCATGCCGTTGCGACTCCAGTAGAAGTCGATATCCACAAACGAATACACAGGCATGTCCAGGCCATCTCGGATAGCTTTGCGGCGGGCCTGCTGGGCTTTCTTATCGGAGTTGGCACTGCTTGATGCATTGGCCTCCTTTTCGGCAGCCTCAGCATTCTCCTTTGCAACATTGGTTCTGGTCCTCTTGGCCTTTGGGGCTTCGGTTTGCTCAGCAGCATCCTTCGCTGGTGTGCTCCTCTTGGGCTTGGGGGGCTCTGCATCCTTGGTCCCGCCGGCCTTGGGTGGCCGGCCTCTCCTCGGCTTGGGTGCGTGGGCCTCGGTTGGCTCGGTAGGCGGCGCGCTCTCCTTTGCATCCTTGGTCCTCTTGGCGGGCTTGGCTTCCGTTGGCTCGGTCGGCGATGCGCTCCCGTTTGCATCCTTGGTCCTCTTGGCGGGCTTGGCTTCCTTCGGCTCGGCCGGCGATGCGCTCTCCTCTGCATGCTTGGTCCTCTTGGCGGGCTTGGCTTCCTTCGGCTCGGCCGGCGATGCGCTCTCCTCTGCATCCTTGGTCCTCTTGGCGGGCTTGGCTTCGGTTGGCTCGGTAGGCGATGCGCTCTCCTCTGCATCCTTGGTCCTCTTGGCGGGCTTGGCTTCGGTTGGCTCGGTAGGCGGTGCGCTCTCCTTTGCATCCTTGGTCCTCTTGGTCCTCTTGGTTGGCTGGGCTTCGGTTGGCTCGGCTGGCTCCGACGCATGCTTCTTTGCATTCTTGGTCCTCTTGGATGGCTTGGCTTCGGTCGGCTCGGGCTCCGCCTCCTCCTCATCATCAGCAGTTAAGGGGGTCTTTCCACGTCCTCGTCCACCCCTTCCTCTGCCCCCCCTTCCACGACCTCCCCGCCCGTGACCTGGCTTTGCATCCTCGTTGGCTTTGGTTGCTTCCATCATGGCATCCTGTTTTTCCTTTGTCAAGACTTCAGCAGCCGCCGCCTTTAGGGAATGTGCACATTAGCTAGCACAGATCGACACACCTATCATATCACTCCAAAAACCTGACACCCTGAATACTATACTTCTTGCGACTCCGAAGCCCCCTGCCTTCATGTCATACATTTGCGCACGTTCAGCAAAGCTTTTTGCCCTAGCAAGATGAACACCACGGGACTCTGAAGGTTCGGGGTCGCGTGCAGCCTCAGGATCCGGTAACCTCTTTAGGGGCAACTTGTCCGAATCCCCAGAAGACCCAGAAGCTTCCGAAGCCACAGCTGCTTCGGTTCCCAGGTCCACCAACTCTCCATCCACGCTGCCGGCGTTCTGCCAGCGCTCGGCAACGGCTTCGATGTCGTACGTTTGTGTCTCCACACGACCTGGGCACTGGCTGCATTTATGGATTTGGGAAGGGATACAGGGTTGTTCAGGGTTTTGATTGGGTTTTAAGAAAAAGGATAAACTAAGACTATTGTAGGGTTGCAAAAGCAGACAAGCTAGCTAGGTTGATAACAGGGTTGTTCAAGGTTTGGGTTTGAATTGAGAACGAGGGTGTTGCGATCTTCGGTGCATGCAATCCGAGGGTGCTAGGAGGCACAGAACAGCTGTAGATAAGGTTTCTGTTCAGGGGTTGCCATATAGGGCTGTATAGGGTTTAGGGATCCTCGGTTTGGGGTTTGACGGAGGCATTCTGGAGCTACAAGGATTCCATGGTGGCTGTAGGTAAGGTTCATTTACCATAACTGAAAGTTCAACACGGGCTGACTATGGGGTTTAAGGGACTTAGTGAGGGTTGGAAGTTTCGGGATCAGGGTTTCGGGTTGGCATTTGCAAATGCATCGGTGCCGGGGTTTATAGGCTTGGCTGGGGCTGCAATACATTAATCATAACCCAGGCGTGCTCGGACAGCAATTGCTACGAGTGGCTAGGGTCACCACGGACGGGACCATCGCGGCGGAAGGTCGTCTTTGCGACTCGATCCTCCTTCGTCTGCTTCCTGGGCGGAGTATGAACCACAGTGTAGGATATATATCAAACATGTACACACACACACACATATGCTCGTGTCACAATTGCATATACATGCCAAGGATCAACTGCAACAGTCGCTGCTTGAGATCGTTGAGGCGTTCGGCTTTTGACATAGCCATGAAAGCCCTAGCTCGAAGCGGCGTGGGAACAGGACGTTTAGGGGCCTCGTTCTCCTCATCCGAACACAGAATCAACTCAGGTTCCGCAGATGCTTCAGCCGTCGATGCCAGGACAGCACTGTTGCCAGACGTGTGCCCCGAGACCCGTGTGGCTTGTGTTGCCCTGGAATCCTCATTCTCAGCCCTCGCATTGCCTATGTGTCCGGAGACCTCCACTGTAAGTGGCTTTGCACTGGAATCCTCATTCTCAGCCCTTGCATTGCTTATGTGTCCCGGGACCTCCACTGTAGGTGGCTCTGCACTAGAACCCTCAGCCTCATTCGAAAGCGCTAAGACAGCATCTGTCGACGGCTCATCGTCCTCATCTGCATCGTCCAGTCGTCCGTGCATGTAAGCTACAACGTCTTCATTCTCCTCGGGTTCAGGGTCCTGGTCATCTGCCAAGTTCTCGTAATCATCGTCATCAGCTTCAGCAGCTGGGGCATTGGCATCCTGCAGCACACGAGAGAGAGTCGGGAGAGAATACAGGGGCCACTACGGGGTTCAAAAATAATTTAGTATCATCAAAACATGCTAGGGTCCTCTTCGTCGTCACTGAGTAACTCGGATACACGATCAGGGTACCATGCCTCCATCAAGATTTTCTTCAGCTTCCGGTTGCTCTTTTCCTTGGTAGGATGCTTAATTATACACATCTTCGAGTCAGGATTGCACACATGCATAATGCGAAATTTGCACGGCTTGCTCAGCCTAGAGGCACGTGGCCGGGTGGTTTGTGCCAAGCGCTTGATGAAGAAGGAAAGGAATTTCCGAAATCCCCAAGCATCGCACTGAATTTCTCCCTTGGTAGATTTCAGGCCGGTGAGGTTCCAAACCGCTTTCACCTGGTGGGGATGTTGCAAAACCAACTAGCTAACTAGCTAGCAGCATTAATCCTATCAAGCCTTCTATAGAACAGGAACTATCAAAGCCCCCGGCCTCTGCCAGTAGAGAAGTCACCCTCGGCGACTTTGGAAGTGGCATGTTCGCCGCCCACAAACGGAACAGGGGTTCCAAACTTTCATAGTTTAGCGCAGCACTCGCATATGATGGGACACCAGTAAGTTCGGCCTTGGGCCACTTTAACAAGTAGCCGTCCAGCAACAAACGACGTCTGGAAGCCGAGCATGCCTCCCACTCGGAAGCAAGGCCTTCCAAGGCCTGCCGTTCCGCATTGGCTCTTGCAGCCATGGTGCACTGTAGCCCTCAAAGCTAAAGCTAAAAGAGCTTAAGATCTGAACAAAATCCTTCATAGAGCCGATGCACAACGGTACGATCGAAACCTCAATGCATGCATGCACTGCATCGGATCAGAACTGTGAAGGACCTGTCGCGCTGCACTGGATCCGGGGTCGCTGCTGCTGCTCGTGTCGGCGAGTCGACCAGGCAGCACCTGCGCATTGAGGGCGATGCACACGGATCTACTCCACACACAGCAGCCGGAAAGCACACCCACACATGTTTCACTCCTGCACAGCACTGCATGTGGATGCAGCCAAAGTCGTGAAGCCCGGCAGCTGAACTCTTGTAAGAAGCCATGCTCATATGCCCAGTAGAAGCTGAGATCTAGAATGGTTTAGCACAGGCTGTCCAGCATATGCCTAGCCCTGCTGACTCTCACTTCCGACAGGCTCTGCGCCCTCGCTGCGCGCATCTGAACCAAAGGTTTCCTGAGGAAGAGGGCAGTGGATTCTTGTAGTAGTTGTACTTAGATTAATTACTGCCCTTTTCAACTGAATCTTGCTATCCCCTCTTCGTTTCAATCCCGGGCACTGCCGACGAGCCGTCAGTGAGCGATCCTGACAGAGGAGAGAAAAGGTTTGGGGACCGAACTACGGGGCAGCTATAGGGCTTCGAGATCAAGCTCAGGGCTTATATAGGGTTTCGGGTTTGTAGGTTCAGGGTTGCATGGGACCCGGAGAAACGGCGAATTGAATGTTCATGGGGGCTTCAAACGTGCATGAGTCCTGTAAGGTAGGACTGGGCAAGATCTTTTGCGAAGCCACCCACACGATGGTTCACCATCACCGTCTTGACCATGCTCGGCTTCACGTTGCAGCCCTCCTGGAATACACTTTGGGTTATTGAGCACTGAGACAGGGCTAATAAACTGATGGTTCCAAACAAAGGTCCTGCCAGTCCGGCACTAGCACAAGGAAAGCTTTCGTCCAAAACTCCAGCGGCAAATCGCCCAGACCTGCATCGGGTAGTTTCTCTAGAAAGCTTCACAAAACATCGAAAAACAGGCAAGATTCCCGAACACTACAGGCCTTGATCAGTGATCTGCCTCCGGAGGCTCAGGTCCAACCCATCCCACCATGTACTCATGAGAGTGTATATCACACTAGGTCTACTCAAAGTTAAGCTGGTGGCTGCAGCACTCCGGCACTCATTGCATTCAAGAGCAGGCACATGCATCACATGATGGGTGTTGCACGAACAGCTGCATGAGCAACATCACAAAAGGCAGCAAGGGGGCGGCGGCACCTCAAAGCGAAAAGGAATTCCCAGAGCCATCGGTATCCATGCCACGAACTTGCGAATCTTCGGAAGACCCCTGTGTTTGATCAGAAGCAAACCTGTCACAACCTGTGTTGTACGGCAACTCCACAATGTTTGATTCCATGACCTTTCTGAATCCGAAACAGACCTGCAGTGATCCACTTGTGCTGAATCGGACCTCTTCGAACCATTCTCAGCTGGATTGCCGAGCGAAAGCTAATTTCGGGCACAGGTCTGATTTATACTATGAGACCGAATCAGAGGTTAGCGAAAGCCCGATTCAGACTAGCCCAAATATTTGGGCTCGCGGGGAAGTCCAGGTGTGGGTTAACATTCACGAGCTCACGAGGTTCCGCATCCAGATTTCCAAGGGTTCTGCGGGTCAGGGGGCGGGGGATAGGGGGGGCAGTGCATGGTTTCCTCTGCAAGACCACAAGATACAACACCTCACATCCCTTTTGAATTACGTCATGCTCCACTACGTTAGATTGCTTTACACTACTTGCAGACCCATGAGAATGCATGCGCACGTAGAGAAAGAGAGAGAGAGAGAGAGAGAGAGAGAGA
Source organism: Symbiodinium sp. CCMP2592 (assembly GCA_905221615.1). Taxonomy (NCBI): domain Eukaryota; class Dinophyceae; order Suessiales; family Symbiodiniaceae; genus Symbiodinium; species Symbiodinium sp. CCMP2592. The sequence goes on from CAJNDT010004135.1 coordinate 189,879, forward strand.
GACATA
>CAJNDT010004135.1:189984-289984 GCA_905221615.1 Symbiodinium sp. CCMP2592
TCGAAGGTTTGCACATTGGAGCGAAAAGTATGCCCTTGCTGAAATAGTACATGTCGATGGGCAGAGAAAGCCCCCACTGCCGAATGACCCGGTGCAGCCCAGTCTCGGCGTGTGGCAACGTCGATGCTGATAGTGTTTTCACCCCTTGCAAGAGCAATGGCTGCTCTTCTTCAATAGCTTTGGCAAAGCGAACCACGTTTGCGGCCGTATCCTTATGCTCGCAGAATCTATAGGAATCACCTATGCTCAAGAATGGAAACAATTTGAAATCATACCGTGTGTATCCCATTAAACACCTGCTGTTCACGACAAGCTGCTCCCATTGCCAGTGAGGTAACCAGCTTGCGAGCCGTTGGCCCCGGCGTCCATCCTGCGTAGGGGCATGCACATGCTTATACAGGTTTGTGTGTGTGTGCATCCTTGCCAAAGCCATGTTAATCAAATCGAAACACTTGGTATGTGTGTGCATCCTTGCCGAAACCATGTTAATCGAATCGAAACACTTGTGCCTCAGCGTGCATACATGGCACATCCTTTTTCATCACCCGGCATCGGACAGGTTCGCACTGCACAGCATGAAAGACCGCCCACGGTCCCTCCTAAGCTGCCTGCATTCCCATCTCGATCACACGACGGTCGCTCTACGCAGACTGCTTTCCGGTCTTACGTTTCGGAGCACATTTCGGATCGGCCTTTGGCCCGGGTGCCTGCTTTGCTGCAGCAGCTTTTGCTTTTGCATCCGGTTGCGCTTTGCGCTTCGGTGCCGCTGCTTTTGCCCGCTGCTCAAGACTCACACTCTCGAGGGCCCTCGGATGTACGTATAGTGAAAGTATATACAGCCCACTAGAATGGTACACAGCACTCAGCACAGAAATACTCGCACATAGCAAAGTACCGGATTGAGCCACGTTGCGTGCGCTTGGCCTTCTTGTAGAAGTCCTTGAGGCTGTCCAGCCTCGGAGCACATGCATCTCTAGTTGTGCGTGTGTGTGTGTGTGTGTGTGTGTTTGTGTGTACCAGTGCATGCTGTTCACGTACTGAGCACACATGAAGTCCAGAACTAATCAAGAACCCCAGAAGCCGTAGCACCAGGAGCTCGTATGAACATGAGCTGCAAGTGTGAGTTCAACATTGATAATTTTGCCTAGCAACATTGCAGTTGTGTATCCTTCCACTGCACCATCGCAGTAGGTTTCATCGATCTTGTCGTAGCATTCATCAAACTTCTTGATGGAGTTCTGCAGCTTCTCAATCAGCCTCGGCTTCGCATAGATGATGCAGCAGCTCGGGTCGGGATTCGAGGGTTGATTCAAGGCCTCAGTAACCATATGACACATTTACGATTTGGCGGTTTGCTATTGGTCTTGATTGGGATCACCGGTTATTTTTGTATGCATTGGTGATTCGGAGCTGAGATATAAGTTTAAGGGTTTATATAATGCTGGGGTCACACAGACATACATACACATAAGTCTGCCACATAAGGGGGTTTAGCATTGATCGAAAAGTCTTTATCTGGTTTTGGGATATGACTGAGATGATGTTAACTGTCGCGGTTAGGGGTCAACACACACTGTGCGCATGAAGGCTTTGAGTCTTCACATTGGATTGGGTACATTTGACCGGGTTCGGGTTTGCTCGGGGTAGTGTGTGGCTTGGTATAGTGTTCAATGGCAGGGTTTGGGTTCGGGCTCGGAAAATCCTTAGGTGGTTCTAGTATATAATGCGGAGGAGTGAAAGATCAAATGAAACCCACCATATATTTGTAACCATCTAAGGCGGGGCACGAATTGATGTTGTTATTGCGCTCGGAAACAGGGGTGGCTTCCAAACGGCCCAAAGCCTCGGCGATCTTGGTGGACCGAACCTGGATAGCATTCTTGTAGGTGTTGGCAAGATCCTGGGGTCGCTTGCCTTCAATCGAAGGCAACCCAAGATCATCGTCAGGACCCGGAGCTCCTTAGGAAAGGCCCAGGCAGAGATATAGTAACATATGATGATGCAACCCTGACAATGCCGGTACTGCTTAGCATCCTCCACCCACGACCTTTTGGTCACCCATGGTGGCATCGAAGCCCGAAAGATCGAAGGTGACATCTTTGCCCAGCTCCACTTCGTTGCCTTCGCCACCGACCTCTTGCTCGAAGGATACCGTCTCGGACTCCCTAACAAGTTGCGACTGCCGCATGCTAGCCGAGCATTTGGTTTCCATCCAATACTTCATCGGCTTTTTCTTGTTGTAGGTGTCAGCCTGGGATGAAGTGGGACTTTAGTTGTTGGGGTTTGTTGAAGCTAGCTAGGGCTAGGGTTCTATAGACATCATCTATTGCATGCTGTGGGGCACGTCTGAAGCTTTGTGGATTGGCATCGCCAAAGGCGATGATGTCACGGATGCGTTCCCTTAGATTTCGGAAGGTCTACAGTCGGTCTTGTCAAGTCTGTCAGATTAAGGCAACAAACAGCCCAAGCCCCCTAAACTTAATGACTCAACAACAAGTGGCTCAGGCACATTCATGTCCTTCATCTCTTGCTCCGTATAGTAATCCCCGGTAATCTCCAACGATACGGCCTTCTCTTTCTGGGTCAGCACAACAACCTCCTTGATGAAGCTCTCCTGTACATACAGATGATTCTATGTATCATTCAGCAAACAAAGAACTGAAGCACAAAGATCGGAAATGACCAACAACTAGGTTCAACAGCTATAGCATGCACCGTGAGAATCCTTTTGGAAGTTGTGTTTGACCAGCAACTTGAGAAGGCCCTCGCGCTCGTTGCCACCAGCCACGTATTTGTCAACCACCTCTTTCGGAACAGCATACGTGCCGTTAGCACGAGGGGCACAAAGCCTCCTCAATCGTTGCCTCGCTGCTGGCAGGGCGACCTGGTCCTCCTGCTCGGCCTTGGCTGCTCCGTTGGCAGCCATCTGCCCCTCAGCGGCAGACTGCATAGCTTCACGTGCAGCTTCACGAGCAGCTTCACGTGCAGCTTCACGTGCCGCTTCCTTCTCAGCTTCACGCTGAATCTGAGCCTTGGGGCCATGATCAGCATGAAGCTTGGCATTCATCATGAACAGCATTTGCTTCAGCTGGGCAATCTCAGCATCTTTGGAAGTCTCACTTGAACCACCGGTGCTGCCATTGCCCTCTGCCATCTGCCCTGCAGCTTTCACCACTGCACCCTCCTCCGAATCGAGCTGTAACCCTAAGGCCTCGAACTTCTGCTGGAGGGAAAGGATCCCCGGGGTCTCTTGTGAGTGAACCATGGAAGTTCCCGAAGGCTTCGGAAGGCCTGTAGCACTTGAAGCCATCCCAGGATCCACTGCAACCGGCGGCGATGCAACCTGGGATCGTGGGCTTTGGATTTGGTGATGTAGTGACTCGGCTTTGGGTTGCTAGTTCGTGACAGGCTATCTAAATTCGGAAAGGTTGCTACATGGCCATCATAGGGGTCCATCTCGGTCGGTGGGCAAGGAGACGTCACCATGGTGTCCATGAAGTGGATGTGCCGCTTTGGGGTGATTCCAGGCTGGGTTTCGGCATCTGCCACGGGATCATAGGGAGTCTTCGAGGGACCAGGAGTCTTCGAGGGAGTCTTCGAGGGACCAGGAGTCTTCGATGGAGTCTTCGAGGTTGTCTTCGACGGAGTCGGAGTCTCGGGCTTGTAAGGACTCAGGAAGAGCTTTGCAGGCGAGACATCCATGTCATATCCATCCTCTAGGATAGGGTTCATCATCTGCTTGGTTTCTGGGCCTGGGGAGGGGCTGCCGAGCTGATCCTTTAGTGCTGTGAGCAGCACATCATCATTCTCCAACAGCACACAATCCAGGTCCCCGGAGTCCATCTGTGCCCTGTGCTTCTTAAGTGTGGGCTGAGGTGAAGGAGTGGCCCCAGCCACCGGCGTGCACCTCGTGCCACGCTTCGCATTGAGCTCCTCGCGCTCGATTTCAGCCTCGAGGGCCTGCCAGTCACTGTGGATTTCAGGGAGTAATTGGGCCTTAGGTCGACAAGTTAGGGCCGGGATTGGTCGGGTAGGACTACTTCAAGCATATAATTAGTATGGAATCCACACCTGTAGAAACCTTAGACCACATGCAAACCCTACATCAAACCCTACACCACCTGGGAATTGCTGGTTTGTCCTCGAGATTTTCTTAGGGCTTGCATGGGGCCTTTATAGGGGTTCAAAGGAGGGTTTGTTTATAGTCGGCTTGCATGGGGCCTTTATAGGGGTTCAAAAGAGGGTTTGTTTATAGTCGGGACACCTTACTTACACTTCCTCTAGGCCCCGTACCACCTCCTATGCATACCCTGTACAAGCCAAAACATCAACACTCAAAGCCAGGGTTTTGTCTTGGAGTCCTTTAGACTGTATTTATATACACATACAATATATACATATGTACACTTATGAGGCCTCATTATTTGTCTACGTAACATGTAAGACAACGTGTATAAGTTGTAGAATAGACTGTGTAGGTAACCGTACCGGTCTGGGTGTTCAGGAAGCCAGGCAGTGCTAAAGCTCTACATCGAGCTTTGGGTGGGATGACCATGTGTATATATATATGTATATATATATAATGTATATGAGTGTATGTGCATTATTGTTTATATGCAATGGTTCATTTTGCACTTAATTGTTCATTAGTTTAACCTCTAGTTCAAAAAACAACTGGCTCTAAGCAATCCCCTGCATGAGTTTCAAGCCGAAGCAGCACACTCCATGCAAGCATCGATCATCCCACACAAAGAACCCTGTACTACCACACTCTCAGACCCAATAGATTCGGCAACGATCTTCAAGATACCGAAAGAACCGAATAGAACACCCTCTCAATGTGCCCACCTTGATATCAGCATCAATCTGCTCGTCCTTGACCTGCTGCTGGTCCACCAAGGAAAGCGCTTCCTGCAAAGTGGCCGTGCTGAAAGACTTCGACACAAGGTGTCTCGTCTCAGGTGGGGCCTCCGACATGATCAGACGAGCCTCGAAAGGCCCCCTTGCTAAAGCAGCTAGGCACGAAAAACCCTTGAGGATCCCAGGCAATATCAGGCACGGGGCATGACTCAGCAGCTGCATGTGAGGCAAGTCAAGACTATGCCGGCTATGCATGTGGTATATTAGTTCATCGCAAGCTGACACAGCTGGCCCACTAAACTTCTCTCATGCTGGATTCGGTGCAACGATAATCCATGCTGCACTCAGAAGCCCAAATCGGCACTCAGTAGTACCTAGGGCAAAATAATTACCGGGGCCTCCTGCAGATGAACGGATAATAACAATTGGATTCAGGGATAACACCAATCCGTGTGCATATGGACTCAGTCAAATAGCCTTGCAGAGTGCATGCAACTTACAAACGATTTCAGCAGGCCCCGAAGCCGGTGTGAGCAAGCACACACCAGTCATTGTGACAGGTACCGTTGCTAGCATTTAAGCCACCAAAGAAGCTTCGCCACGGCTCTGTATTTATAAAGTGACAGCCATACCTTGCAAGACACACTATTTCCTAACATTGGGAAGCACAGCTATGTCCTTTTGGCCAAAGCACACTTCGGTGGGACAAGGCAACGATAAACCACATATGCAAAAAAGGGCCCAGCACCTGAAAGGTCAACCCCTTCCCCTCCCCTTCTGATGTTCATATTACCCGGACTGCCCTGGTAACGGCGGATAAGGGCGGCTTCTACGAATCCCACAGCGACTGGATCCCTCAGAGCTACCAGGACCTTCATTTCTGACCAGGCTTGGGTGGTGTCTTTGACATATCCGATCTGCCAACGTTCGACTGGGTTGCGAGTTATGCCTATCTTGTATATGGCAGGGTATTTGCCAAATACGGAGTTTATGGAGATCTCGCAGTGGTCCAGGATAGCAGAGGGTACAGTAGCCCCACATAGGTCGAAGACCACACGGCTGTTGGCGAAGGACGTGCTTCGAAGAGATGGTATGATGTCATCCAGCATTCTAGGCAAACCTGTAACCGTCTCAGGCAGCAGAGTAAGCCAGTGCCAAGGGTCGCGGTTTTGTTTTCGGGACATACCGGGCTTCTTCACTGTGAGCTCATTGGAAGGCACTGCAGGAAGGGATGCCACTTTCAATCGGATATGCAGGTCTTGGGCAAGGGCACGTAGATTTTCAATCTCCTGCTGAAGACTCCTTATCTGCGCATCCTTGCCACAGCAACAAGCAGCCGGTTGCGAGGCCAGCCAATCCTCGAACGTGACCTCTTCGTCTGTCTCCCAGAGACACGAACCCAAGCTCCGAAGTCGTTTTGCCATGGTGGGATCTTTGCTACGGAGTACTAGTAACTCTTGTACCAAATATGAGAAATAATTATCGGGTTTATACATCTCTATTGGGTGCAGTGTATATAGCTTTTCCAAATCTAGCATTGGGTTTTGAACATAAAATTCAAGGATTGCAGGAACTTCCTTATCGACACATCACATAGCACAGTCTGGAGGGTTGTGCAAGGCTGCTGATCGCTGGAGCACGACAGAACACTTGCATTTACCACTACAAAGGCACGAGCTGGGATGCTAGCTAGATCGTCTAAAACAACCACGGCCAGCGTTGAACTAGGCATGGCTACAATACTGGGTTTCTGGGGCACTTTGTGTGGGGAGTACACAGAATTGGCTGCGGGGTACCACCAAAGAGTGTAAGGGACGTTTACAAAGCATACAGGCACGTAGGGGCGTGTACGGGCGTGTACGGGCGTGTACGGGCGTGTACGCCCGAGCACGGTGCACGCTTATTTTCGGCCTTTTGTTGGGAGAATCCGGCCTATGTACGGGTACAGCTGTGTACGGGTTGTTTTGTCGGTACTACAGGCGTGTACGGGTTGCGGTGTCCCGGGGTGAACCCGAACCGAACCGAAGAGAAACGAACAGAACCGAACACACCCACACCCCACACACACAACTACAGCCCCCAAACTCATCGATAGAGCTTTAGCAGCCTGCCGAACCCCGAGCCCAGCCCCGACTACTCCCTTTCGAGAACAATAAGAACCCATCTAAGAGTCTTCATCGATTGCCCCATGGTGTGCATGCCAAACCTGAATCTGTAGCTGTTAGGTGTACAGTCTAACTCCAGTAACCGACCATGGCAACAGTTTGTTTCAGAGCAGGGTTGGCAACACACGTCGCCATTCTTCATTTGGGATTCTCAAAGACTTGCTACCCCTCACATAGTAGATGGCATCCACTAACTTTGCATCGTGCCAGAGGTCACCCAGCGGCATGCTCCCGAACTCCTCCATGATGTTCAGGCCGGCAATTGTCTCGGCAGCAAGGAGCTACAAAGGGGCTATATACTTGTTCCTGCAACACAGAAATGCAGAAGAGTCGCAGGGGGTTCAGATTTGGTGTTGGGGTCGGTCAACGAAGGCATAGTCTGGATCACTTTGCGGGCAAAATGGAATGTGTACGTCCTCAAGTGCAGTGTTTCTTCGAACAGGATGCTATAGCTCTACAGTATTACAGCCATGTTTAGACATACATCTTCACAACGAAGCAATTGAGGATGCTGCTGTGTCGACTTCAAGGATCGAGTCCCTGTAAACCCAGCCCGCCCCCTCTTCGTCGGCCCACGAACAACAGTCTTCAACCGTGTTTGTCGCTGCATTTGAGCACGTGTTAACTTGCCATAGTCGAAACGTCGTATCGAAGAGGAGTTGCTCCATAGGAATGTCCTTTTAGGAGACGGAGCCTTGAAGTGCATCATCCAGAAAGATTGCTTGAATACCTTGGAGGGCAATGCGTTTATCAGCAGCTGCACAGCTACAGTACCACACATTTCCAGCCACTGTGCAAAACAGATCAGCCAGAATCTTGAAAAGCCTGGTTTCGTTGACCCTCCCCATCCAACTTTCCACCAACTCTGAAAGTCGGTCATGCTCGAAGAGCAAGCTTCCTCGAGGCTGCTCCACCACCCATGTGGCACCGACGGCCACGGCGAGCTGCAGCAGCAGAGCCAGTCTGCAGGGGATTTACGGTTTGAACATGCTTTGTTTTTTTGCAAATATGGACTAAAGGTACTACAGACATGTATACACACAGGAACGAGTAGCATTCCTTGGCGATTCGTTAATTGGTGCTAAGAAGTATAAGCACATCCACTGGTTTTGTCGCGATTGTAGTGTTATCGCGCGCTACATTACGGAGTAGGTTGGGGGTTTTGTCTAGTCCGAGGGTTGAGGCAAAGCAGGGGTGGGTGCTGAAGCAAGGGCTCAATCATGCTAAGTCTCGCGTCAGGGAGCATGGAAGAGATGGGTGCTTAAGCAGGGGCTAAGTTATGTCGCTGTATACCCTTGATTGGTCGGTATTGAAACCTTGAACCCCAAAACCCCTATAAACCCTTTAATCCTTTCTAATCAAGCCTGAAAGACTGCGGTTGGGCTGGTAATTGATGCAGCCAGACTGCAACAAAGCATCTCCCCAACCCCTGAAGCCCCCAACCCCAAGCCAAGGTCGTAGATAAGGATTGATCGAAAACATGAAGAATCCAAATCCCTGATCAGCACGAGAGCCTATCTAGAATCCACACAACAGCAAGTTCCCGAAACACCCAAAACCCACAAAACAGAGGCATCCCCTCACAAAGCAACTCAACAGATCGTTTACATAACAAGGTTTTCAAAGCAATGCCTGCTAGCGAGAAGGTTGGCTGTCCTGACCTTCGCAAATGCCGTATTCCCCAGGGGTAGTAGAATCGACCTGCCCGTGGTACTTCGGGAAATTGTCACAAAGGAAGAGCAACATATGGCGAAGAATGCCATGGATGAATCAAGGCGTAGTCTGAGTACAAGAAGAACCAGCAGCCTCGGTTGTGGGTACAATTCTGAATACACCGATCGGTTTGGACCGTCAGCAAAAACCTTGTCTCACTCATCATGTTGTCGCATTGACTGCTGGCAAGAGACACAAAGCCTGAGGGTGTTGTTAAATCCATCCCCCCTTTTCTGAATGCGTGGGTATCATAGGAAAGGTCAGCAGCTGCTGCATGTATGTTGCACTTGCGACACGATCGTGATAACTCTGCACGCCCAGCAAAAGCTTCCACCAAGTCGTATGACTTGTGGCCGAGTTGAGCAAAGTTCAGCCAGGAGCACAACAGGACCAACATGACGAATGCCTCGAAAGCATAGATCTGGGGACTCTGAGCACATGAACTTGTGGAGCCGAGGATCCTTCGGCGAGCCCAATCGGATGAGCCTGGCGACCACTGCATCCATCTCTGACGGCTGGACCATCTTGAAGGCAGTGGGAGGTCTCGGGACTTAAGCTTTCAAAGTGAGCACCCCACGAAGCTGGGGTTTGTTATTCTTCATGGTCTACAGGGTTTGTATCAGCCGGAATGGATTGCATAGGGCTTATATATATATGTGTATATATTAGAAGCTGCCACCACCCTGTAATAGTGACCATAAGGGTTATATAGGATTATATTAGGGCCCTATTATATTCCTATTATACCACTCTTACAGGGTGGGGGCAGCTTCTAGTGTGTATATAGGTATATATATATATATATATATATATATATATATATAGAGGGGGGGTTATGCACGGGGCTTCTACAAAATTATCTATGGGTCTGAAAGGGCTTACATAAAAGGCTTTAGAACCAGTTCCGGTGTTAAGGGTTTAGAGACAGGATTTGTTACTTTTACACAGAATGTGCGTGTAGGCTATGCTTCTGGCGATGCTTGTGCTCAAACGGCGAAACCTGCATCTCAATTAGCCTGAGCCGGACGAAACTCGCGAACACGGTTTCGGAAGGCTGCACACATGGGGCTTCGAGGGTTTCTATTGTCGGGCTTTTCGGTGCTTCAGTGGCTTCCTGGGTACATGGCTTGATCAAAACCTTACTGCACAGGCGGGAGGGGGCGCACCATCTCTTTTGTTCTGGCCGAACTTCACGGCGTGCATGAGGAAGGGCATCGTGTGGACCTGGGAGACAAATGCATCCATATTTTGGTAAGGGGATCATCAAGGACGAAAGGCAATCTTCAAGCTTGCAGCTTCAGGTCACAAGGCTGTGCAAAAGCAGTTCTGAGAATTGTTTCAGGCTGCCCTCCGTTGCTCGTTGAAACTGAAGAGCTGTGCTCTGATGCATACTGAATTTCATGATTGCTGCATTGCCTTTGGCATATTGTAGCAGCTGGAATCACAACTGCATCCTTTGAAGAACAGCTTTGAATAAAAGCTTCAGCACCATGCACACAAGCACCATTGGTATCGGAACCGTTCGCCAGGCTCACTCGACTCACTAGACCTCGGACCTGTTTGCAAAGTCCTCCTTAATCGTTGCCAGCTTCTCCACGAGTGCTGGCGTCAGGTGGCCCTTTGCCTTTTCAACGAGATCAGCCTCAGAGAGGCAGGGGATTTTGTGAATTGAATCTCTAAGGATGGTGGGAATGAATGGTTTAATTTGTAGACAAACAGCTGCTGGTCTTGCAAACTTCCACATCGTGATCATCGCAGTGTGCTCGGCAACACCTTTGTAGCCCAAGTAGAGAACCTCGGCTCGGGTTGGCGATGGGCTCATTGATTGCAGAGGTTATGTAGGATTTAGAGAATATATAGGGTCCATGCACGGTACCGCATCACAACCTCACCATAAACCCTCAACCCCCAAAACCCTGACCCTGACCCCTATAGTATAGAGTCACACTCCAATCCTACACAGCCCTGCCGTCTCAGACCAATATTTGGAACAGGACATGTTTCGTCACACACACACACTGTCTCTCTCTCTCTCTCTCTCTCTCTCTGTCTCTCTCTCTCTCTCTCTCTCTCTCTCTCTCTCTCTCTCACGTACATATGTGTATACATGTGTGTGTGATAACCGAGATCTTACAACATGATTTGCAAGGACAGCGTTTGCGTACGGTTTGAGCCACGTAATGTATAGTTGTGACATAGACATATATATATATATACATGTACATGTGTAGTTTTGTATATATATGTATGTGTGTAAATATATATGTATGTATGTATATATATATATAGACAGAGAGGGAGAGAGAGCTTAATCCTCGTACATCCGGGTGGCTTGCTTTCCCTGTTCCTCCACATTCGCACAGTTGCGAAGTTTCACACCCATGCCGTTGCGACTCCAGTAGAAGTCGATATCCACAAACGAATACACAGGCATGTCCAGGCCATCTCGGATAGCTTTGCGGCGGGCCTGCTGGGCTTTCTTATCGGAGTTGGCACTGCTTGATGCATTGGCCTCCTTTTCGGCAGCCTCAGCATTCTCCTTTGCAACATTGGTTCTGGTCCTCTTGGCCTTTGGGGCTTCGGTTTGCTCAGCAGCATCCTTCGCTGGTGTGCTCCTCTTGGGCTTGGGGGGCTCTGCATCCTTGGTCCCGCCGGCCTTGGGTGGCCGGCCTCTCCTCGGCTTGGGTGCGTGGGCCTCGGTTGGCTCGGTAGGCGGCGCGCTCTCCTTTGCATCCTTGGTCCTCTTGGCGGGCTTGGCTTCCGTTGGCTCGGTCGGCGATGCGCTCCCGTTTGCATCCTTGGTCCTCTTGGCGGGCTTGGCTTCCTTCGGCTCGGCCGGCGATGCGCTCTCCTCTGCATGCTTGGTCCTCTTGGCGGGCTTGGCTTCCTTCGGCTCGGCCGGCGATGCGCTCTCCTCTGCATCCTTGGTCCTCTTGGCGGGCTTGGCTTCGGTTGGCTCGGTAGGCGATGCGCTCTCCTCTGCATCCTTGGTCCTCTTGGCGGGCTTGGCTTCGGTTGGCTCGGTAGGCGGTGCGCTCTCCTTTGCATCCTTGGTCCTCTTGGTCCTCTTGGTTGGCTGGGCTTCGGTTGGCTCGGCTGGCTCCGACGCATGCTTCTTTGCATTCTTGGTCCTCTTGGATGGCTTGGCTTCGGTCGGCTCGGGCTCCGCCTCCTCCTCATCATCAGCAGTTAAGGGGGTCTTTCCACGTCCTCGTCCACCCCTTCCTCTGCCCCCCCTTCCACGACCTCCCCGCCCGTGACCTGGCTTTGCATCCTCGTTGGCTTTGGTTGCTTCCATCATGGCATCCTGTTTTTCCTTTGTCAAGACTTCAGCAGCCGCCGCCTTTAGGGAATGTGCACATTAGCTAGCACAGATCGACACACCTATCATATCACTCCAAAAACCTGACACCCTGAATACTATACTTCTTGCGACTCCGAAGCCCCCTGCCTTCATGTCATACATTTGCGCACGTTCAGCAAAGCTTTTTGCCCTAGCAAGATGAACACCACGGGACTCTGAAGGTTCGGGGTCGCGTGCAGCCTCAGGATCCGGTAACCTCTTTAGGGGCAACTTGTCCGAATCCCCAGAAGACCCAGAAGCTTCCGAAGCCACAGCTGCTTCGGTTCCCAGGTCCACCAACTCTCCATCCACGCTGCCGGCGTTCTGCCAGCGCTCGGCAACGGCTTCGATGTCGTACGTTTGTGTCTCCACACGACCTGGGCACTGGCTGCATTTATGGATTTGGGAAGGGATACAGGGTTGTTCAGGGTTTTGATTGGGTTTTAAGAAAAAGGATAAACTAAGACTATTGTAGGGTTGCAAAAGCAGACAAGCTAGCTAGGTTGATAACAGGGTTGTTCAAGGTTTGGGTTTGAATTGAGAACGAGGGTGTTGCGATCTTCGGTGCATGCAATCCGAGGGTGCTAGGAGGCACAGAACAGCTGTAGATAAGGTTTCTGTTCAGGGGTTGCCATATAGGGCTGTATAGGGTTTAGGGATCCTCGGTTTGGGGTTTGACGGAGGCATTCTGGAGCTACAAGGATTCCATGGTGGCTGTAGGTAAGGTTCATTTACCATAACTGAAAGTTCAACACGGGCTGACTATGGGGTTTAAGGGACTTAGTGAGGGTTTGAAGTTTCGGGATCAGGGTTTCGGGTTGGCATTTGCAAATGCATCGGTGCCGGGGTTTATAGGCTTGGCTGGGGCTGCAATACATTAATCATAACCCAGGCGTGCTCGGACAGCAATTGCTACGAGTGGCTAGGGTCACCACGGACGGGACCATCGCGGCGGAAGGTCGTCTTTGCGACTCGATCCTCCTTCGTCTGCTTCCTGGGCGGAGTATGAACCACAGTGTAGGATATATATCAAACATGTACACACACACACACATATGCTCGTGTCACAATTGCATATACATGCCAAGGATCAACTGCAACAGTCGCTGCTTGAGATCGTTGAGGCGTTCGGCTTTTGACATAGCCATGAAAGCCCTAGCTCGAAGCGGCGTGGGAACAGGACGTTTAGGGGCCTCGTTCTCCTCATCCGAACACAGAATCAACTCAGGTTCCGCAGATGCTTCAGCCGTCGATGCCAGGACAGCACTGTTGCCAGACGTGTGCCCCGAGACCCGTGTGGCTTGTGTTGCCCTGGAATCCTCATTCTCAGCCCTCGCATTGCCTATGTGTCCGGAGACCTCCACTGTAAGTGGCTTTGCACTGGAATCCTCATTCTCAGCCCTTGCATTGCTTATGTGTCCCGGGACCTCCACTGTAGGTGGCTCTGCACTAGAACCCTCAGCCTCATTCGAAAGCGCTAAGACAGCATCTGTCGACGGCTCATCGTCCTCATCTGCATCGTCCAGTCGTCCGTGCATGTAAGCTACAACGTCTTCATTCTCCTCGGGTTCAGGGTCCTGGTCATCTGCCAAGTTCTCGTAATCATCGTCATCAGCTTCAGCAGCTGGGGCATTGGCATCCTGCAGCACACGAGAGAGAGTCGGGAGAGAATACAGGGGCCACTACGGGGTTCAAAAATAATTTAGTATCATCAAAACATGCTAGGGTCCTCTTCGTCGTCACTGAGTAACTCGGATACACGATCAGGGTACCATGCCTCCATCAAGATTTTCTTCAGCTTCCGGTTGCTCTTTTCCTTGGTAGGATGCTTAATTATACACATCTTCGAGTCAGGATTGCACACATGCATAATGCGAAATTTGCACGGCTTGCTCAGCCTAGAGGCACGTGGCCGGGTGGTTTGTGCCAAGCGCTTGATGAAGAAGGAAAGGAATTTCCGAAATCCCCAAGCATCGCACTGAATTTCTCCCTTGGTAGATTTCAGGCCGGTGAGGTTCCAAACCGCTTTCACCTGGTGGGGATGTTGCAAAACCAACTAGCTAACTAGCTAGCAGCATTAATCCTATCAAGCCTTCTATAGAACAGGAACTATCAAAGCCCCCGGCCTCTGCCAGTAGAGAAGTCACCCTCGGCGACTTTGGAAGTGGCATGTTCGCCGCCCACAAACGGAACAGGGGTTCCAAACTTTCATAGTTTAGCGCAGCACTCGCATATGATGGGACACCAGTAAGTTCGGCCTTGGGCCACTTTAACAAGTAGCCGTCCAGCAACAAACGACGTCTGGAAGCCGAGCATGCCTCCCACTCGGAAGCAAGGCCTTCCAAGGCCTGCCGTTCCGCATTGGCTCTTGCAGCCATGGTGCACTGTAGCCCTCAAAGCTAAAGCTAAAAGAGCTTAAGATCTGAACAAAATCCTTCATAGAGCCGATGCACAACGGTACGATCGAAACCTCAATGCATGCATGCACTGCATCGGATCAGAACTGTGAAGGACCTGTCGCGCTGCACTGGATCCGGGGTCGCTGCTGCTGCTCGTGTCGGCGAGTCGACCAGGCAGCACCTGCGCATTGAGGGCGATGCACACGGATCTACTCCACACACAGCAGCCGGAAAGCACACCCACACATGTTTCACTCCTGCACAGCACTGCATGTGGATGCAGCCAAAGTCGTGAAGCCCGGCAGCTGAACTCTTGTAAGAAGCCATGCTCATATGCCCAGTAGAAGCTGAGATCTAGAATGGTTTAGCACAGGCTGTCCAGCATATGCCTAGCCCTGCTGACTCTCACTTCCGACAGGCTCTGCGCCCTCGCTGCGCGCATCTGAACCAAAGGTTTCCTGAGGAAGAGGGCAGTGGATTCTTGTAGTAGTTGTACTTAGATTAATTACTGCCCTTTTCAACTGAATCTTGCTATCCCCTCTTCGTTTCAATCCCGGGCACTGCCGACGAGCCGTCAGTGAGCGATCCTGACAGAGGAGAGAAAAGGTTTGGGGACCGAACTACGGGGCAGCTATAGGGCTTCGAGATCAAGCTCAGGGCTTATATAGGGTTTCGGGTTTGTAGGTTCAGGGTTGCATGGGACCCGGAGAAACGGCGAATTGAATGTTCATGGGGGCTTCAAACGTGCATGAGTCCTGTAAGGTAGGACTGGGCAAGATCTTTTGCGAAGCCACCCACACGATGGTTCACCATCACCGTCTTGACCATGCTCGGCTTCACGTTGCAGCCCTCCTGGAATACACTTTGGGTTATTGAGCACTGAGACAGGGCTAATAAACTGATGGTTCCAAACAAAGGTCCTGCCAGTCCGGCACTAGCACAAGGAAAGCTTTCGTCCAAAACTCCAGCGGCAAATCGCCCAGACCTGCATCGGGTAGTTTCTCTAGAAAGCTTCACAAAACATCGAAAAACAGGCAAGATTCCCGAACACTACAGGCCTTGATCAGTGATCTGCCTCCGGAGGCTCAGGTCCAACCCATCCCACCATGTACTCATGAGAGTGTATATCACACTAGGTCTACTCAAAGTTAAGCTGGTGGCTGCAGCACTCCGGCACTCATTGCATTCAAGAGCAGGCACATGCATCACATGATGGGTGTTGCACGAACAGCTGCATGAGCAACATCACAAAAGGCAGCAAGGGGGCGGCGGCACCTCAAAGCGAAAAGGAATTCCCAGAGCCATCGGTATCCATGCCACGAACTTGCGAATCTTCGGAAGACCCCTGTGTTTGATCAGAAGCAAACCTGTCACAACCTGTGTTGTACGGCAACTCCACAATGTTTGATTCCATGACCTTTCTGAATCCGAAACAGACCTGCAGTGATCCACTTGTGCTGAATCGGACCTCTTCGAACCATTCTCAGCTGGATTGCCGAGCGAAAGCTAATTTCGGGCACAGGTCTGATTTATACTATGAGACCGAATCAGAGGTTAGCGAAAGCCCGATTCAGACTAGCCCAAATATTTGGGCTCGCGGGGAAGTCCAGGTGTGGGTTAACATTCACGAGCTCACGAGGTTCCGCATCCAGATTTCCAAGGGTTCTGCGGGTCAGGGGGCGGGGGATAGGGGGGGCAGTGCATGGTTTCCTCTGCAAGACCACAAGATACAACACCTCACATCCCTTTTGAATTACGTCATGCTCCACTACGTTAGATTGCTTTACACTACTTGCAGACCCATGAGAATGCATGCGCACGTAGAGAAAGAGAGAGAGAGAGAGAGAGAGAGAGAGACATACACACATATATATATATATATATATATATATATATATATTTATGTATGCAGAAAATAACACGCTCCAGGCCCCAGTCTTTTCATGCCAGTTGCGAGTGATGGATTCAGAGTGTATTCCCCCTCTACATATACATGTGTGACTATATGGATGCATATTTATACGTATGTATACAAAAACAGGTCTATTCCAAACACAACGCTTTGCGGACGTGCGCGCATGCGCACATGCGAATTCACCATACGCCTGGAAGGGCAAAAGACTGGCGGCCTGCTGCTCGTTATGGCTCATCTGCAAGAAGTGGAAGTTCTGCCGGCCCTCTACAAAACACACCTAGGTGCCACAGTGATCGCGTCTTCAGACGGTCCGCTTCCAACAAAATATCTGTCCAGTTTCCTACTTGTGAAGGCTGGGGCTTGACAGGTCAAGGCCGGGCCACGATAACACCAATTCGCTGGGAGTAGGGCGAGTGGTCCATGCACTGCACAAACCTTGGTCGAGCACACTGTCTACAGTCGAAGTTGTTTCTCCACCCTCTCCGCCTGTTTCCGCACCATTGAAGCAAGACGATTGTACGGAGCGGGGAATACCCACACGAAAGGGGCGGCAAATCAGCCAGAAGGCATCGCAGCTCACAGGACAACACAAGTTCAGAAAAGGGAGCAAGCCGTACGAGAAGAGATGCTGAGAGAACAAGGCAAAGTGTTCGCAAGATGCCAAGAGTCCTGTCAACATGTCGAGCAAAGTCACCAAGCGGCATCATGTATGTTTTAGGGGCGGAAACGATGCAAAAGGGACGTCATAAGCTGAGACAGGAGAACTACCCGTTCGATAGCTACTAGAGAAGGTCAAGCCTCTGCTTGCTCCTCTGTGTGAAACATTCCAGACTCTAGCCACCTGCTCTAGGGACCCAATGCTGACCGTCACGCCCGGTGCACATTCTCACCATGTTTGCTCTGTGCCGCCACGACCCAAAGCACGGAGCCCTGGCGTACAGAACGAGAACGGCAACCCCACTTGCCAAGAAGCAAAGGCAGATCCGTGTCGGGCGCAGGTAGTGACAACTTCGGTGGCAGCGAAGTGGACAGGATTTCCCCCTGTAGGCCAAGCTCCCTCCACCACGGCCCTTCCTTGTAGATGGCTGCCTTAGCTTCAAACACAAAACGGAACCGGTGAGAAGTCAGAGCTGTGATTCCAGCGAACGCAATAACGTCTGGAAGGAACTCTATGGGCATGTTGGTGCTTCTAGTCCGTTCTGGCTTCCTTTATCGCATGCTCCGGAAATCAATGACAACCCGGTGCCCAGCAGGGCATTGATACGAACAGTTGTCTCCCCCCCCGCCCTAAGCAGCGATCCATACCAGTACCAGAAGCTAGCGGAACGAGTTCTGAAACTAGGTTTTGGTAGGTGGCCAGCTTCAGCGACGTCCCCATGGGCATCCTTGGTGGGCTAGATTCCGATAAACATGACTTGGGGCTCCTGCTCCAGATGCGCACAAGAATCATCACCCCCCTAGCAGTGGTCGCCTGTATCCGGCATCACCCAACCGAAGCAAGCACATGCTTCACGGGGTGGGTGGAGCTGCACGACCAAGCCGGTTCTTTACATGTGATTCCGTTCGCGCCTGAGTTTAGCAAAGCAGCCGCTGCAACCACTGGGCATCTGTGCCAGCCAGAGGCGGCTTGAAGCTGATGCCCAAGATAGCCGGGGGAGGTCCTGATGAACTCTGCCACCAACTTCCCAGGCCGCCAGTTGGGGATGCATCTGACGAGCCCGTGCAACAATCGCAATGGTTACAGCAACGACATGACTGCAACTCCACAACCAAGTGCTCCCTGAATGTAATGATCTACTGGCAGTAGCTCGGTTTAGAAGTACAAGTTGTATCCAACAACTTTTTATGCTACCAACATCTACCAACAGCATTGGGGGTTCCTGATATTCATCATGGAATCCCCCTCTCTTGCAGTTCCTGTAAGGATCGCGGCCCGCGCCCGGAAGGACTTGCCCCCACGCACTTGGATTTCCACATCCCCGCCTCGGATCAGCCGCAACGAGCTTCGACCAGGAGTAGGGGGTGCTAGTTTCGGTGTAAGCCACCGAACAGCTGGGCTTGGATCCATCCCCCGTCACTTCTCGAATCGACTCAAGCGCTGCCGAAAGCATCCCAGAATAACCGCCCAAATTGACGTGCCATGCAGGGACAGACCGTTAGTCAAACGACAAGGCTCCGTCTGCTTTGATGGATCTCACCTCGTGGCCAAGTAGAACAGAGTTCCCAAGCTGTGCAGCAATCTTCAAAGGTATCGCTTGAGTTCCTCAGGGGCTCTCAGGGGCATCAAGCACCCCAAAACAGTCGCTCGTAGCGACGTGGAAAGAACGGCTAGACCGATCAATGCCTCCTCTCACGCGGTACTGCGAGTCCGCACCCTTGCTGTTGCAACCTTCACGCCATGCAGCCAGCATACAATCGTCTCGCAATGCACGACGTGACAATAAAACCCCCGCACTCAAAGCGCTTGTTTGCCTGCACGCAGGTCAACCCCCCCCCCCCCCCCGCAAGTTGGGAGCCCCGTGCACACACACACACACAGAGCTGCGTTCTCAAAGCTAACTCTCTCTCTCTCTCTCTGTCTTTGCTTTGCTCGGGGTATGGAGAGCTGTGGCATTCCCGGCTCCCGGCTCCTGGGAGCTGCCCCATCCAGCATTTTGTGTGGACGGACTCGGCTGTATATGCCAGGTTCACGGTGGAAGGGGGGGCCAGGTGTGGCTGCATGCTTGTGTGAGCCAGGGAAAAACATGCTTGAATTTATGGCCCCGCAAGCGAAAGGATTTGGGCATGTGCTCCCCGCACTCGAATTTGGACAGCGGATAAAGTGCATCAGTCTCTTCAGAGGGGAAGGAGAGGGAGCGACCCTCCCCTCCGCGCGTCAGCGGTCCTCATATTGGTAGCATGGTGAAAACACCTGACACGGCAGATTGACCTTAGCTCGGGATTCACACTGCCAACACTACAGGACATCAACTTGGGTAGTTGACTACCCACTTACACAATACGACTGTGTCCCCGCAAGCTTCGGTCTGTATGCAGCCGGTTGTTTTGCCCGTAAGTTGTTGTTGTCCTGGCAACGGCCAGTAACTTCCAAATCAACAATCAAACATAAACCTGTAACATCTCGCAGGCCCATAAACTACAATCAGCGATCCAGTTTGTTCGTGCTTCGCAGTGGTCGGTTGGGCATCCATACTCCAGTATGCCAAAGCAGCTACCTTCCCTCTGTTGTTTGCAACTTTATGCCTCGCTCAGCTCAGTGGCAGTCAGAAGCACGCAGAACAGGTCGCTGTTTTAGTTCGGCGGTGTCACGCTCTAAGGGGATTCAGTGAGGACCCCCAGCAAGGTTATCTTGTGGCATCGTGCTTGGTCCCTCATCATCGGGCCATACCCCGCCAGGTTGGGTGCCTCTTGCTGCCCCCGGTGGAGTTTTGCGAATGCGCCACCAACAGGAGCAGCTGTAAGCTTTCCAGCTGCGGCCCGAAGGTGAGAGAGGAGGTCCAGGATTAAATCCTCTAGGTCCTGGTAGCCACTCCAAAGCCGTCAGGAGGCGCTTTTGCCACCTCTTCTTGAAGGTGGCGAAACTCCCAAAAGAAACCCCGCGGGTTGTAGCAGACCTTTGACCGGAGCGTCGCCCGGCTCCCATGTGGTCTCCAGCTCACCCTGTGTGACTCCCAGTTGGTCATCGAGCGTGGTCCACGGAACCACACCGTCGCCGTAGACTTCTATGCTGAGCCTGTTGACTTTGCCTGCTTTGGCAGCCCTCCGACGTTTCTCGGGTGGCTGGCTCACCGCGAGCCATAACTTGGCCCGGTTTCCGCCGTCCTGCTTTCCGATGCTAAACCCCCGCCGGTTTACACTTTTGATGCAGTGTTGGGCCCTTTGCCTCATCTCCTCCTTAGTCTCGTTGTGGTTTGGCTTTAGCAGGATATCCTCGCCTTACACGAAGGTATCCTTCATGCTCGGCTCCAGCCGGAGGTTCCTTGCCATTTCATTTGCTTTCTTAGGCACTTCCGAATCCAGCGTGTCTGGGCCCATAGCCCCCGTTATCAATGCTGGGATCCTGCCTGAATCGGCCGTTCAGTGGGTACTCCCACTGAGTGGATATCTCTGATTTTTCCTTCCAATGCAACTGCTCTGTGCCCCAAGTTCAGCTTTGTATCAGCAGTATGGCTCTTGTCTCTGTATCCCAGTTTGCAGCACATGCGCCAAGCGTCAACAGCCCTGCTAGAAGCCTGGATGTGTCTGTCTCTCACCGAGCCTTTGAAGGAGAGCAGGTTGTACAAGAATGACACTGCTTCTGGCTCCTGTGCATTCTTTCCATGGATGCCTCGGAGCCGAAAGCAACAAATGGCCGTCAAAACTGTCCTCAAGCCTTGTCAGAACCGTCTGTGTGAGTGAGGCTGTTCTTGCCATGAGCACTGCTCTGCTACTTCAAAGAAGGCAGACGTTGGTGACATTTCCAGGTGAAAACGATGAAGCAGCAGTGCTGCCAAGGTACAGTTTCTCAGCACTTGCTCGGCGTCCTGGGCAGCACAGCGGCCAACTGCTACAGTACAGCTACAATGCTGCTACAATCGACGGCAATGACTGTTGTGAAAATTGTATTGACGGCCGCTGCTGCTGCTGCTTCCAAATGCCGGTGTGGTCCAACATGTTCCAACTGTCTTCACAGAACTCGGTTGCCTCGAAAGCTATACTTATTCGGACCAGGATAGAGAGGGCTGGAAATGGCTGGAATGTCGAAGCCCCATGACGCACTACTGCGCTTCCAAACGCCACGGCCGGAAGCAACAAGTGTATACGTCTTTACGAGAATGGGTCTGCAATGTGTGCAGTTGCACCTGCTGCCTGATCTGAACTCTGCACCCACAAGGCCATACAAACCAGGCCTTGCCCTCCAGCTTCCCACCCAGAGCGCCCCAGGTGGTGTCAGAATCTGCTTCCCTCCACGCACGAGACCTGGTGGGCAGGTGCATGCAATACCCTCACAGCAGACGGAAGTACGGGGTGGGGGCGACAGAAAACGAGCTTAGAGTAAAACATTACTGCACTTCTGAAGTCACCAAGCGACATGCCACTGGCAAGCCAGCACCTGCAGCTTATCAGGACCAGATATATCATTATCCTCCAAGATTCCACCTGAAGTGGCTACCGAGCAGTGCAGGAGACATGCCCCAACGGCCTGTCGCTGATTTCTGCTGCTCTTCCATCAACGAATTCCTGCATTGCCACAGCTATCCAAGATCTGAAACACAGAGCTCAGCAGCAGCCATTCATCGTCTATTAACGTAAGACAGCCATGCGGCTCCAACGCGCTTCAAGGAAGCCGTTGACTGAGATGGGAAAGCGGCCTCAACAATCCCAAGCAGCGTTGAAAAGCTGTTTGTCGTGACCCGTGCGGATCTGCTTGACGCCAGCATCGCTGTCAATGGATGAATGGGGTCGCGAAATCCAGGACAGCCTTACCTTGAACAGTATGCATCCTTTCGTTGCTTGAAGTTTCGTGCGAGGCACCTGGATCTTCTCATGAACAGAATTGCCATGTGCCAACCTGGAGTTCACTCGCCGTGGTGAAGACGTGTCGTCCAGTGGAGGTGTGGACAACAGACCTCATGCGGTATGCGAACAGAGAGGCTTCGTCATGCTCATTTCTGACTGGACAAGCTTTCTATTGTAGCCCAGAGCAAACATGACTCTGAAGGGCCTTTTGAGCCGCTGCCTCTGTTCGGTGGGGTAGTCTGACCCCCAATACCACCACGGCATCTCTTCCTGAACTCGAAAAAGGTCGCTCCAATGAGCATGTAAGCCTGTGACGGATTACTGGGAAGTAGACGGCTAAAGCAAAGATTGCCTCAAAGGTAAGTTCTTGCCACTTTGCTGTCTGCCGTTACAAAAGGTAAGCAGGTTTCTCTGAAACGGGAGAAGAAACCCAGAGACCGAGATCTGATCCGCACGTACCCCGTTGATGTCTATGCAAATTCGGATGCGACAGGAAGGTCTCGCAGGCCTTCTTTCAAGCATGTCACGCACGCAACCAGTCAAAACCTCCGTCCATAGCATGCGTGCCGAAGAAGCTAACGGAAAAGGATGGAAAACGAACCAAGCTTATGCAATCATATGCAATCGCTCAATGCCGCCAAACCCAGCTCCACACAATTCAACGCCTGCACTGGAAACGCGCCTTGGGAACAGATGGCACTTCGAGGTCAGGGACGAAGCTAGCATTGTACACCTCGATCCCCAGCCTGAGCTGAGTTCAATTGAGCACGTGGCAGTGAAAAGTAGACACCGAGCGAATGCGAGGACAACACACCGCTGTCGCCGGAGTTTCCATGGTTGTGCCGCTCTTGCTACAATTCTGCATGCCAGAATGCTCGCTGCAAAGCGCCAACGCCGCAGAGTGCTCGGGACTCAACCAGGTGCCACCAACTTCAATCACATCGTCTGTTTCCACGTCCATCTTCCCTGACCAGTCGACGCAAGCACATGCAGTCCACTGCAATGAAGCCCTCTTCTGCATCTTCACATCCACATCCCGATCCTCGTCTGCTCTGATCTCTCTCGCTTTGCTCACCCTTGCAGATATCAGGTCTCATACGTGAGAAGCTCCGTTCTACCAGCAGATATCTTGCCACATCCATGCGAAATGACGCGTTCTGTGGCGACTCAGCGATCTAACAACAACAGTTAAATGAGCTTCCGCAATTCTGGTAGTGTGAGTGTTTGGTCGGCCAGCTTGGCGGCTTGGCTTGGCCTCAGCAAAGCTGGGCCAGTTGGTTGGGGGACGGCAGCTCCCCCGATGTGCAGCTGGCATCAAGAAACTTCAAGAAACTTAAGGGACCGAAGGAATACACAAGTGCCCCTACAGTACTCAGTGGCATTGATTGCATTTTGTGCGCGTGCATATTTATGTCATGCAACTGAAGGAAGTTCTAGTTCCAGTCAAAGCAGGCCATGACGGCTTTCCCAAGATACCGGCGGGTCAAAAGCCGTATACTTGTACAACAGCTGTGCCTTTGGAAATTTGACTTGCCCGAAGAATGACTGAAACTTGATTCAATAAAGCATGGTGTAAAATCTCCGTTATTGCTTCTTGGTTTCCATGTCTTGTTGATTGCATTATGATAGCTGCTGCTATTGGTATAAAGCAAGTCTGTGTCTGCCCGCGTCCCGCCTGTTGCCACGTCAATGTTGCGTGTGCGCCCGCCAACCTTGAAGCTTGCAGTGTGCATCCCTTTTCTGGGAGAGAGGGTTTTGCTTCCTGCATGGCGAGGACGAAGTCCACGTAGCAGGGTGGTACAAAACAGTTTGTCCAAACCTTGTTGGATGAAAGAGTTCGAGGTGATGTTTGTTGACCATTGCTTATGGTTCAGGGCTTTGGGCGTTTGCCTCCCGACTTGCCAGGACGAACCTGCGACGCAGGGAGGGTGTAGTGTTTAGAGGGTATAGCCAAACTCAGCGACTTCCTCTCTGCTTCACCAAAAGAAAAAGGCAGGCAACTACGACTACGACAGTCCATGCTAGTCGGCCAATCGCGGTTAAATGCCGCCAGCAAGGTGCATGATCCGTAGCCTCTAGAACTCGAACAGTCAATCCTCGGGACTGATCGATCCGAAAAGTCTTTGAAGAATCAAAGCAAGACATGTCCTCTCTTCCGGAGATGGTATGCCGCTGACATTCCAGCTTGACCTCCCACGGCACGACCTACTTCTTGGCAACTCGCATGACAACTGTCAATTTTCATACAGCATACATACATGTATAATGCATGAGTGCATGTTTGAATACATGCGTAAGTATGTATACATGCGGGTCTATTAGTATGTGTATATGTGTGCATGCATGTATATTCAAACGTGTAGGCATGTACAACACATACACACGTACATACATGCGTCGGTATATACATACATACATACATACATACATACATACATACATACGTGAATACAGACATAGATATTTCTACATACATGCACAGGTATATGTATATATGTGAACGGATGTGTATACAAACACTTACATACACATACATGCATACATACATACATGCATGCCTAAGTACACACACATACATACATACATAACGCACATACCTGCATACATTCGCTTAGGTTGGCATACATCCTGGCATGGCCATACGCGCACGCACATCCGCACACACATATACACGGACGGACATACATGCAGTATACATACATACATACATGCATGCATGCTTGCACACGATGATACGCATTCATACAAACATGGTCCATGTTCGCACACGTACACACAGCGATCCATGCATGCATCCATACATATACACACACACGTACACCCCGACAAAAGAAAATACATATGTACACGAATGCATGCACACTCACGCACACATTGGCGTACATACTTGAGCGCAACCATTTGAAAGTACGTACATCCATGCATACTTAGCTAAGAAAACACACATACAACAACTTATGCATGCATGCATTCATGCACGCATCAATGCATGCGTGCCTATGGGCGTACATACATTCATGAGCACAGACACAAAACACAAACACACGCAAACACACACACTTAGACATCCATCGCGCAGCCACTAATCAATCTGGTTATCAAGCACAGCTTGATGTATCTCGAAAGCATGAAGCTTCCAGGGGGTCCGGTACCTATCTGGCCTCAAGGCTCATCTTCACTTGATCTCTGACTTTTCCACTGTACAAGGCAAAATCTCCCAGACATGCACATGAAACTGCACTGCACTCCTACTCGCAATCAACAGTTGTGTGGTCACAAGCTGCACGAAAGTGCCCATGCCGACCACTGCAGGTACGTTTACCTGTCTCAATATCACGGAGCTTCGTTGGCAGAGGCCGTGAAATGAGACCCTCTGCCCCCTGCAATTTTCTGTAATTCAGCACAACTGTCCAACGTGTTTCAAAAACGGTTCCTCTTGGTAACAGAGGTCCACACACACACACTCACACACTTACACACGCACATATGGCTTTCCACTCTCACAATTTGGGCAGTCCGGGCGACGCATCTGAGTTCGATGAAGTTGTGCGCTTACTTCCCTCGGCATGACATCTCACGCCATGCCAAGCCAGTCGTTGAAAAAACAATACTGTGGAAAAGCCGTCTGGGACAGACGACCCTGTCGAACGGTCATTATCCAGCAGAAGACCCTCTGTAGCAGAAGAGTGCACGGAAAAAGAACCTGTCTAACCCTGAAGCTAGTTTGACACAGGATCATCTTTGCATCCATATGTAAAACATGCATACACAATCATACACATATATGCGCGTACACATACATAGATATACACATAATACACACATACATATGTATGTATATATATATATATATATAACATATACAGCCTTTGTTTGTACAGCAGGACGACAAAGCTCTTGAAGCAAGTAACCGTTCAATTACATACGTGCATATGAATACCCACACACGATCGGGCGATGTGGTCATGCATGCGCACATACACACACACACACACACATCATGCCTACATACATACATGTAGTACATAAATACCAAAACATACAGAAACACACACATACACAGACGCATAGATACAGACATACGTACATGCCGACAGACAGACAGACAGACGGGCAGGCACACATATCTTACATCACACGCAGTCACATACAGATCTACCTACCTACATACAGACGCAGCCCCCGCCCACACACACACACACATAGATGCACATACATGTATAGTCGCGTGTGTGTGCGTATGCATACAAACATACAAGACACACATACACACATATCCGTACAGGGAGACATGGAAGCATACAAGCGCACAGACATAGATACAGACATACGCACAGAAATAATCAGAAATACAGGTATGCACTTAGACATAAACACGTGCACACATAAGTATATACATACCTGCGGCTTGTTCTGTAGTATGGTTGCAACCCTCAACTCGAAATTCCTCTTGCGCACCGCCCTTGCACGCTGTTTGTGCCAGGCTTGCGCAGGATGTACAGTGCAGTATTGAAACGCAGTATGCCTGCAGACCCAGAAAGTCCTTGTTTCCAAAGGCTTGCTGTGGACCATCTGCGCTGCTCCATGCTCATCATTACTGAGGAAGGGCTTATGTGGTGGTGGTGAGGAGGGTGCTCAGCTGCTCTTTCATTGCGTCGTTGGTCTTTGCGGCCGCTCTTTCAGTGCGCCGTTGCCCCTTGAGGTTCTTAGGCTCTGCTTTGACCGAAGGTTGTAATGGTGGCCCCGCACCCCTGCTCTCTCGCCCCACCAGTTTAGTTCCCCCACAGCCCCCAAGCCTGTCTTTGGCACACCTGTTGCTTGTTGCGATTTACTTACTTGCCACAGGACATCAAGGGACAGGAATGTAGCAGCTTGACAGCGACACTTCCAGCCTGCCCCAATGATAAGAACATCTGCATCCAGCTGGTCATGTGCTGCCTCGGGGCCAAAGAGGAAGGATCAACAAGAAACATGAGCGCATAGTGCAGAAAGTCCAGAAAAGCGAGGTGATGAAGCGGGTGTGTCGATCGCGATCGGGTTGATCACTCAGCTTGGTGATGTTTGCTACAGCCTGAGGGTTCCACCAGCGCGTGACCCGCCAGCACAGCAGCCCCGGCCAGAACGGAGACCTTCGCGCATCTGCACACTGGCAGGGGGCTGTGTCAGTTCGCATTTGAGGCTGGCATCGAGGCGCCATTCTGGAAGGGGTGCTCGGCCCTCTTCAAAGCACTTCTACCACAGCTGGTCACGGGGCCGATACTTTTGAGCTTCTACTCAATGCAAGGGGCAACATTACAGGGCTCTGAGTGCGGGGAGGGGTAAGTCCGAGCTGGAGACCGAATGCCAAGGAAAGGAGTCAGCGAACATAGCGTCGGCGGGAGAGGGGTGCCACTTCGGGTGGAAAGTCGAAATCCAATTCATAATTCAGTTCCTGTTCGAGTTCGGGTTGCACTTTCTGCGCCGGGTGAGTCCAGCGCGACCTCGAGTCTGGGTTTGAAAAACGACCGCAGCTACCGCACTGCAGAAGGAATCAAGTAATCGACGAGGTGTTTGTGCGGGGCTGGGGCTCGGAAAATGGGAAGAACAGAGGCGTTTAGACGGTGTGGGGCTGGAGTTATATAGGTGTAGGTATGTAGGTGTTTGTGTGTGTGTGTGTGTGTGTGTGTGGGTGTGTGTGTGTGTGTGCGTGCGTGTATCAGTGTCGGCCGGGATGTGTTTTTGGGGTGGAGGTTGCGAGGGTTCAAGATTCTTGCAGTAGGGATGGATTGGGCCTTGGATTCGGGCCGCATCATCTCGGAAAGACCCGATGCATGTTCTCAAACAGTTGCGCCTGGTGTGAAACTTCGAGAAGCCACTCGGGTACGGCTTCAAGTACGTTCAGAAACTCAGTTGACTATATGTTCGCGTGGAAGCGTGCTATCGGGGCCCACACAAGAGGCCAGCGACGCATGAAACGCATGGCACGCCAGCGCTGCGATGCATATAAATGCATACAAAGTCACCCCGATGGCCAATTAGAGTATCTCTGTACATACCTCTGTGGATGTGTTTTCCTGCGCTGCTGTTCACTTCATCTCTCGTTACTCACTGCGGCTGTGCACTACTTCTGTCAGTGTATTACAACGGTGTTTAGTGCCAACGTTTGCAGGATCCGCACATGTGCGAACCAGTGAGCGGAGCCAGTCTGCTCAGAACAGTTGGACAAACATGCCGGATCTGCCGTGCATGGATCAAGGAATAAACAGACAGCGTACACGCCGGGCTTGCGGAACTCCGAGCAGCATGCCCCGTGTTTTTTGGCGTGGCTGCGACTCTGGGACTCTTAGACTGTGCTCGTAAGCCTCTTAGATGACACGTCGCGGAGAATGCGAGGAGCCCGTCCTCATGTGCATACCTGCCAGGACGGGAGAGCTTTGCAGGTTGATGGAAGTCTTGCCATGTGTTGCGGATTCTGAATTGCTGGCTGCTAAATATTTGGACTTGTACAGCTTCGCAGGTACATAGCATGCAAAACATTATTCCAGTGTGGCTACTTGTTTGTAGAGATGGCCGTCGTGAAAAGGTGCGGGATTGATATTTGTGGACCCCTGCCCCTTCACGCAGAGTCCAACTGTTTTGGGCGTGACGGCGATCGGGAGCCCCAGTGCCGCTTTGGAAGAAAGGTGTCCGTTGCAAGTACTACAGGTCGAAGACCGGAACGGATCGTACATTAAGTAAGACGAAGCCTGACGAAACCGACAAAAACAATAGCATGATCCATGTCCAACGACGCTTGCTATCGTCATTACACTTACTCACCAAAGCGCGAATGAAGCGGACTGGGCAATCATGATAATCGTACTTAGTGGAGCTCCTTACCTTCACCATGCCTGCACTTCCATTTTCGGCATTCCTGACTGACAGTGAAAAGTTTCTGCAGTTAGTTAGATATCGGCACAGTAGTTACCTTCAAGGCAAGAGGTCCGGAGTCAGCAATCTCCTCGTTCGAGAGACGAGCTGATGGCGCAATCTGCCGGAGGTTTCTACTCCTTCTAAAAGTAGAGGCTCAGAAACTCCACACTATGTGCAGGGTTACAAATAGTATAGATACCTGAAGTCTGATTCGAACCACAGCCTCTGTGAGGAGTGCACGTCTGCCACAATCAAAGTGCGATCTGGCTGCAGAGAAAATAAGCAAGCCTGCCTGGGCTCTCACTCTCTTCCCAGCCTGTCGCAGAAGACTTTAAAAATGTCATCTCTTTCTTGCCAGACAAGAAGCTGGCTATGTGCCTTCAGCGAATGGCCAGACATGGCCGAACGTCAAACTCAGCATGGAAATACTACTCGGGAACCAATGTGCTAGGGGCACAAGTCGTGTCGTCACATGCTTTCATTGCGAAGCGTGTCGGAAAGGTACTGGTAGTGCTGCGGAGGATCCTCGGCTTGCCCAGCACTGTACAGCAAGGAACGACTGATACAGTAACAGCCCGCCGCAGAGGTAAAAACGAAAACAAAAGACAGAAGATCTGCTCAAGAAGCAAAGAATCAGCAATCAACTGTTTCACCGCGCGGGTCTTTGCGATTTCAACTGGTCGCAGGCCCCGGTGATTCCGGATCTCGGTGTCTGCCCGTGCCTCCAAGAGGAAAACCGTCAGGTCCTCACACCCGTACATTGCGCTCCAGCCCAGAGAGTTGGTGCTGAAGTTGCTAAACATGTGCACAATCCCTGGCGGCTTTCTGCTACAGCAACTGTACGCACGGCAAGCCAGCTCGATTGAGCGCCAAATGCCTTCTGGTTCGAAGACGTAGTTGACATCCGCCTTGTGGGCGAGCATCACCTGAGCCGACTCGATCAAGTTGGGGTTGGAGTTGCCCCAGAATGCGAGAAACGCAATCGGTGGAGAACCGCCGGGGTTTCCGTGCACGTCTGCTCGAAGCTCCAACAGCTTTGCCAAAGCTTCGGGTGGTGCCCCCATCTGGCATGCGGTGTGGATAGGTGGCCACTTCAACTGGGACGTAGCGGCATTCACCGAAGCCCCGTGCTGAACAAGGAGTTCAATAGCAGCTGCTCGCTGGCAGAAATTCAAGGGTGCAGGGGTCCCACCTCGTGCTGCGTGAACGTCAGCCCGCAATTGCAAGAGAGTCTTGATGGGCTCCAGATACCCCGAGCGGAATTGGCAAGCCAAGTGCAACGGCGTCGATTCAGGCATAACGCCCATCACTTCATCAGCACGTGTGCGGGTTTGCAGGGAAGCCTTTGCCGAAACGAGTGTGCGAATCATCTCACAATCCCCGGCCAGTGTGGCACATGCTACGGGGCCTACACCAAGCTTACCTCGGCATGCGTCCAGGCTTCCGAACGCAAAGTCAGACAAGAACTCCTGCAAGCTCCGCTGCCGGGCAGGGAGACCCATGAGGTCTTCCCAGAGTGCCAAGAAAAGCCTAAAGCGATCCATGTCTGCTCGGAGCCTCAATTGAGACAACTTGTGATCCAAAGCTGTTTGCACTACCTGGCCGCATGCATACCGGTCTTCTTCCAAAGCGAATTGCCCCGAGTGGACCGTGTTCAAAGTCCACCTAGGTGTCGCAAACTCGACAGAATCACCAGAAGTGACCATCATAATGGGAATGTCTGAGGCTTCAGATAGAAGCTTGCACCACATCTCGGTCCTGTGGGCTTGATGCGTAGCAGGGTGCTGGTTCTCTTTGGCTTATGGCATGTATTCTTTCCAGGCTGACCGTCAGCAGGTTTTATTATGCCTCCTGAAGTTGTCGCATCTTTAAGGAAAACAAACTCAAACTTGCTTTAAGGCTCCTGCACCACCCACGCTGAATCCAGGTGGCTTCTGCGCAAGGCTCTCCTGTCTCGTGACAACTTCTAGGGACCAATGCCACGAAAATCTGGCATGCATCGACATAGTAGGGAATGGAAAATATGTGCTGAAGTTGCTCTTCACGTGAACATTCAGCAGAATGAATCATTTGAGGCACGCAGCAATAATCCAACCAAACGAAAGCGTTTTGCAAATCACTGCACTCTGCCTTGGTCAAACTGCGACCTTTGAGGAAGAATTGTGCTGTTGTGTTGTGTTCGACCGTGGTCTTCCTGGAAATCAAGTTCTGCAGAATCTCCTGCAAAACTTTGAGCTGCTCTCCGTTGGGGTCTGGGTGGTTGCGGCCTAACCACTGGTGCGATACGAATATTGCCCAAGACCACGGGTTCATGCGCTCACGCACCCGCAGCAGACCTTGCTGCTTCAACTCCTGGTGTGGCGGGAACCTTCCAGTCATCTTCAACACGTCTTGGACACGTATCACCCACATCGGAGCGTACATCGGATGGCATGAGTCGCTGTCGAGGTCGCCAAGGGCCCGGGATGTAGAGGTCCCATTTGTTGGCCGACTTGCGCACGACCCCATTGTGGTGAAACTCGTGTACCACACAGAAGTGTGGAGTCAAACACTGTCCGTGCCAAGCATCTACTTGGACCTTGATCAGAATGCGGAGTAAGGCACCCGAGCAAACTATGTCTTGCAGAAATCAATGGAGTCACATGGACCATGGATCTTTCGTCGCAAGCTACTTCATGGCAGCAGTGCATACAGCTATTACTTCCAGGTAGTAGGCTGAAACCCGTACGCGACATGTGACGGACAGTCATGCAAACAGTGCCTCCATCATCATCGGATAGGAAATTGACCAGATCAACAGAGTGCCGAATCCAGGCCGGAGGCATGCTGATGAGCTATGAAGAACCATTCAATCGGAATATGAACAAAGCCCGCGTAAACTGTGAACGATACCACTCAAGCTGGAATTCCTTTTCTTGTACGACGAGCGAAACACTGATCCAACAATGCAGCTGAACCTGCGTAGCGTCGTGCTTCTCCCACAGACGTATAGAACTCCCGAGTACGATTCGCACGCCGCGCGACCGTGGTTGACCTGACTGAACCTTAAGGCTCGCGGTGCAAGCGCCCCCAAAAGGCCCTGAACACTCTTCGAGTGGCCAAACTCTGCGTGGGCATCAACTACGCAGCTGCACATCGGATCCTTGATGTGTCAAGCATCCTTTAGCCCAGAATCCTCGGGAGGCGACTGAAGCATTGGAACGCCGCTGCAGACACATGGAAAGTAGATTTCCGAAGTACAAGAAAACTATGCATCTTCCATGCAAATTCCAAACGCAACGTGATCGCAGGACTGGCACTTGTACATTTCCGAGCCCGCGTTGAACCCCACCGCATAACGCAGCAATTGTGATCTGCACACTGTCCTCAGAACATGGGCGCGATGTCTATGTGAATCTTCGTGCCATTTCATGTGTTGCGAATAAAAAGGTTGATGTGGAGGACTGCCAAGAAATCAAAACGAACGTTGCAAGAGAGCTTTGATGAACCTTTTTTTTTGTGCGGGAAGATCGTCTGGCGTAGTGGGCATTACCAACAACAGAAGTGCTAGGAACTGACGATAGACAGCTTCACCATATCGCTACGGCGATGAAGCCCGGTCCTACCTTGAGTGCGAGCGTTGCATTCGTTGTTGCAAAAGTAAAACACGACCAGCAGATTGCTGAATCTTATACTGGAATTGCTACATGTAGCTACTTCTCGGTTTTGCAGGATGTCCTGGGGATGACAGCTAGGCTGCACAAAAGCCGTGCTGGACTTGGGTCTCTGGATGGCCTAGTTTGCATGTGTCTGCCGCGACTCAGTCACTCTTATGCCGGGCTGCTGTTTGTGCCTCGATTACAGGCCCTACAGCCAAAACACGACTGCGTGCATATTTCGGTTTCACCTCTGCAGAAGCATGATGCCTGGCAAGATTGTGCATCCACTGCACAATTCCCCCTCCTGCTGCTCCGCGACATACAACGACTGCTACGACGATGCGCACTACCACTGCTGCACCGCATCACTCACGACATCCCCCGTGGGGTGCACTAACATCGCAACTGCATGCACACCCTCAGCATCCGGCGTGAGGCAACCTTCCTTTTTGCGCTGCCGTGGAGACCGAGAGCAGGTTACATCCAGTTGGAGCCCTCAATTAGAGCTCTCCGCCAGATCCTCAGCCGTCACCGGAGCCGGTGGAAGATTCAACACCTCAGCCGCTGCCCTGCAAATATCAAGCCAATGCCAAGCCGAAAGTAGATTGCAACCTGCAAGAGTCTGTCTGGCTTTGATTGGCATTCCCCCACATACCATGCAACGTAATGACAACAGATGACACTGGTCCAGCTTTCGAGGGCCGGGCATCTTCTCTTCTTCCTCCGTCTGCCTTCAAATGTCGCAATAGGGTGGCTATGGCGTCCCGACATCCGTTCCAGCGAAACAACGAAGCAAGTTGAACAATGCGATGCTGTGCTGGCCGCTTCGGCCTCTCTGAGATGCATCGCGCTTGCCTCCAGCCTGGTGCCGTCATTAGGACCGCTAGGAGGGTTTCTGGGACATGATCAGCGCAGATTAGGTTCCAGGAAGTGATGTGCGCAAAACGGCTGAAGGAAAAAAGCAGACACACTCAGCAACCGCAGCTTATGCTGACGCACTTTGCCAGTCAATGACAAAACCAACCGTATCCGCAACAAAGTGCTGGCATCAACAGCAGCAGCACTTTGGTCTATGTCACTGACAGTAGCACCAGCAACCGTTAAAACTAAAAGCCACAGCATGTGCGAGGAAACTTTCAGCAACCAAATCGATGATTGAGGGAACAACAGTTTTCAATTTGGAAGTGATGCAGTGCATGCATACGCAACTCTCCTGGGATCAACGAGTGAAGTCAGCGAATCGAGGTGCAGGCAAACAGGTATTTTGCCTTTGCTGGCGGTTCTCTCAGAACGGCCTCTACTTGCAGGTCTTTATGTCTAATCTGCCTGGCGAAGCCGGGACTTCTTGGACCCCCTACGTGAGGAGACTGCTAGACAGCCTGCCGTGAGTTTCGGGACAGCACTGTTCAATGGGAACCTGGGCTACTCTTGTCATTCTCAGCCGAAGCAGTGAGAGAAGCGGTCGCAGCGCTTAGGTCTTCCTTCGCTCCACAAGTCCTGCCTGTGACTGAAAATTTTGAAACTACCAGGCAAGAATCTGTGCTGGTGACATCTGCACCTTTGCACGACGCCTTGCACTGCAAAGGCCATCATTCAGTCAACACATGGCCATGGCCATCTCACGTCTCCATGCGTCTCCCATGTTTCGGCTCGGCTGCCCTGAGCCTCAGCGGCCCATGCCCCAATAATAGATCGCTGCCATTCCGTCCATCTTGGCTTTGTGGCGATCCATCTCGCCAAGATCCTCCAAAGAGCAACTGCTAAGGAACCAGCCGACAAAATTCTACCCTGCCTTGTGCCATCCCAGCTCTCTAAACACGAGAGGCTTATTTAGTCGGTCCTCCTCGTCTTCGACGGAACTCGAACTGTCGGAGCTGCTGCTTGAGGAGGACTCCTCCTCAGCTTTCTTGGGGTCCACGGTGATTTCGCCTGTGGCGGCACAGAACCATGCGCTGGAAACTATCTGTGAAGGATGCAATAGACTCACACCGACGAATGCACTGGTGGCGACTGTAACTTGTCGTTTAGAGCTGCGCACTCCAACATCTGCCAGGCTGCCTTTTGCGATTTTAAGGGCCGTTTCCTTGGAGAGGCCGGGAGCATCTTCCGAAGCGCCAAGGACAAGTGCTCCGCATGCACGCAAGCGCACTGCACCAGTCTAGCAAGGCTGCTGGGAGCATATTGCCGAACGAGGTGCAGCTGCAAGCTTGATGTCTTGCGGATCACCACCCCAGGCCTAACGATGTCATCAGATCAACAGGTCAACATGACAGTCTCGAAAGCTGACTCTGCACTTTAAGTGGCGGCCTTCGCCGCCTGCGTAGCAGCTTTGCCGACTTCTGCAATCGATTTGCCCTGCAGGCAGGAACGATCCGGTGCGTCCGGACGCTTCATGGCTGCCGCCCGTCAGAGCCTCTTCTTTGGCTTGAGCTGCCGCTACCTCCAGCGAGAAAGATTCGTGTCATTCCTGCCCTCTTGCTGGTGAACAGCTTACGGTTGACACTCACTCGGGCCGGCGGGCATGGGTGGAGAACAACACGTCTAACAAATCGAGAGGTCTTTGTTATGCGGGTGTGACATTCGAAACCTAGGCCTTTCGGTGGAGGTGCAGAGGCACGAGCAATCTTTCCTAGGTCCTAGCCAGTGACGAAGCATGCCGGCATAAACATGTCAAGCACTGGTTTGCCGACATAAGAGCCTTACCGTCTTTGAGACATGCTGCACGTTTTCTCGGATCTCGTGCCGGTGAATGCGGAATGCATCGATTGGTACAACAGCCGCACAGCCACAAGTCCTATAGACAAAATGTTGAGCAAAACATACTGGTAGATCAAGCTGGTATCGATGGAGAGGCAAAACGATGCCCAAGCCTGGGCAAACCCCTACCTGATCGAACCAAATGCAGGCGAGCTGCAGAGGCGACTTTAGCGATCTTCTTCTTCTCCTTGCACGATCAAGCCATTACGCGGGACACATCTCGAATCCTGACCCTGGCTTTCGACCCGCAAAAGCCCAAGTTTGCAAAGGAATGGCTGCCGGCAGCAACGCACAGGATGAGTTAAGCACAACCGAGGAAAACTTGCTGATCCGAGATCCTTCTTGGTTATCTTCTTCTGCTCTTTTTCCTTGTCTTTCCTCAGGACGCAAAGGTTCATCCACTGCCGAGGGCCGAATGCTGCGCCTCAAGTGTGCCTGGCAGAACAAGTGACCCTGAGTCTCGGGCTCGTCTTGCTCCTCCTGTCCAAGCCCCATAGACCCAACAGCCCTTCCGGTTTACATTGAATTACGTTTGTAAAATCATTCCCAAGGAACACCCAGCAAAGGCATATCCGCTACCCTGACGAGAACTTGCTCTTCACTACCAGATTGCAAGAATTTGCGGTTTGGACAACTCCTAGAAACATTCTCCTCGTCTTCCTCAGCTGGCGCCTGAGAGGCTGCCACGATGTCTTCCTGATCGACCCCAGCCTGGCTAAGGTCTGATGAAAAGCTGGCAGAAGCACACGAGCGGCTCGATGGTGGCGTCTTCACTCTAGAGTCTAGAGTCTCTCGGGCTCTCTCCTCTCCATACTTGTATTTAAAGTAGAGCCACCGCAGAGCTTTAACTAAGCAGGATCTCTACGTGAGGTCAACAGAAGTCGCAATCTCCAAACAAAAAGCTCTCTCCCTCTCTACAGACGGCTGGCATGCCTTGGTAGCCGCAGCTAGGGATTCTGCAACTCGCGCTTTCGCAGCTTTCATCAGCTCGCCTGCTACAAGCTATGCCGGTGCTTATGTGTTCTGTTCGGCCTTCGCTACTCAGGGTCCACGGCAGCTCTTCTCTTGGTTGCATACGGTCATACAAAACGTCGAAGCACTGGCAACCAAGCAGCAAGCTCCTGCACTCCGGTTTATGCTGACTTGTAACCGACTCGGTGTGACCCACCTTCCCAATGATTTCTTGGATGGGAGATCTCGAATCTTAAGACATCATCTCGGGCATTAGCAGCCAGCTGATTCATGTGCAGTAGATCTGCAAGCGGCGACAGAAGTCCTTCTCCCATCCAGGGCGAGGGTTTCAATCTTTGGGTCACTCAGCAAGCCTCTAATTCTGGCTGTCAGCAAGTCCCGCCGATGGCGTCAGACTAGATGCAAGACTGAAAATGCCGTGCAACTTGCACAAAGCTACACCAAACACAGACGTGGGCTGCGATCTACCAAAGCGAAACGGAAGTTCAGCTCGGGAAGCACTATAGAACAGAAGAACAAAAGCAAAGCACAAGACCAGACTTTGCCACAAGCGTGCCTCCAGTAGGATCCTCTTCAGGTGAAGTAGCAAGCTTTCCTCAGCATCTGCAACTTGGGAATCTCTGCGGGCTGAGGATGCAAAGCCAAGGAAGCGTCCGTCACTTCCACAACTACTCCCGGGCGCAGCCAATCTCGAAGCTACTGGAGCTTTCATCCGGCGATTATGAGCAACTGTGACAATGTCATCAGCAGTCATGCTCTCATGGAAAGGTTAGTAAGAAGATCACCGACCAACACCAGACTTGGTTTCGTAGCCGTGGCATTTGTATGAACCACGGAAGCACTAAAACTAGAGGCACAGAACTCCCAAAAGGACAGAAATACTAGCAGCAGCCACAGTTCTCAGAATGCGAGCAACAACACTAATAGCGCTAGTGGTGGTGGTAGTAGTAGTAGTAGTAGTAGCAGTAGCAGTAGCAGTAGCAGTAGTAGTAGTAGTAGTAGTAGTAGTAGTAGTAGTAGTAGTAGTAGTAGTAGTAGTAGTAGTTAGTAGTCGTCGTCGTCGTCCGGGGACTCGCACCAAAGGTGTGCTTGTCTTTTTGCAACTAGTGACGACCGTGCAGGTATTGTTGCCGCTGTCACAGCAATCGTAGTTCCAACAGCAATATGAGAGCGGGGTATGAACTATCAAGTGGTCACACCAAGACATACCAGCAGAAGCGCTAGCCGGGTCATCAAAGTAGTGCAAGTACTGACCGCCACATCATCACAATGATCGCAAAGGGGTGGACACTAGCAGCACGGGCATAAACAGCGGCACGAATGGCAACCGAAGGAGGGGCAACGGGTGTACATCGGGTTACGTAGGAAGCTGGAACACCGATATGACTGGGTGACTTGACATGAAGTCATCGTTGTGCCGGCGCAAGCGATAGCAGCAAACAGCCGGTAAGACTAGTGCGAGTAGCGACAAAACATGGCAAAATGCATGCAGCCTTTCTGCCAGATTCGGCATTTTCAAGACTCGAGGCCATGCCCTCGCACATGGGATGAGGCATCAATGCTTTGGAAGTGGGCATGACAGAAGGAGTGCAATCTGGAAGCTTCTGGGAAACACCTCTGAAGCCTCAGCCAAGCCACTGACGACTCTCAGCGCTTCCTTAATGTCGTCCAAGTACTGTTTCTTCTTCGCAGCCTGCTTCTTCGAGTTTCTCGACGAAACTCCATCAATCACCCCCGGACAACAGAGGCGGAGCAAGGAGCGTTGTCAACGGTGCATTGCACTGCCAAGCCCGTTCTGCACTGCTGATAAAGCATGCCATGAGAAATATGTGTGCCTCCTTTTCCTCCTCTTCCTTTTTCTTTTTCTCCTCTCACAAGGATGCCGGCGTTCTACCGTCTTCTGCACACTCTTCTTGTAGCCTACTCCCCAGCCAAAGCTAAAGGTCAACACTCCATGTAGTGTGGAGACCCAAACTGACCGATCCACAGCTTCATGCCGATTGAAGCAGA
Source organism: Symbiodinium sp. CCMP2592 (assembly GCA_905221615.1). Taxonomy (NCBI): domain Eukaryota; class Dinophyceae; order Suessiales; family Symbiodiniaceae; genus Symbiodinium; species Symbiodinium sp. CCMP2592. The sequence goes on from CAJNDT010004135.1 coordinate 228,147, forward strand.
ACACTCATGAATGATTTTCGAATCAACCATGCCGAGCGCTGGACCTCCTCATCCTTTAGAAGCTTCTGAGCATCCAAGGCAATCTTGGCTGAAGGCACGGTTCGGCTTGAAACATGCCTACCTACACCTACAGCCGCATAGCTTCCATTCCGGTATCCAGCATGCCGGAGGCTGCCGGCAGTTCGGCATCCATGACTCGAATGGCTGCAGTACTGTTTTGCAGCTGGTGGCGTTCTTCTTGAATGCTGCGATTTTGGCGGCGGCCTCTTCGGCTTCTCGCTTGGCGATCGCCTGTGCGAGCTTGTCAGCTGTCGGGCACTGCTAGGCAAATGCGGAAGTCTGGAAATTCCAGGTCCTCTGGTGTATTGTTCTTCTCCCGCTCTTTTCTTTCCTTGTCACGGACACTCAGTGCAATATCAAGCAGCTCGAAAATCCCGTGTAATTACATGCCAGACACATTCCACCGGTGGGAACATCCTCAAATGAACTCGTGTCGTCAGCTCACACGGAAGCAACACGTGGCCGCTCCCTGCGACCCATCACGGCATGGCGAAAAGGCGATCCATCACTCGGCTCCGATACCCTAACCTGGCTCCCGCCAACAACTTGGACAGCGCAAGAAACAGCCCCGCATGAAAGAACTGCTGCACAGTTAAGCCTTAATGAGCTCTTCGATGGACTTCTTCTTCTCTATCTTTGCCGGCGACCTGCTTCTCTGAGAAGTGATAAGAGCCCTCCCCGACTTGACACACGCTGCCGGACCTCGAAGCCCTAACCGTTTCTGACCCTCGCCCAGCTTAACTCTCTTCAGCACCAGTCTGTTGCTCAAATACCACACAGCAGCTAGACTCGCAAGCCCAGAGATATAACTTGCCTGGACTTGCTTTTGCTGGAGCTCGCCTTCCTTCCAAGGTCAGCGAAAGTACCCTACGCGCAAGTCTTTCTGATGGCGTCGCAGGTGCCAGAAGCACAACTACTTATTGTGCATTATTTTGACTTCATGCTTTGTGGCAGGCTTGGCTTGCCCTTCCAAGGTTTCCGAGTGCTGAGCTGGATGAGCTATGAAATCACAGTAAAGCTATCCATCGCGATCCAAGCGATAACCGACGCCAAAGTCCTAAAACAACGGGCACACTCCCCGCAGACCCGTTCGCGAGCTCACTGATCAGCAGTCGAAAGCATGCAGAGCGGCAAAGAACGTTTTGACCACTCTGGCATGGGGGCGAGCGGTCCGTCGAGCATCAGAACGAACGAAACGAAAGAGCCCCGACCAAAAGCCCCGAAACCACTGAGCCATCCCGAGAGAGAGCATCAGCGGTCACATCGCTCGAAAGAGCAATCGGTGCAACCTTCGCGGGACCGATCGCCCAAGTCTCGAACTAGTCTTCACGACTGACAAGACCACAAGCGACCCCCCTCGTTCAAAAACAAAGGGCGGGCTGGGTGGGACAAAAACAGATCCTTCCCGGACCTTCGAGGCGATCACCTCGACCCAAAATGGCCACGGGAAGTTCACATCTGAACAGAACTGAATGAAAAGAGCAGACTGCAGATCGCATGCAGGAATGTGACCCTCCTATCCCAGACCTACCTACCCGTTGATAGGAGAACCACACTCCCCGCAGACCCGTTCGCGAGCTCACTGATCAGCAGTCGAAAGCATGCAGAGCGGCAAAGAACGTTTTGACCACTCTGGCATGGGGGCGAGCGGTCCGTCGAGCATCAGAACGAACGAAACGAAAGAGCCCCGACCAAAAGCCCCGAAACCACTGAGCCATCCCGAGAGAGAGCATCAGCGGTCACATCGCTCGAAAGAGCAATCGGTGCAACCTTCGCGGGACCGATCGCCCAAGTCTCGAACTAGTCTTCACGACTGACAAGACCACAAGCGACCCCAGGCCCAGACCATTTTACGCGAGAGCGGATGGCCATGAGCACAAGACTGTCAGCCAACCGGCCGCCTCGCCGATCGCGAGGCAATCACGAGACGGCCAATCAGCGGGATTAGCATCCGTGGATACACGGTCAATGAAGAAATTCACTCTGTACTTGATCGAGAGCTCCCAAAAGATCTCGACTAACTCACAGAGATCCTCCTTTGAGGAGTATCCCTTGACCAGGGATGCTTCCACCGACTCGGAATCGATCAGAAGAAGCACGTCACGATTCCGGAGGTGATCACGGAAGGTCTCCAGAGCTAAGATCGGTGCGATCATCTCGATCGGAACTATCTGGGTCTTGCGCGGCATCCATTTGGCAGAGATCTCTGCGTCGATGATCTCGGAGAACTGCTTTGGGGTATCTGCACGCCGATCGAACATCACGGCACCGACGCGATCGGGGCCGGCTTCTTTCTTCCGAGCGTCGGGTGTGAAGCCGTCCGTGAAGATCACCACGTCAGCTCTCTTCTGAGCCCGAAGAGAGATCTCCCGCGGCGGCCCAGAATTGATCAAGAACTTCCAGTAGATCAACGACCGCCTCAGCGCTTCGTTCAGCTCCATGCGATCCGAGCTGTGGTCCTTCGAGTACTGCCTCTCCGAGAGGGGGCGGAAGAAGGCGCGACCCACCTTCCCCCAGAGCTGGCTAGCCCCGAACATCAGCTTCCCTTTGAGCTTGCCGGCACTTCCAGGGTCGAGCACACCCGACTCCAAAATGGAATCGATCGATTCGGTGAGCTCTTTCTTGCGGTCGTCTTTGATCTCAAGGAGGAACTCGTCCAAGTTGAACGTCACCCCCAGGATCACCGGGGATTCAGAAAGTTGGAGCTTCTTCTGGTCGAACGCCGCACCTGGGCAGAAGTGGATCTTTTCCGCAACGAGCTTCGCCGAAGATGCAGTCAGATCTGTCTCGAACCCATACTTATCGTCATAGAAATTAAAAGCGACCATGTAGAAGAGCTTAACAAACACATCGTTCAGGGCCGCCGATCGGCGGTTATAGTTGTAGACTGCCAACACGAGCCCGAACGAGTGGCCGATCATGACGAAGAACTTCTGTCGATCGTCACTCGGGTCCTTCAAACAGATGACACTGAACTTCCGATGCCGAGGGGCGATTGGGAGCTGGCGGTAGGCCTTGCGCTCGTCAAGAACCCAACCGCGTAGCGGGCGAGCGCCCGCTCGAGTCCGAAGCTCGCGAACCACCGAGACATTGAGATCCGTGTTCGGGAGCTGCAACTTCTCGGTGATCACCGCCGTCTTATTGACAAGGTTAGAAGTGGCACTGTCACACCCTCTGACCTTGTTCTTTTGAACTACTTCGAACCGCTGTGTCGGGATCCAGTCTGAGCAACCAAGGAACTCTGTCACTGAACTTTCGTCCTGAAAAGGACCCACGGTCGATCCTTCCATGACGTCCTCCATAGTCGCTTTCCAGAGCGATCGCAGATTGTCAGAAACCGGCACGGCCTGGCACCGTTTGTAGATCTTGGAGCGAAATTCCCAGGCCCTCGATTCAGCTTCCGCGATCGGCACCGGCGATTGCTTCTTCTCGTACGGCGGCCAACGACCAGACTTCTGGATCTCGCCAACGATCGGGAACCCCTGGCGAATGCCCTGCAAGATAGAAAGGTCCTGACAGCGAGCGGCCGCGAGGAGCTCATCATAGAGCTTGACGTGCGTGCAGTGACCGAGCTGGAGATCAGCGTAATCTGGAGCACCTCGTAGGAGACGGCGAAGGGCCGGATCCGGAATAGCTCTGAGCTCACGGTCTGTGCCCGGCAACAAGGCCACGGCCCGAGCGTGCCAGTAGTCGAGCTGCTTGATCCTATAGTCGACCAGCCAAAGAGGGCGAGCCGCAATTCGATCAATGTTAGCCATGAGCTCGACCGGCACGTCGGGCTGAACTGTGAAGGGATGCGGGATCCCGAGGGCCCAGCGAATTGCCACGCCCGGTTCACACTCGACATCGAGCAACGGCTTAGCCGCACCACGTTTGAGCTGGTAGCCAGACGAGGAGGCCAAGCGAGCTGCTTGTTCTTGCCGATGACCTTTCCAGTTGACCGCCTGGCCGAGCTTGCGCTTGCGATCCTGCTTGGGCGCCACGAGCTCAAAGGAGGCCTGGAACTGGGGCAGGCAAGCGTTCACGACCTGTTCCACCAACTGTGCAAGAGCAGCACAGAGAGGCAGCGGGTATTCCTGAGCCGGCTTGGTCGCGAAGACCCAAGACCCATTCGCTTGGCGAACCTTGCCTTTGAGGGGAAGGTGCTTATGCTTACCTGAACAGGAACGACGCAAGGAAAGAAAAATCGCATTAAACTCACACTGATCAAGGTCCAGGTTGTAGAGGTGGAACCGCACCTTGAGCTGTTGAAGAGCAGGAACTTGCCACAACAGACTGGTGAGAGGATTCTCGAGAGAGGCATCACCTCCTGCCACGATCGTCGCCTCGAGCAGATCGATGGAGCGCTGCATGAGCAAATTTGCGCGATCCAGCTGATCTTGAAATCTGTTGTCGAGACTGTGCAGACCGAGAGGTTGCGCCAGCCAACGCAGTGGCGGAGGACCGCCAGGCCGAGAGCGGGCTCGACTAAAAGTCGAGCAAGGGAGCCCCACGTGCAGAAATGCAATTGCACCAACACGGCAAAGTAGCGATCGCGGTCGACCTTGGGCGTGAGCTTTGCGCCTGATGGTGGCTTGGTAGGAGCTCGGTCACGATCACGATCCCGATCTTCTCGCGCCTTCTTGAGGAGAGCTTTAGCTCTTTCTCGCCTGGCGCGATTCTTGCGCGAGCGCGCTTCTTGCGCCGTTGTTGGAGCTGGTGGCGGAGACGTCGAGCGCGGGCGCTTCGGTGGGACCGCGGGCTCGCGCTCCGCCTGTGTTTGAACTTTTCGAGCTCGGCGGTGGAGCGCGCATCATTCCAGAGCTGCTTGTGATTCGCCAAGACCTCCTTCAGAGCTGTGGAGTAGGTCGGGAAGAGCTTCCGCTTATCGTTAGACAGCTTATAGACCTTCTTGCGGATCAAGGCATCGGCCGAAAGCAAGAGAGCCAGGCCGTGGTTCTCGTGGCGCCATTCTTCGAGCTCAGCCAGGTATTTGAGCGGCCCGGCGTCCACGGTGAACTCGCAGATGTTCAGGTACTCGAGCGCAATGAAGAAGGAGTGAAGCCGATCGATAACGCTGCTTTCCGAAGTGACCGCGACCTTGTTGTCTTGTTGGATAACCTTGAGCAAGTCGTCTGAGGTCTTCGAGAAACCGGTTGACTGCACGAGCTGGTCGGAGCGGGTGCGCATCTCGGCGACCTCATAGAAGGCGACCGCCCCATGGACCATGTAGTCGCGATGGATGCGCTCAATGAACTTTCGGTGCGGCTCGCGCATGTAAGTGAGGATGACGTCAGGATGCTGGTTCACGAAGATCTCGCGGAACTCAGCATGGTCCTCACCGGGGATCTCAGGGATCTTCGATGGATCCTCCTCCATTTTGGCACGGCGAGCTGCCACATGTTCTTGGAGCGTAGAGGCTGACTTCCAGACCGCCGCCAGCAGGGTCAGCGAGAGCTCCTGGTCGGGGGGATCAGCGCCGAACTGCGTGTCATCCCCGACTATCGCCTTGAGAGTCGCCTTGACCGAGGTGATCGTGTCGCCGAGCATGGCCATCCGCTCAATAGGGAGCATGCCTTTGTCCGCCATGAGAAGGCATAACGGCTCCGGGAGCTTCTGCCGACCGAAGATCTGGCGCAGCGCGAGCTCCGGGACCTTGTCCTTATTCGGGTAGACAGTGCGATCCACCATGCTCCTGATCTAAGAAGGGAGCCAAAAGAAGAGCTGGCCGCGACCCTCAGCACAGTCGAGCAAAGTGACAGAACAATTGAGGCAGCAATCAGAAAAAGAGTTCCCTTTTAGTACTTACGCGAGAGCAAAACGTCCGGCCGAGCTTTAGCACAGAGCTTGCACAGCATCTTCGGATCCGGAAGAACAGATCCGATGTGCACAAACTCCGGGGTGATCGCGCGTTTACAAGCGATCTCTTCCACAGACTCAGCAGAACAAACATGGAATCTGTACTCATAGCTTGAGCCTTTTTCGGGGGCCTTGATGAAGAACTCCGTCAAAGTAGCCTCGCGATCGTCAGAGTCGTCGATGACGTCGTCCGCCAGAGCACACTGTGGGGTGAAGTCTTTGGAGATTTCAGCGACCAGGTCCTTGATCATAAGGGCCGGCAGTGAAGACCTCGAGCGAGTGTACTTGAGGACGAGCGGGCCCGGGTTCTTCCAATTCGCCTGGACCCCGATCTCCTGCTCTGTACGTTTGCAGTGGACTGCTTGATCCAGCATGGTCACACGAGCAGAGTGCCAGGTGAGCTTTGTGACCACGTCGAGGAACTCCTTGGCCACTCCAGCTTCCCGCCCTGCGTGCCAGACCAGATGGTCGAGCCACTGCAGCGATCGTGCGTAATCCGGCGGTGTCTCCCGCCACTTCTCCTTTGTTTCCAGATCTGGTATCCAGAAATCTCTCTCCACTAGAGGGAACTCCAGCTCGAAGAGCTCCAAGCCGACCTTGAACCATGTAGCCCGGGAGAAAGCCACGTCGGGAACCACGAACTTGGTTCCACGGCGCTTGCGCTCTGACTTCGTCTGCCACGAGACCCCAAAGAGGCCGTCTTGCTTGACCTCGAGCTCGTGGGGCTTCACATGGATGGCATCATCGAACCTTAGTGATGCGAAGATCATGCAAAGAACCCACCAAATAAAGACCCGAGCGGGTCTAGGGTGATCATTGTGTGCGACGAACCCTTCCATGGCAGCGACCAGCTCAACAGGGAACGGGTCCGCTTCCTTCAAAGGCTTGCCTCTCTGGGTGAAGATCTCCATATTCTCGAGCGCTTTAATCTCGGCCGACTCGTTTGAGGGGAGAGCGATACCCAGAGGACGCCCGCTTGATTTTTTTCAATCGGCCGCTTGATTTTGGAGGCACACGAAACTTCTATTGAATTTGAGGAAATTTCAATCGTTTGGAACTTTTGTTGGTACGTGTTTCTATTGATTTTGAGTGTTGACTTCTATTGATTTTAATCGTGGTCTTTCTATTGATTTTATGGAAAATTTCTATTGATTTTATGGAAAATTTCTATTGATTTTATGGAGATTTTCTATTGATTTTGAGGTGGATGTTTCTATTGATTTCAATGACCAGCTTCAAGCTGAAACGACGGCCCGGGCGGCCCCAGAGAGAGAGAGAGAGAGAGAGAGAGAGAGAGAGAGAGAGAGAGAGAGAGAGAGAGAGAGAGAGAGAGAGAGAGAGAGAGAGAGAGAGAGAGAGAGAGAGAGAGAGAGAGAGAGAGAGAGAGAGAGAAAGAGAGAGAGAGAGAGAGAGAGAGAGAGAGCAGAGAGAGAGAGAGAGAGAGAGAGAGAGAGAGAGAGAGAGAGAGAGAGAGAGAGAGAGAGAGAGAGAGAGAGAGAGAGAGAGAGAGAGAGAGAGAGAGAGAGAGAGAGAGAGAGAGAGAGAGAGAGAGAGAGAGAGAGAGAGACAGAGAGACAGAGATACAGAAAGACGGAGGAGACAGACAGAAGAGATGGGATGTGGGCCGGACGGCCCCACGAAGGGAGAAGGCGGGGGAATCATTTTTGGCAGGTTCGTGCATGGCAGCCGTCTTGCAACCAAAGCTTCCAGGGGCCGGACGGCCCTAAGAAGGAAGAAGGGGGGGAATCATGCTTCAAATCTCGTGCATGGCAGCCGTCTTCAAGCCAAGCTGCCAGGAACTTTGGGCTAGGTCAAGATGCAGGGCGATGATGAAATTGTCGTCCAGGCCTATGCCAAGCTGCTTCACGCCAAGGTTCCAGGCAAAGTCGCGAGGTCCTTGGTCGTGATGTGGCGGAGAGGTTACCGAGACCAGCTGGAGATTCTTGGCATGAACACATATACATATACATATACATACATATACTTATACATATGCCGTATATAGACTTTGTATTTAATTTTTTACTTATATAGAGCTAAGGGATGTCGACAAGGTAGTGGGCTTCCTGACTTTTTGGAGTACCTCATGTACAAGATCGAGAATGATATGGACATCGACCCCGAGCGCTGGCCGGAGGCGACGAAGCACATGAAGATGAAGGAGCACGGGTACATCCGGTTGTTGCTCAACGATGCTTCATTGATCGCTCTCCAAGCAAACCCAGGCATGTTGGCAGAACCTCAGATGGACACCTCGCCATGCCAGGCCTTGAGCCGAATGACGAAGCCTCAACTACTTTCGGAAGCAGTGCGGGTGGGGGCCAAGGTACACCAGTCCTGGAGCGACCAGGAGTTGCGGGCGAGGATCAGGGAGCACGTCGACGCTACATTTTTTTGAAATTGAGCCGCCCGTGCGCCAGGTCCGAGGGTCTGACCAGTGCCAGGCGGCTGGGAGGTGAGCTCCAGGACGCCTCAAGTTTTGAGAACATAGGAAAGTGTGGAGGCGGCAGAGATTCTGCCGCTTCCGCGCCGTCCCAGGTTCCAAGATTCAAGGGGTCGTTTGTTAGAAGCGGCTTAATTCAAGTGCTAATCCAGGGCAGGCTACTGCCAGGGTATAATTCAAGCCGAGATCGATCAAGCCCTGCTTGACATGCAAAATTGTCTTGGCGAGAAGAGGACCTGAGCTGAAGTTTTTTTTCATAGTACGCTGCATGCTTCAGGCAGGCCTAGCCAGGTCCTGGGCTTCAAGCTCCAGGCAGGTCTGTCGGGTTTAAGTGCTGCAGGCCGCCAGGCAAGTCCTCAGGTTCTTAGAGCCATGGGCAGCCCCGCAGCTGCTGGCCGCGGCGGCGAACGCAACTTCGCCAAGCCGGAGGTGGACCAGGAGCACTTGCTGGACGTGTTCAAGAAATACGTCAAGCTCCTAGGTGTCCAGGCCGCCTTCAACTTCGACCCCTACGGCAACCTAGCCAAGACGAGTGCTGTCCAGGCCAAAGGGCTTTCAAAGGCGACGGTTTTGCTCAAGAAACTCCAGGAGGTGGAGAGCGGCTTGGCTTTCAAGTACAAGGACTTGAAGGAGTGCTTGGCCAAGGTCAGCAAAGACTACCCGGACCTCATCCACCAGGCCCCGCTGAGCAAGCAAACTGCTTGGGCTGGGGACACGGCCGAGATGCTGCTGACCGTCATGGCTCATGCTCGCCGCTTGTGCAACGACACCAGGTTCAAGGAGGCTTGCAGCAAGGCGACCCAGTTCGAGATCAAGGATCTCGAGGAACTCAGGGCGCTGCTTCTTCCAGAAGTGTCGGCCTCACCAGCCAAGCTCCAGCAGGCGGAGACCCACAACACCAAGCGGCCGAGCACAGGGACGCCAAGCCCTGCGACCAAGCCGCCAAAGTCGTTAGCCCCTGCGAGCAGTCCGCTTCGAAAGATTCGGACCAGGGATCTGGAGCTTCCAGACACTCCCAAGACCGCCAAGACGAGTTTGAGCCAGGAAGCCGAAGGCAGTCCCGTGCCAGGCAGCAAGGCTCGAATCAGGAAGTCTTGGGAGGGCGAGGTTTTGAAGAAGCCAGCTGCAGCCGCTAAGCCTGTGAAAAAGGACAGTGACAAGCCGAAGAAGAAGCCGGCCTCTAATCTTAACATTAGAAAAATATTTTTGTTGTTCGTAAGCATATATTTCTATCTAGGAAGATGTATTTAAGTGAACCCCTGAATGTTTTCTCCATCATCAGGCCCCGAAGGACAAGGACAAGCCCGAGTTGACGGAGGCTGAAAGGGGCAAGCTGCAGATCATGCACTACCACGACAGTGTCGCATTGAGAGTCGACGGTTCTAGGCAGCTTTTCCAGATCGTGTGCAGGAAGCATGGTCGGGATAAGACCAAGCTTCAGGTTGCCAAGATGAAGAAGAAGCTCGCCGAGGGCGGCTCTTTGGCAGAGGCCTTCAAGGAGAAGGCTAAGTTTTTGGAGTCCTAGTTTCAAGTCTTTTAGTGTTCCAAGCCAGGGCTGGAAGCCCGGTGGCCTCGACTGCATAAGCCAGTATGCATGAGTGAAAAACACATCGACCCTCCAGCTGCATGAGCCTGCAAGTAAAGTTTCAAGGGCTGGACAGCCCTTTTCGGCGGCAAATGCTCCCAAGCGAGATCGATCTTCGGCCGCTGCAGCTCCCAAGCTCAAGAAGCAGCTTTAGGAGTTACTTAGTCAGGCAGCCAAGGAGCTGCCAAGTCAAGCCGGTCCAAGCCATGGCCGGCCAGCAGCCTCGAGGGCGGCCAGGAGGACCCATCCCCCAGATGGGAAAGGGACCCCAGCGAAACAGTCAGCCAGGCGGCACCGGACACTTGCACGCACGTAACAAAGTTTTGCGTTTGTTTTAAGGATTTAACGAAACCGTTGATGTCTATGTTTGAAAGCACTCAGACTCAAGCGCCTGGCGAGAGAACTGGAGGGCGCTTTACAACCAGTACAAGGACGAGGCCGGCCTTGGAGTAACAAGCAAAAGTTTATACATATATATATATATATATATATCTAACAATATAAATAAAAAAATATGTACATATATATATTTGATTTTTATATGTTTGTGTCCCTTGTTGCGGTCCCTATCTAAGAGCCCCCATCCCCTAAAACTATATACTTAATGAAAACCCCTGCGGCCAGGGCGAGACCTTCGGCCACTGGCAAAACGATGTGGTGCAACACCTGGGCCTCAAGTTCAATACCCATATGCCCCAGGACCAGTCGATCAGGTTGTTCATTAACCGGGTATTTGAGCAATCAGAAACAATCGACTCGATCGACGAATGGCTGGAGGTACAGTTGGATGAAATGAGCATGAGCAGGAGCAGCCAGGAGCCCCAGGATCCCCGCTCATCCAGGAGCCAGCAATCCCAGGAGCTCCACATTAATTGGACCTCCAGGAGGGATGGGCAGGATGAGCAGGGTCAGCGGCCCTGGAGGCAGCCACAGCCACTGCCTGCACCTCCTAAGGGCCTCCAGCTCCAGGGCAAGACGTCGCCACCTCCCAAGCAGCCGCCGGCGAAAGCACCTGCCCAGGAGCAGCTTGACTGAATTTACTTGACCTTTTAATCTTCAAAACCTTTAGCTGTCTTCAAGCCGTCAAGGGCTGGAAGCCCTATTGAAGCCGTCAAGGGCTGGAAGCCCTATTGAAGCCGTCAAGGGCTGGAAGCCCTATTGAAGCCGTCAAGGGCTGGAAGCCCTATTGAAGCCGTCAAGAGCTGGAAGCCCTATTGAAGCTGTCAGGGGCTGGAAGCCCTATTGAAGCTGTCAGGGGCTGGAAGCCCTTTTAGCTGGAAGCACCCCCAAGTAGCAGTGGAAACACCCAAAATTAGCCCTTAAGTTTGAGTCATGATCTCAGGCCCGCTCCGCCCGCTACCCCGGCGACCTCAGTCCCAGCCACCACAGCAGAAGGCGACCTTCCAGGCTTGAATTATCCAAAGTCATGTATAAGCCACATGTAAAACGATTTTTGAAAACCCGTAAGCTTTCTTTGAAATCTCGGCAGCTTGCAGGAGGTCAAGCTGAGACGGAGGATCCCGCTGCCCTCGAGTTCTTGGAAGCCGAACTTGCCAAGCTCCAGGAGACCAGGCTCGAGGTGGCCCACGAGATCTACAGGCGCAACCGCGAGGTCGGATCTTTAAAACATAATTATCATCTACTCTTTAAGCAAAGATTTTATTGTAAAAAACCTATTATACTGTTTCCTTCTATTCTGAATTCTAGGAATATACGATTTCCAAGGCCCAGCTCCAGGACGAGCAGGAAAACGAAAGGCAGGCCACAGAGACGGAATTCCAAGAATTCCAAGAGTCAATGGAAGAAGTCAAGGCGAACTCTGATGCCGAATGGGAGGAAAAAATGATAAAGGAGGTGGAGGAGAGGAGGGCCAAGAGGTCGAAGACGAGGAGTGACGACCTAAGCAGAACGCTGGTCGTCAAGCGCCAAGACCTCGACAGAGAGCTCTCCAAGCTCCAGGAAGCACACATCTCCAGGTACGACCGGGACGTGAGGGACCAGTTGTCCAGGTTGAAGTTGGAAGTCTTCAAGTCCAAGGACCAGGACTTCACGACCAGGCTGGAGATGGAGACCGAGAAGCTCCTCAAGCTTCTTCCACGCACTGACGACTTGCTGGAAGCTATGGACAACCTCAGGTCTCAAGTCGGTCTTCCCAAGTCCGACCGGTCCCAAGTTCCCCAGAGCCATGATCTTTTGGGTCTTGGCCAGGACCAAGCCCCGCCTGGAGCAACTACAACACGGGCAACTACTACCGCACCCAAGGCCAAGGCTCCTCCTCCCACGGCTACCAGCAACAGCAACAACAGCAACAGCAAACAACGTGGGGCCGTGAGCCAGGAGAAGCCCTTGGAAGAATTCCCCCCTGGCTTCCGCACTGGATCAATGCCACAGGCGAGCAAACCCAACACACCAGACCCTAAGCTCAAACTACAAATTAAAGCCCACATTTTTTTGTTCATCCCTTTTCAGGTGGCGACTACGTGGGCGACGCCGAAGCAGACTTCATCCACGCATTTGGCTGGGACTGCTTCGCCAAGTGCCGAAGCTGAGTCTTGTTTTGTATTGGAATCGCTTTCATTGCATTCGTTAGAACCCATTCTTACGTCCAAGGGCTGGGAAGCCCTAGCTAATTATTTGATCTGCAACTCAGGCCAGAGGTGCTCGTATGTGGGCCAGCGGAGCGTTTTGAGGTGCGCCACGTGCAGAGGCTGCATGTTCAAGGACTGCTACGACTACAGAGAGGACAATGCTGTCAAGGACCTCTTCAGGAAGTTGTGGCCATCTGAGCCTTGGAAGAGAAGATGATCTTTAATCCACACTCCAGGTTCCAGGTTTGCCCAAGCTGTCTGAAGCAGCTTCTTTTTCAAGCACCTTTTCTTTGAGTCCAAGCCACGTGCGGCAGAGGACCAACTGTCAGTGTAGGGCAATGTTTTGCAGATCCCAAGCTTGTAAGCGAGTAAATGCCAATTCCACGAACAACATGAACTACTCATTTATGTTTGTGTTTCATCAAACCAAAAAAACTCGTATACTCAAGCATATGCAAGCTTATATCAGGGATCCAAGTCTCGTACATTAACCCGCTAGCCAAGGAGGTTCCAAAATGGGTCACAAAGCCGATCATCGAGACCCCAGGCAGCCAACACGACCTCGAGAACCCAGTCGTCCACACTACAGCCCTTCAAGAGAACCCGATCGTCGACACTACAGCCCTCCAAGAAAACCCTGTGAGTCTTCAGGAGGCCCCTCCACGACATGTGGGGGCTCCGTTGTGGGTACCAGCAGGGCCCTCAAGCACCAACGTAGGGGTTCTTCTCATGGACACCAGGGGCTGGAGTCCTGCTGATATCGCACTGTACAGTGGTATTGCATCGGTAGTTAAGCATTCCCTACCTATAATCAAGGAGTGCTTGGAAATTCTTGTCAGGTCCCAAGCAAACATCTCCATAAGGGAGAGAAAAGAAGCGGGACATTATACTGAAGCCCACGATGTATACCACAACAAAGAGCAGGAACTAAGTGGTGGGAACTTCCTTTTAAGCTTGGCGGCTGTGCTTTTGGAACCTTCACTTTCTTCAGGCTGGTCAAATGCCGACAAGTTCGGTGCTTTTGTGGAAGCTTGGTTGGTGACCAGGAGAACAAATCCCAATCTCCAGGTCCAAGCCATCCAAGATTCCCAAGGCTCCCAACCCAGCCAGGCGTCAGGATCCACATTTTCAGGATCCGCATCGCCAAATCTCCAAGTCGTGCCAGTGGTCCAAGGTTCAGGCTCCCAGGCTTCAAGCTCCGAACAGCTTGGAGTCCAGGATGACCTAGCCAGGACCCACCACGACACGTTTGTCTCTTTTTGCAAGGCCTTGCAGCCGGTCTGTGCCGTGATGAGGCAAAGCCCCAGGCTCCGAGAACGCTTAAAGTGGGAGCTTGGACGGGACCATTGTATGGCTGTGATGGAAGAAGTCGCAAGCCATCATCCAGTCATACAGCGAGTTCTTTCGCCAACAGGAGCGCCTCTCCAGGACATTTAAAGTTGAAGTTTTCAGTGTTTCGAAATAAGAAGCAGTGGCATTTATAAGTACCAAGTGTTCCAGGTGAGGCCTCAAGCCGTACTTCGTTTGTTTCAGAAACCAAGCACCGACCTCAGGCGCTGCGACCGTGAAAAAATTGTTCAAGGCTGGACAGCCTTTCAGGCTTCATGAAATATCATGTGATATCATGTGATATCATGGATCTTCATGGAACTTCATGGAACTTCATGGAACCCTCATGAACGCTTCATGTGAGCATCCATGAGATTCCATGAAATCCCATGAGATCCCATGAAGACACATGATATCACATGATATTCTGTGAATTGTAGGTTTTGAATACCACAATAACCACCACCACCGCCACCACCACCACCACCGCCACCACCACCACCACCACCACCCGAAACCCTAAGCCCAAAACCACCACCGAAACCCCAAGCCCAAAACCACCACCGAAACCCCAAACCCAAAACCACCACCACCACCACCGCCGCCGCCACCACCACCACCACCACCACCACCCGAAACCCTAAGCCCAAAACCACCACCGAAACCCCAAGCCCAAAACCACCACCGAAACCCCAAACCCAAAACCACCACCACCACCACCGCCGCCGCCACCACCATCACCACCACCACCACCACCACCCCACCAACACCACCACCTCCGCCACCCCCGCCACCACCACCACCACCACCACCACCACCCCACCACCACCACTAACACCACCACCACCTCCGCCAACCCCGCCACCAACACCACTACCACCAACACCACCACCACCACCACCACCACCACCAGCACCACCACCACCACCAGCACCACCAGAAGCCCCAAGCCCAAAACCACAACACAAAACCCCAAGCGCCAGAATTCTGCCCTTACTAAACCCCAAAACTCGAAAGCACCAAACCCCCAAAACCCCTAAACCTCTAGACCCCTAAACCCCTTAATCCTTAAACCCTTCAAACCAACAATCCATAACACCAGATCCTAAATCCAATCCACCAAAAGATCATATCCCAAAAACTAAGTTCAACCCACAGCACAACAACCAACACATACCTAAAGATACACCAAACGTTCAACCCCAAACTCATATATAACTTTAGGGACCCAAAAAACACATAAGCATAAACATTTTACCGGTATGTCCCTACCTTATTGGGCTTCCTTTTGAAGGGGTTTATATGGGACGTCCCTATCCTTTTATTCAAAAACCACAACCAACCGCAGCCCGCAATCCAAAATATACCGAGTTTCTACAAAGTTGGAAATTGAAAAGTAAAAATATAGCCTATGGACCTTAACCCCTTAAGTTCCTGATGTTTACAGCTACACACAACCATCGAAACTTCAAATAAAATACTGTACACCGGCATCTTTGTAAAAAACTGCTAAAGGAATCATAGGGAATTTAATGCAACCAAAATCCACTGCACCCGCCAGCCACGTCAGACCCCGCGACTTTTCAGGCAAGCTTCCCTTCACGTATCATATACATATACATATACATATATATATATATACATACACGTGCACACACATACCAATGAAAATGTATAGGTGCTGCGGAAATTGCGAATCTGCAGCCATATCCAAGCCAAGTCAAGCCCACGCCGCTGCCTTCCGCCAAGCATCCAGCCATGGGTGTTTTGAAGAAGCCCGCTTCCAAGCAGCAGGGCATCCTCAAGCGGCCAGCCTCCGCCGTCCAGGAACTTCCCTTGGTTCCGTACAAGACGGCCGAGGAGCCAGAGGAGGAGGAAGCCGAGGAGGGCGACGTGGAGGAGCAAGACGACGAGGAGCTCCAAGAGGAGCCCGAAGAAGAGGTCAAGGAGGGCGACAAGGAGACGAAGAACGCCAAGCCTTCCAAGACAGCACCGACGCTCTCCAAGCAAGCCCTCAAGGACCACAACCGGTTCCTCAAGGAAGCCAAGCACCTTTCGGAGGAGGACTTCGACCACTTTTTCAAGCAGCTCGACGAGAAGCAGAAGCAGTGCTTGTGGAAGAAGTTTGAGGTGTCAAGGGAGGGCAATCCAGGAGCCGAGCAAGCCTTCAAGGACGGCGCTGGCCAAGGATCAGGCCAGCTTGCCAGGAAAAGGGGCATGCTCAGGGGGTGGATCCAAGATGGTGGAAAGCCGGCCAAGTACTTCAAGCAGTCCTCAGTGGAGTTCAGTTGCACCCACTCCTCAGGCCTCCAAGCTTCCTGGTTGAGCTACAAGGAGACGTGCGACAAGATCGGCGAGGAAGAGCTGAAGGCGAGAGTGGCGGCTGGAACCATCCAGCACAGGAAAAACCCCGAGGACAGGAGGTTCTTTCAGTTCAAGCTCCACAAGGCTTGGTGCTGCCATAATTTTTCAATACTTGATCTTTTTCCCACTTAAACTTAAGAACAGATAGTGGAGTCATGCAGTTTCACAATTGTCAGGAAACCGAAGACACCACGACCTCCCGCAGAGCTGGCTCCAGGGCCCAGGCCAAGGCGGACGCTTCCTCCCTCGAAGACTTCCTCGCCTTCGACAGTCTCAAGAAGGCCCCCGCCGTTGAGGACTTCGACTTAGGCGAAGTCTCAGGTGACGACGAGGACAGCCAGCTCAAGGCCTTCGTGGGCTTGCCAGGCGGCAGTGGGCAGAACAACAACAAGGGTGGAAATAAGCCCAAGCCCAAGGCCAAGACGAACAAGTGGGAGGAAGCCAGCCAAGTCAGCCAAGAGACCACTAGTGAACAGCTCAAGGAGAAGGCCACTCGATTCATGCTTGTTTTTTCAAATTAAGTTTAGCTCGAACCGTTTCTGTAGCTGTTTGTTCGCCCAACCATTTCCAGGCCAAGCTCTTCGTCACTGAGCTGGGCAAGGAATACGGTCTCTTGCAGGGCTTGAAGCTCCAGATCCAAGGCAGCGGCTTGGACGACAAGGCCACCTTCTTGAAGTCCCTCACCAAGCAGCTGCAGGCTTTGGAGCGGATCCGCACGACCCTGGCTGGCAAGAAGGCTTGCAAGATGGAGGACATGAAGCCCGTTTTGCTTGACGCGGTGACCACCCTCCAAGCTTCCAAGAAGCTTAAGGTGGAACTCACTAAGGCCCTTAAGGACGCCTGAGCAGTTTTTTTTTCAGGATAGCTGCATAGAGGCCCAAGCTCAAGCAACGTGTCACGCAACAGTCTTTGGTACCACGGCCCTGCAGAGTCCAGCAAAAGCTAGAAGTCTTGAGTCTTGACCCGGCAGCTATTCCTGATGAGATTTTAGCTTATAGTTTTCATGAAGTCCAGGCAGGCAGGGTTTTCCAAGCTGTGAACGGCCTTAAGTCCAGGCCACGCAGTCTGGATGTTTTGAACCCTCCAGCCTCTTAGGCTCCAAGAGCAAAGGCAGTTCAAGGGAGAGAGCCTACTGAAACCTAAAGCTGGAGTTTCAAGCGCCAAAAAGAAGCGTTTTGCTGCCAGGGACTGCTGCAAACTGCCTTTGTTGTCGTGTTCAAGTTGCAAATTCCCCGCTTTGAAGCTTCGAGGACCAAGCCAGGTTTAGGTTTAGATGTCCAGGCGAAGCCATGTCAGGGAGGAAAAGGAAGACGGAGGACCAAGCTTCCTCTTCCTCCTGTCGCGAGATAAAGCCAGAATCTCCACTTGCGGTGGCCCTTTTAAGGCTGTGGTGTTTGGGAGACCTGAGCGCCAAGGTCGTCCAGGAGCTGTCCCAGGCAGCTGTCAAGTCAGGCTGCTCCCAGGCCGACCTTGTGGGACTTGCCAGCTTGGGTTCGCATGGTGTTAACCCGAACCACACGCACCACCAGCTGCTTTCCAGGGTCTTCAAGGACATGGCTGCTCCAGACCCAACGGTCGTGCAGACCAAGGCATGGGGGAAAACGCCACAGGCCAAAAAATCCAGGTAGACTGCAAGCTTCCAGTCATGCTTCCGCACAACTGGATGCTAAGCCTGGATGGCATGGACGATGACATCCTGGGTATCCAGGACATTGCCAAGTTTTGGGACAGCCAAAAAGGCGCTAACTCCAGGGTGTCGCAAAGCCAGGACTACTTTGACCAAGTTTTCCAGGACACCCAAGCCTTGGTCCCTTTCGCTTTGCACGGCGACGCAGCTCCCCACTCCAAGGTGGACAGTCTGCTTGTGATCTCCATGAGAGCGATAACGTCACGACGTTCGATTGACGCTTGGCTTGTCTAGTATTCTTTCGGCAGTACGACCGCAAAATCACCATTTAGGTCTTGGTGTCTCTAATTTTTGCTTTCGCAGTCCAGGCAAGCAGCCAATTGTTGCTGGCCTGCATTCCCAAGTCGTGCATCACGCCCAAGCTCATGGAAGATCTTTGGACCAAGCTCTGCGAGTCCCTCCAAGCCATGGCCTCAGGAAGGTGCCCAACGACCTCCAGGCGGTTCAGGCCAGGAGTGATCTACTGCATCACAGGGGACATGGAGTTCTTCTACCAGGAATTCAAGTTCCCCAGGCCGAACCAAGCCAACCCTTGCCTTTGGTGCGCTTGCACCCAAGAGGGCGAGAACTGCTGGAACGACTTTCGCCAGGAAGCAGGCTGGAGAAGGACAACACTCAGGCCAAGGCAGCTGGAAGCCAGGCTGGAGCACCCGCTTTTCCAGGTCCAAGGCGTCAATGCTCAGGCTTTGAAGCTTGACGTCCTCCACGTCCTGGACCTCGGTGTGTCCTGCCATGTGGTGGGGAATCTGCTTTGGGAGATCATCGAAGACTCCAAGCCAGGTTCCAGGGACACCAACATGAGTTGCCTGAATGCCGAAATCCAGGAAATCTACCAGGAGCTAGGCATTCCTTCAGGCACCAGGTTGCCGAACCTGAAATGGAAGTCTGACATTGCCAGCAGTGCCAATGAGTACCCTTGCCTCAAGCACCAGAAGGGCAGGCGAATCAGGCATTTCATGCCTGTTGCTGTGGAGCTCGCCAGGAGGTACAGTGTCTAAGCTGCATTATATCTATAAATGTGAACACGACCTTATTCTTGTTTAAAGTTCTACAGCAATTTCAGGCTCCCAAGATGATCGCCGAAGCCTGCACCGACTTCGTGTCCTTGAGTCGCTGCGGGACATCTACGACTTGCTGGACAGGCAAGACTTCAAGTGGCCCCAGGACGTCAGGCGAAAATTCGCCGACCAAGTCCAGTGCTTGACCAAGCACTACGGCCATCTTGCCAAGCTGGCTTTTGATGCCCAGCAGTGTCGATATAGCCAAGTTTCCAAGTTTCACATGACGGCACACTTGCCAGAAGTTTCGCAGCACTTGGCCCCCAGGTTTTTTTGGACGTATGGTTCCGAATCCTTTATGGGCTTGATGTCTCACATCGCCAATGCTTGCCTTTCAGGCACTGCAGCTCACAAGGTGCCGGAAACCATCCTGTTCAAGTACAGGACGTTTTGGCATCTGCTTTTAAAGGGCTTGCTAGTGCTGGATGAGCCAAGCTGACCCAAGCAGCCAAGCTGCAAGCGGTCCAGGTCCAGGCCAACCGCAAACGGCCCAAGCAGCCAAGCTGCTCAAACGGTCCAGGTCCAGGCCGACTGCAAACGGCCCATGGAAAACAAGTCGCTTGCGCCATCTGCTAAGGGCCGGACGGCCCTATACGTACATTCCCAAGTGGTATAATCCGGACGCTTGCAAAAATGTGTCGCCGTCTATAGCTGCAGTTTATAGGCTCTTCAGATGGCAAAAGTAGGAAGCCAGAAGAAGCCGGCCGCACGGCAGGCCAGATACTTGCCTGTGAGCTTGTCGAGCTTAAGTCTGTTTTTTGAAGTTTTGGCTGTGCCTCGACAGGCCCCGGTCTCGAAGAAGCCAGCTGCCAAGCTCGCAGACAAGGAGGCCGTCGTCAAGGTCAAGGTCGTCAAGAAAAGACCTGCGACTTCCACGACCTCCAGTGGCCAAGCTCCCAAGAGCCAAACCGCCACCTTGGAGACTCCTGCAGAGACGACAGCCAAGAGGCCAGCCGCCACCTTGGAGACTTCTGCAAAGGCGACAGTCAAGAGGCCAGCCGCCACCTTGGAGACTTCGGCAGAGACGACAGTCAAGAGGCCAGACGCCACCTTGGAAACTCCGGCAGAGACGACAGCCAAGAGGCCTGCAGCCGCCACCTGCTTTGCTCTCGAGGCGGGATTCTTTCAGTGCGATATATAGATTTTGTATATATATATATATATATCTAGATAGATAGATGTGAACCCCTATACCCTCATAACCAGCTTTTAAACCCTTACGCCGAAACAGATCTGCAGGAAGAAGACAACTCGGATGGAGGTCTGGAAGCCGTTTGGGAAGCTTGCCAAGCTGCCGAGACCATGGCCAAGGGGCCAAACCAGAGCCCGGACAACGTGAGCCTGAGCCAGGAAACGATGGTCTTGGGCATGTATGACCCTCCGATCACTCAGAGTGACTTTGAGCAGGCCATGAAGGAGTGGCCAGAGGAGCCTGACTTTTACCACGACCCCTCACAGGAAGCTGAAGCGGAAGCTCCGCCGGGTCACCTTCTCGTTTGGGATTTTTTGTCCCCGATTCAAAAAATGATCATCAAGCAAAACCCGAGAGTCAGGGACGGCTTGCAGCCATGCGGGCTGCCAGTGTCCAATACCAAGTCCAAGCCCAAGTAGCCCGGAGCTTTTTTTGAAAGGTAAGCTCCAAGCCTCCAGGGCCAAGTTTTGAGGAAGATCTCAAGAGAATCTTCACCCAAGATTCCCTGCCGCAGCTGTGGAAAAGAAGTGTTAGGCTGGAATGCCTGAGTCCAATTCCACGTCCAAGTCCAAGTAGCCAGGAACCGTTTTTGAAAGTTAGGCTCCGAGGCCTTTACAAGGCCAAGTTTCGAAGGAGAGCTCAAAAGAAGCTTCACCCAAGATTCCCTGCCGCTGCTGTGAAAAAGAAGTGTTAGGCTGGAAGCCTTCTGGGAAAGGGTGGGGAAGAGAAAGTGAGAGATAGAGAAAGAGAAAAAAGAAAGAGATAGATATATAGAAATAAAAATACAGGTAGAGATGGAGAGATAGAGAGACAGGGAGATATAAGAGATAGAGAGATAGAGCGACCGAGCGGTAGAGCGGTAGATCGAGCGATAGAGCGGTAGAGCGATAGAGAGATATACAGCGATAGAGAGATAAAGAAGTAAAGATGTAAAGGTAGAGATATACAGGCAGAGATACGGATAAAGGTACAGGTTGAGGTCGAGGTAGAGGTATTATATATAGTGGTGGAGGCAGAGATAGCGCTGAAATCTATTGATGTCAGAAGTGTTTCTCGTTTGATTTGAGATAACATTTCTATTGATTTTATGGAAAATTTCTATTGATTTTATGGAAAATTTCTATTGATTTTATGGAAAATTTCTATTGATTTTATGGAGATTTTCTATTGATTTTGATGTGGAGGTTTCTATTGATTTTTATGTCGCAGTTCTATTGATTTTGAGGATTTAAATTTCTATTGAAAAAGATCGTTTTCTATTGAATTTGATCGACACAATCAAAACGCTGAGAATTTTCAATCCCGCTTGATTTTTTTCAATCGGCGGTCCTCTGGGTATTTGTCCTGAATGAGACCCAGCGCAACGCCATCCGAAGGGATGGCAGCACCGTTGGTCCACACTCCATGCCGTCGAGCTCTATGGCATACTTTAGGACCAGATCGTTTGTGATGGGATAGAACTGCGCTCCCGACCGATGGGCCCACGACTCGAACTTCTCGAATCGGCGAATATGGTTCGACATTGTCGAGGGAGCCCCTGAAGTGAAAACCAGCAACTGGAGGCGAGCTTTCTCCTCCGGAGAGAGCAGTCCGTGATCTGGGGCCTTTGGCTTCGCGTGATCACCTGCCCGATCTGCAATGGCCTTGAGCCTCTTAGCCCATTTCTGTTTCTCGGCATTCTCCTGATCGAGGAGCGGCGTGCTGGAGCTGCTCGCCGGCTTTTTCGCCGCCAACGAAGGGCGAACGCCAGGCGCCAAGACCGGAGCCGCCAAGGCCCGAATCGCCATGTCTCGCTGGAACTCGGCAATCGAGCGCGAGCTGCGCTGACGCGGGATCTTCTCGCAGCGGGAGAACCCCATCTGGTAGCCGAGCGACTCTTCAAAGAGCGTCTCAGCGGCCTTTGCGAAGACGTAGAACTGCTCGAGCATCTGGGGCCTCGCTGCGAACACCTCGTGAGCCTCTGGAGCCAGCTTCGAGGTCCACTCGTACGCCTTCTGGGCGAACATACCCGGGGTCTCGACCTCCATTGCGAGCACTACCTGCAGATTTGCAAGCTGTGTAGCCAGCAGAGCAGACACGAACGCTGCATCGAAACAAGGGTATGCGAGAATTTTCGCCGTCCATCTGTCTTGGGATGCTGTGACCTGCAGCATCCTCTTGGGAGCTAACTTGAGAGCGAGCTGCTATCGGCAGGAAGAACCGCCAACTGCGAGCTTGCATCACGAGCATCCCAGGAACGACGAACGAACGAGAGAAGGAGAGAGAGTGACTTCCCGAGACCCCCCCCTGCATGACAGTTGCTTGTGAAAACAGAACATGAACAACTGCATGCAGAGCAGAAGCAAGACCTAACAGAACATACCGACCTGAACATGTGAACTGCAAGCAGAGCTACTCAGTACACTTCGCGCGACCGAGCGGCTCGACTTTTTGATGCTCTTCCCGAGCGGGCTGTAAGAAGGTAAAGCGACAGCAGGCTACAGGAACTCGAAAACAAAATTAAATCGCTCGTTCTCGCGAGCTTGCGCCCTGAAACAAAACTGGGCGATCGCCACTTCACACCCTCGATCACGGTGTGCGGTGTGGCCTGAAGGAGGTTGGCTCACCGATCGGCCCAAGCAGATTCTGCGGCTCGTCCTGAGCAGGCTCCGCCTCGATCACCTCCCGAACCGTCACGGTGGAGGTCTGGGCCGACGGAGCCGAGCGGCCGCCCAGCATGAACGTCGACCCTGGGCCCGTCATCTCTGCAAAGAGCGCCGGTGCGAGCTTGGCCGTCGATCGGGAGAAGGAGCGATTATCACGTGCCTGATCCCTGACTGGATCCGACACGTGACCACGTGTGTCCTCCTCGTCGTCCTGGTTGTAGTTGACCGGATCGACGGCCGAGGCGAACGCCCTGGCCTGAAGATCGTCCTGGGCTCGCGAGCGAAGCTGCACCTCGCCAGAGCCGGCCGGGACGTCCATCAGAGCACTGGCTGAATCAGCAGCCGAAGACCAGGCCTGCTGGGCGAGCGCCGGAGGCCCGCGGGGAACGGGAGCCACCGCAGCCCCATCATGTGAGATCTCGGCGAGCGCCTTGACCGGTACGATCTCCGGCTCCCGCACAAAGAGCTGCTCTCCGTCTGCACATGAAAATTGCCGGCGTCGAGCCCACCGACAAAGGAGACCAGAACTCCAGCCTTCGCGGGATCGAGCGTCACCGCACCATGCCACCAGTGCGAGTGAGCTGCTGCGAGCTGAGCGAACTGCTCAGTCTGCTCCGGACCTTCGACTCGTGCCCTCTGATCACGGCATCGAGTGATGGTCTGGATCAACGTCGGCCCGCTGATATGCGAGACCGTCAGCCATGTCGCAGGCACTGAGGTGCGAGAGCACTTCAGGTCGATCTTGTTGTTGGCATCGCGAAAGCGAAACTCCACTCGATCTGCATCGTTCCCAAAGGATCCTCTGAGGAACGCTCAGCCACACGGAGCTCAAAGCGCGATCGCGCACTGTCACCAGCGACCACGGTGCCCTTTGGCCCGATCGAGTAGGTTTGACCACCGCACTCGAAGGAGAACACCGAGACCCGCCAGCCTGAAAAGGCCGCGATCACCACAGACAGCCGAGCACGTCCTTGGCGAACGCCTCGGATGAAGTACTCGTCAGCGAACTGTTGCTGGACGGATAGGTCCGTGTCCGCTCGGTACCCACGGAAAATCCAGTGAACAAGGATCTCATTGCCGTTGTACAGCTTGACATCAGTGTACGACGGCGACGTGTCCCTGAGCACTGGCCACGTGAAAGGCTGAAAAGCCACGTGACTCAAGGCACGAGCTGTGTCGGGATCCCAGCCACCACAAGGAGCACCGGTCTGCGAGTCGATCGAGATCGCGACCGTTGCCTTGATCCCGTCGAGCGTATAGTTCGCGAAAAGCGACAGGTGAAAACCCGAGCTGGGTGGCATCACTTGATCCCGTTCTGTCAGAACATTGACAGAATGCGAGCTGTTGGTCATAATTTCACGGACCAACCAGGCCTGAAAAGGCGAAACGATGCGATCATCTCTGTTGTCCACCATGATGATGGAGGTCTTTCGAGCATCGTCCTCGCATTCGGCGATCGACTCGATAAAGTCAGGGAGCCGAACATCGTAAGGGTTGTGAGCAGCCTGAGCTCGCGGGAAATTTCCGCCGCCACCCCTACGATCGCCCCTTCCGCGGCGACCGCCGCCAGAGCCACCTTGCCACTGATCACGTCGGTGACCACCTTCAGCCTGTCCCTGAGCAGGAGCAGGCTGATACCAACCTTGGTGATCCCAAGCAGGAGCAGCCATGGCTTTGATCCCAGGCCCTAACTTCTCCTTCGCCACAAAAACAGATCCTTCCCGGACCTTCGAGGCGATCGCCTCGACCCAAAATGGCCACGGGAAGTTCACATCTGAACAGAACTGAATGAAAAGAGCAGACTGCAGATCGCATGCAGGAATGTGACCCTCCTATCCCAGACCTACCTACCCGTTGATAGGAGAACGTAGCACCAGTAGCCGGTTGGATTCTGTGGGTTCTGTTCTGCTACAGGGGACCGACTATGCCAGGCTTAACGAGTCTGCCTCCGCATGCATTGGAAGGCCTAACTTCCTGTATGGCTTGAGCCAGTTCCAAGTAGAGCTGAAAACAGTAGTAACAAAAAAAGAGTCTGGGTGAAAGCGGACAAACAATCGAAACTGCTACAGCATGGTCGAACCAAGCACCACAGATCGGCCGGAGTCCTCTTGTTGCTTCGCCGCCTGCCAGCTGTCGAGTAATTTATGCTGAGCATCAATCTCCCGTTTGCTCTCAGAAAGACTTGCTGCGAGGGGAGTTTCAATCGACCCCTGCGTGAAGGCAAGATCCTGAATTGCATACGGTCTTTACGTCACACCCTCAAAGCCTCGAGGGGCTTCTCCGCCTAGAGGGGCTGCGTCGCCTGGAGGCTGCGCGCTTGGGCTGCGCCCAACAGCAAACTAAGGTACTCCTTTGGGCACCAACTCGCTTTATGTAGCTTGAAAGCAGCTTGTGGTGGTACCTTTTCGGAACTGACTTATGCCTTGCATCTCGTGGACAAGGCAGACTCTGCATGTTTTGGTCCGCATTCGAGCTCTGATGGGCCCCGGTAAACTCTCCTATGCACACGTGCGAAAATGGGAAATTGCCTGACCAAACACAGGAGACACCTCTAGAATCTACAAAAGTTATTGGGAGTTGCACGGCGCACAGACTGACCAGTAAAAAAGCAAGTAAGAATAGCTGAAGCACTGCGCTATTCAGAGTCAGGGCAGCCTGAGCTTAAGTTGACAAGGTGAAGTTTGCCCTGGGAAGCGCTATTCACAACCTGTGACACAAACCAGCAGATCGGGCCAACTACTTGCAATCGAAACTTCCTGGAGTTACTTGCGCTTTGACCCAGGCTACTTCAAAACCCACGTATGTGCGCGTAGATGCACTATATCGTTACATCATATCATTATGTGCACATAATCTCATCGACGCTCAGCTTGCACCGCCTTGGCGGGCTCCGCCGCCGGGAGGGGCTCCTTGGTTGAAGTTTGAGCTGGAAGAAACCCGGTTTCAACATGATCTGCTGAATCTCTTCGGGCTGGTGACTTTTGTACACATACAAAGTTCATGGGAGTCGGCTACCTGTCGAATGTCGCAAACAGGGGATATGTCTTGCAGAAACTATATCGAACTGTCATTATCATGATGACATTATTAATCGCCACCCAGTGCCCTCATGTGTGACTTTGTCAATCTGGCAAGGTGCCACGAAAGCTTCTTACGCACAAAGGCACGACAGTGCGGCATGTGAACATTGAGGCAATTGGAATCAAACAAAGTTGAAACCTGTGGGGCTTCTTGTGCAGTGCACAGCAACGTGCCTCGGGGCATTTGCTGAAGCCAAGGCTCCGTCGCCTGCCGGTGGCTGCATGCATATCTAGATTCTGGTCACGGCAGAGAGGTTCGTGATGTAATATACAGTTGCGTTCGCCTGGCCGTCTGACTATGATGCTTTTCAAAGGGTCCTAGTCCATATCCAAGGCGAGTTGTCAGTGAGTCACATCTCTGTGGAGGCGTGTCGCTTGTCGCAGTCACGCTTCATGTCCAAAAGGGAAGAGGAAGAAAGCTTCTTCGGAAAGCAATGTACAAAAAGTCGGTACGGCACTGGCCTGCGGTCCGGGCTCCTGCGCCGAGGCGTGGGGCTCCGGCGTCGCCTTCGCGGAGTCGGGCTTCGCCTCCTTTAAGGGCGCAGCTCGGCAGAAGGCCTAGGGCCTAGGAGGCCTGGGCCCCAAGGCCGAAAGTTGAAATCTCAGCGCTCCTTCGTGAAGGGCTGCGCCTGCGATCCCTGCAGAGCTGCTGGCTTTCCAAAGCTAGCTTCTGCTTCAACTGCAACCTCAACCAAATTCTGGCCAAGCTTTCTCTGACAGATTTTGGCAGTTCTGGGAAGTTCTGGGCAATGTGCACACTCACGTCCTGAATACCTTATTTACTGACATTGAAATCGTGGCCGGTTACGTCGTCAACATCTCTCTGGGAGCCTCGATCGCGACCTTGAGCGGCCCATGGCTCACCAGGACTAGCCCTGAATGGCCCTAAAAGTCAGAAAGGCAGCTCACTGGATGCGTGCGAAGCTCTGCTTTAAAGGGCGCCGTGGGAGAGTTCAAGAAAGACTTCGTGCATGATGGAGCTGGCCCTTGTGAACTAGTCACCCTCCGTGTGCGTTGATCGGACTGGGGCTCTTTGCATAGTCTTTTTTGGCTTATAGATGCTCCAAGCCAACAGAGATGAGATACTCTCCGCGAAATCGACGTCGATTGCGGCAGGATGCGCAGGAGTGTGCCGTCGCAAGGGGTCGCACAAGATGCTTGCTGGCATCTGCGGGTAAAAGCAATGCCTGATTCAGCAAAAGTAGGGCCTAATAATCTCGACTGACCGAAAGGCCCAAGTCCAGCGTACTCGCGGTAGGAACAACGGATGCAGTCGCGTGACACATCAAGGTCCAAGGTGTCCAAAGTCCGGCCGCCTGTTTTGAGTTGAAGGCTGCAGCAGCTGCTTTGGCGGCGAGCCTGGGTGCGACACGCTGAGCCCTCCAGCAAGTTGATGGACTCTTCTGGTTGTTGATGCCGTCGCTAGAGGCGGAATGCTTCAGGACTGACCGAGGCCTGGGCACCATGTTCTGGTCTACGTCCAACGACCTGCATCGTAACTTGGACCGTCCGCGACGTCTTTGTTTGATGCTTTTTCGCGACATGCTCTGCCAAGAAGTGTCCAGCCTGCTGCGTTTCTTCAAGGCCGGCACCTTCGAGGCGAAAGCCCTCTTTTTGTACGTCTACTCTCCCGACTTCGTGGAGTGGGCCAGGCTGCTTGCACTTGGGGTCCACGGGGATCCTAGTCGATGGCTTCGAAGTCGGTTCTGGGGTCCATGTTGTGTTGCGCCGGCTGGGCCACCTTCAAAATGCCCTCTAGTTTCAGCATTGACGTTGACTTCAGGGAGTGTGCCCCCTCTCTCCAAAACACGAGCCTGTGTCTCAACACTTCATAACGACCCGCCGGAGTAAGAAGTTGAGATGCTACTTGAAGGCTTCAAGCTGTTGCACGTCTTATCCTAAAGCACCAAGCTTCGACAGCTTCCTTGAGGGTACGAACTGTTATCCTGATGTGATGATCGTCAATGATGATAATGACACAGTTGACTGTGACTACAATTTTGCCTCCTGCAAAGCCACATAACAATGCAGAGTGACGAGTAGACTCCAGTGAATTCCGACACTGCGATTAGCAAGTCAAGTCTCCAATATGACGCATCAAGCACGGCACTCAAAGTTTTTCACTCGGGAGCGACAATGCTGCGATCCAAGCACGCCAGATCACCAGCTTGCAGCGCAATTGGCTTTCGGCTCTATGGAACTGTCGAAAGGACCAAACCACCGAAAGAACCACTACACTCTCACTAAACTGCTGTAGCGACAATCACAACAACGAGAACTGAGCAATGATCCGGACAACGGACTTGCGATTGTCTTTCCGGAGCCTCACGGTTATTGCCATAATGAGATATCTCCCACTCCCAGTATTAAATCCTCTATTGTAATTTCGGGAGGTACTTGGCCCGGAGGTGCACCCAAGTACTACCTTTCATAAACCAAGACCAAGCCCCTTTGCGTGCGCTGGCTTTGGCCTTCAGCAGCTGTCCCCTTGCAAAAGAACGCCGGCCCCACAAGCGAAAAATCTTTCTGGCACTATATTCTGCCAAAGCAGACATTCGAGCCGGGTTGCAAGCTCCGGTCTAATTCAGACAAAGCAAAACCAACGGGTTAACGGCAACTGCTGTTGCCTTCACGGCGCCGGCCTGTCAAAGTGGGCCTACCGCCATGTCCTTCTGGGAATGATTCCGAAAGCTTCCGCCGTCCCACATTGCTCGTTGGGGACTCGTAGAAAAGAACGGGTCTTGACGACTTCCCCCACAGGAAGGGAGAAAGTGGCAAACCTGTCCTGGAGCTTGGCCACAGCAGGACAACTTCGCATCTTCGCGAAGTTGTAGTGGAGAGGGCATGGAAAGAAGTCATGAGCCAAAGTTAAGCTATGAGGTTTGACAGCTATTCATCTGTCGCAAAGGAAGTGCGATCTTTGATCTTTCCCATGATGGCATGACTCCCAAAATTAAACTCCCGGAAACTTATGTATGCCATGATTCCCAGCAGAAGATCGAGAAACTTACAGCATCGAGAAACTGCCCCTCTCGAATTGCACCCACACTAGGATTAAATGCCCCTCCTGGGAGAAGCACTTGTGTTCCAAACTCCCCACATCTTCAAATGAACAGCTACACGTCGAACATCAACGGCAGCATTCGGCATGCCGTTCTTGTGCATGCAAGCCCTGACTTTCGAGCCCAAGCGATGCCCTTCCGACGCAAATTTGACACCACATGGCGGCCACAGCGGAACCAGACGTGGCGTGTGGCCTTCTACACTTGCTTCATAGGCTGGACGCAAAATATTCCGTGGCACCATGAGCGATAAGCGTGCAGCCTTGCAAATCTGGCGGTGCCTTAAATGGCGTTCAGACGGTTCCATGTTATGGCGTCAGCACGCAGGCTGGGCAACCCGCAATCAATGATCCATTCGCACCCGGGGTCCCGCATGCGGGTATCAGAGCTTTCTGGCTGTAAGGGTGATGAAGGACCATTGACAGCGTGTGCGAAGCAGACTGAGCCTCGCTGAGCTAAGGCCTCAAGACTGGCCTCAAAACTGGATCTTGGTCAAAAATGTCAGATGAAGTCTTGTCACAACCTACATATATACCTATCTTATAACATACATACATACATACATACATACATACATATATATATATATACATATGCTTTCATCTGGGGAGGAACAGATCCCAAGCAGCAACCCGGGCCTTGACGGAGCTCAGGCCCGGCTTTCAGTCCTGGAAGGATGCCATCACCGAACATCACCGAACTCTCTGCTTTCTGGGTTTAGGGTTTAGGGGTTAGGGTAATTATTACTCTTCAGGTTGAAATCTTTGGGCCGTAGTGCAACTCCGTATATTATCCCAAAAAGGCGTGGGAACGCAGTGGGGTTCCAATGTTCAGGAAAAGGCAGGGTGGACTTCGTTTCTGACTATAGCGCGGTGCGGACTTTGCTCCAAAACCATCTCGCCACTTTCATTTTCACAATCCATGGGACTGCCGCGCTCTCCCGCTTAGGCTTCCAAAGCGTTTCGACACAGTGCCGCTGGCATTTATGCTTCAGGGCTATATATGAAATCGTGCTCTCGTCACGGTGCTGTTGCAATTAGCTGTTTTCGGAGGTTTTCTGTCGGAGGGTTGCCAAATCTCGAATCGTTGTGCTCCCGCTGTTCGCAAGTACGAACCCTACTCTCACCAAAGTGTCGCTCTTTGTTCGTCTTAGGGGTGGCCTACAAGTGGAATACCATCTTGGGGTATTGCATACCTTGCTAAGCTTTGGATACCTTCAGCTGTCATTCTTTTGATGTCGCTACTGCTCACATTGATCATTGATCGTTTCTGTTAGCTAAATGCTCGCTACATTCTGCGACTACTGCGAAAGCAACATAAAGCAACCATCAGCGGCTTTACCAGTCTGGCACGTCCCGGGCCTCAGGCTTGTCAGCTCTTCCTGGCGGAACAAGCTGCTGTAGCACTCATAAACCCTTCTGAAAGAGGTCTCTCTGAAGTGCCTCCAGCAGTATGATTTCATCAATCTCTCTATCTTGTGAACCCTAAACCCTAAAGTGCTTAGCTGAATTCTTGCCAGGCGAAAGAGACGACTGAATCGGACACAGGACTGCTGAAGGGATGCAGTATGAGCTGGGCTCTTGGCGAACTCTACGAGGTTCAGCAACAAGGGTTGGGTTTCCGAATGGGCTCCACCCCATCTGGCTACTTTGTACTACGGCAAGTGTTCTGTCACTACACATTATCAAGCGCTGCGGATCTTCCGGATTCTGGGCCGAATGTGAGCTGAAAGAGAAGGCCTCGTCGGATTCGCGCTCCTCTTTGACCTGCCCGGAATACAAAAGTCGAGCTATGTATCAATGTATCTAGACCAATGACATCCTATGACTTATCGGGTTTTGCGAAGAAAAGCCAGGACCTTGCCGCTCGGATTTCTGAAACTCTGCATTTCCGCGACTCGATCTGCAACCCGCGACACTGCCAGGAAGTGGAAACATGTAAAAATCCTACACCCCCAAATACTGTACTCACGGCAGAAACTTGGCCCTGCCCGGCTTCTGCAGCGAGGTGCAACTGCTACCGGTAGACACACGACGCCAAGCTTCGCCGGCCTGTTTCATCTGTGTTTTCTCCAGAGGAGTTCTGCTCACTTGATGTTGTAGATGCCTCAGCGACCCACTGCTGACAGCTGACATCCGAATGGAATGCCGAAGGCCAAGCCATCCTAGCATGAGGATCAATGCAAATATTGAGTCACAGGGAAACACAGCACTCGCACACAAACAAACACGGAACAACGGAACGACTTTGCCACCAAGCCGCCGTGTCACTTGCGCACGTCTTTGCATCTTCTTTCGCCAATGGACGATGTTGGCTCAATGACTTCTGCTGCATGCTGGCAGCAGCCTTGTCGTCAGGAGGTCCTGGACTCAGGCAATAGCCTTCACAACCACCCGGCGATTTCGATGGGGTAGAGCCGGGTGGGAGCTATGTACTATTTGCAGGATGTGCAGCCGGATCACCTTAAAAACACTGAATCTTTACAATACATGACAGCTTCCGGCCAGACTGTTTGCAGGATCTGCAACGCACAACTCCACCCAGACATGTCGCCGATGTGCAACCAAGAGGCCGGCAGTCAGTGTCTTGTACCTTGGACAGGGCCCCAGTCGTGGACTACGGCAAATCCGGGCTGGATCGCGTGCAACCTTTAACCCCGTGCTTGCAACCACATGGCATGTAGCAGCAGTGAAGCTTCGCTTTTGTTTATGCCGTGGCAACTCCTAATCCAGTCCTAGAAGTGGTGGAAGTCAGCCCGGCATACCGGGCTCGCGCATGACTTGTAACTGATGTATTCGCCTTCTTTCTCCACCCTTTGGTGATTTTTCACTGCTCCGTTTGTCATCATCGAACCACAAAAAACAGCGCTGACAACGAATATTCGCACTGAGCCAGTACCTAGCTACATGCACGGTGTTTGTGTTCGCATCTGTATAGCGTTACGACGATGGTGATGATGAGATAATTATGATGACAATGACGGAATTGTTGGTTACGATACTGAACATGCACCGGATGGCGACGAGGAGGATAATGGCGACGACGATCAGTGCTTGCTAGGTGGGGCTGTGACAGGCATCATGTTAACTCGCGAGGGACACCCGAAGAGCCGCAGACCAGGATGACATAAACAGCGAAGGTCAAGTACGAAGCAGTACGAAGATGTTGCAAGTGGATCGGTTCTGGGACCCAGAAATTGTTGACTGCGAGCTACAGACTCAGAGGCCGGCCTGCTGCAACTAGACCCTCAGCTGAGGGCAGCACGCCCCTCGAGCAATCTTGAAGAACCAGAAATACTGCAAAGCAGCCTGGCAGAGTTTCAAATCGGGAGACTGGAGACATGTATCCGTCCGGAACGACCAAGTGCACAGATGAATTGGGAACGGCTTACTGCCGCTCAAACACATCAAGATGATAATGGAGTGATGGTTCCCAAGCTGCTGAAGCAGCTGAAGGAACTACTAGTCCTGCGTAATGCGCTTCACATGATTTGGACTCATTGACAACTTCTTGTCCTGCATTCTGCCGATTGCAGCTTGTTCATACGCTCACTATCCATCGTTGCCGGACATGCGATGGCACTGACCAAGTGCTTTTCCAAAAGCTAAGGTTCAGACTCCACCGAAGTAGCCCAGCAGGAACAAGCAACGATTCAGGACTGGAATGCGCAAGAACCTGGGTGGCAGCCATGCTGCCGAATGAATCAGCATGAGACCCCGAGGCGCAATGTAGTGTTGTAGTGTGCAATGTCTGCAACGGATGACGCGCTATTCATGCAGGCGGCCAGGCAACCTAACTTGCTTTTCAACCGGTCACTGCAGGCATGAAGTGTCACACGTGCTTACGAGCACCATCAGCAACGATTGGGGAGCTGAACTTGAAGAGTTCATGCTTTGCAGACCGACAGACTGTGCAGTGGCACATCGATCATGCAGACTCGTGGCCCATCCTGCATATGGTAGATGCGCACGAGCATGTAGCTGTAAAGGATGACCTGAGCACTGGAACAATGGAGCTCCTATCTTTTTCCTGTTCGAGTACACATCAGGATCTGCCGCCCTCAAGCACAGACATGCGTCTGCGCGGCCCAGACCGCACATGCCGAGGTCCCGGCACGGAAAATCAAGAAGGAAATGAGCATGGTCATCTGGGGAATCCGTCCAAGCGGACGGCACTTGCTTTGCATTCGTTTCTCGAACTGTTTAGACTGACTTCGCAAACTCGACGACAGCAGCATCAGAAGGTTGCAGTCGCTAACGCATGCTGGCGCTGTCAAATCTCTACCCTTCCGGTCTTTTAAAGTAGTTGCAAGTCATGCCACACTTGACATCCTAAGCTCGCTGCTCCGTTGACGATGTACAACGTACCTTTCGTGATCAAGTATCGGCTACCCGAAACGAGATGATGCATGGGTTATCATGGATTATGGGGCGAAGAGGTGATAAACAGACAAGAAAGACAATACCGCTTCATCCAAAAGCTCAAGACCAACCGTGTCAATCGGCAACGTACATACACCAAGCAGCTAGATTTCATGCCGGCCCGGTCCAGGAACCAGCGCATGGCCACAAAAGGTGTCGAAAACTCACACCTTGGGAGAAGGCATCGGATCGGCCTTCCTTGTGCACTAACTCCTTCTAAAGTCCAGGAAGTGCATTTCGATACTTGAAAATATCTCTGACGCTTTCTAGCCGAAGCTTGTAGGAATCCTGAACTAGAGGGGAAGCTGGCGCATGCAGACGAACATCCTAGCATCAGACACGGCTCGTCACAAGATTTCCGAAACAAGCTACTGAACTGTAATTTAGTCTCGAATTGAATGCTGACCCCTTCTGGCAGACCAACCAGCCGTGCTTGCTGGCCAATGGCAGCATGGCAACAGTGGCCGGCCCTTGCGCGTACCGGCCTGCCGTGAGCTGCCACCTCCGGAGAAACCGCAGATTGGCGACCAAGCTGCAACATGCTCTAAACAAGCTCAGCACTGCACCAGACAACCAGCACGAGCACATGGTGGATCCTCGGATGGGCCATCCCGACAGTGACTGGATCTGAATCTGCTGGACACCATTGAAATTACGTAGGCCATAATCTTGCAACATTCGCACGGCAAGTCGCAGATTTGTCTGCCAGCCGGGCCAGGCAGACCCAAAATAGATCGACAAGAACAAGTCCTGCAAGATGTAGCCTGAATATTGACACTTCCACTTGCATGGCGGTAGCAGCGCCACTGATCTGGAGTTTGAGATCGATTTTCATGGAACGGGAACTGGTTGCACAAGCCCTTACGGCCCCAGCCTCAGATGCGCTAAACACGCCACGTCACCCATAAAGACCTGGCAACAGAGCTGCGTCATGTCGGTCTCCTGCACACTCGGACCAGTGACCCAGTGCTGTCGGGGTGGCACGAAATCACACTGTGCGCTGGTAGGCCCGCAACCCTGCTTTCAGCACGAGTGTCCTGGAAGAAATCCGTCGAGCTGAGAAGGTCCGGTTTGTCAAGAAGCGCCATGACACAAAGAACGACAAGCACCACTGCGTGGAGAAGACCTGGCAGGAGACAGATTGACTCAGCTGACTAATTCAACCTCTTCCTTTACCTCTCTACACAGCTCACTTGTGGTCGATGGGCAGGTGGCCGTCATCACATTACAAGCTCAATAAAGGACCGGATCCCAAATGATCCGTGTGCGACCTGTAAAGCTCGCAGCCCAGTATGCTTTTTCACCTGGGCACACAGTAGACTGACTGGCGACAGTGATGATCCATGGTGATGGTGCTGATGTCCAAAATCGTACGGCCAGGAGGGTGGGGGGCCGGGGGAACCCTTCCGCAATCACTCGTTCTGATGCTTCAGAAGCCTCAAGAAAAAGAACTCAAACACGCTGCAGCTCACGGCTGAATGCTTGCCCTTTCTGCAAACGAGAGGCCTTTGGCTGAGTCCAGACTGCCGAAATGCCTTGAAACATCTTGAAACATTTCGTCTCATCTCTGCTGAACAAGCCGACTGTGCACTCGAGTCACGGAGATTGAGACAAACCCAAATGGGGAAACACGCCTCCACAAATCAAAGTCACCACTGGCTCGAACGGCTACACCCGCCCACCGACCCAAAGAACATGTTCGACGAAATTCGTCGCTCCAGCACGCGGCAGGAACCCGAAATGCCAAGGAACATATCGATTAGTGTCGAGGGCGGCTGCCAGCAATTGTCTGTAAGAAGCGGCAAAGTTTTGACTAGTCCTTCAGAAGCAGATTCAGCGGGAAAGCTCCTTGAGATGCCTTCCGCTTTTCCTGGTGCGATGTTCTGCAGCCCGTCCATGTTGCCCTACTCTGCTACTACTGAGTTACTACAGATGCTTGCATGCGCCTCTCATCGTTGAGCCCTGGAAGCCTGTGTTGCCAGATGCTCAAAAATTCATACACAAACAAACAAACAGACAAGCAATTCAAATCTGTATATGTATGTATATATATATATATATATAGATAGTATTTACAAGCCGAGATACAGCAGCCAATGTGGGGCAGCGACTCGGGCCAGCCAAAAAGATGCCTCGCAGTTTTGCGAACATGCTTCACGGCGCACACAGCACGAATACTCGCGCTGATGAAGTGTGTATGCGACCACTTGCATCGCTAGTTCAAAGGCCGGGAACCAGGGTAGCGGTGGTTCGGGCTTACAGCCGAATGCGCAGAAGTTCCTGTGTGAAGGATCTCAGTAATGCCCCATTCACTAATGGATTCGCACTCTGTCATCGCTACGACTTGACAGGTGGTTTAAGAAAGAAGAAACTAATGCACGCAGCCTGCCAACATGCGGCCGAGGCCAGTGTCGGAGTCAGCGACATGGTGGCCATGGCGAGGAATCAGGGGAAGCCGCGGCCAGAGTCAATTGTGCCGCTTGTGTCGGGAAGACATGTGGAGTCTGCGTTTGTAGCTGTCCAAGGCAGGGGACTGTTGGCGCGCGAAATATCCTGTACTGGCATGAGAAGCATTAAAAATAATGGCATGCCGAGTTCGAGTTTCGGCGGCCTCTGTGTGTGTTATGCCTGTGCCTTCAGCACGACAAGAGAGCAGTTGTCAAATTTGGAAGCCAAGCACACAATCGTTGGCAACAGAGCTGGTGCCCCTCTCCCCCAGCACAATCCTGGAGCAGGTCTTCGTAAGCTGTGGCGGCCTTTGATGCCGTCTCCTTAGCGACATCAACGATTAGCTAAACAGTTGCAGCACATGGGCTCAGTGGAAATCTGACCTCGACAGGTCAGCAATTTTTATGACCCTGGTGGCACCTTAGCCTTGGCCGAGTGTTCTGTCTCTTCTGAATCTGCGTCTCAAGTCGTCTACCAAATGACGGCATTACCACAAGTGAAGAAGAACTACAGATCCAAGCTCTAACCCCATATGTATACTGGTTCGTAACAGCAGCAGTGAGGGCAGCACGAGAGAATGGTGAACCATATGCAATGGATACTTCTCAGCTTTCTGTGATGTGGAAACGGCCAGGTCCCTCGGCAGTCGCGTCGGCAAGGCGACTTTCGAAAGGGGCGAGTTTGGAGCGCACCTGCCCAGGCTTTGCCACACAGTTTCAGATTGGTAAATCTGGCAGTGAGTTGTTCATCGTCATTGCCCGTTCTCTCGAACACCGCTGGCTGTCAGATTTCAACTGATTGCACGCGTCGTTGGCATGATGTGAAGGGGCATGCATGTGCTCGGCATCGTCAGCCTCTACTGAATCGGAACCTGATGTCCGATGCCTACCGCACAAGCATGTGTCTCTGACGCTGCAGAACCTGCACACCCCTGCATGTCCGTGTGAGACTGATGTGCTGGCCTACTGTAGCAGCCTTTGAGCTGGAAGTCTGAACGCAAACGTGCTTAGTGCAAGCCTCCTCCTGGCCCGCTTTCTCGAAATGCTGCACAGCCTGCCCATGCCAGTGCACTGGACAAGCTCTTTATAGTGCCCTGCTGAACTCATGCTACCTCGCTCCTGTCCCCATCCCAAGATAAAAACACAACAATAAACGGTCGTACAGACATACGACCCGCGCAGCCACCACATTTGCAATGTTCAAGCGTCCGGCTTCTTCCACGGCTTCTTCCGCATCTTTTTGCGCTGCCAGCACCTTTCGCATTCGGAGGACGATTGTTAGCTTTCCTTGGTGCCCTGCTCAACCGTTGCCCACTCAGTCGCCTTAGCTTCTCGAGCCTCACGGGCGGAACGCACGGCCTGGAACGGGAGAGCGACGATTAGACGTGAAAAGAACATTGCAGCGCTGCTAGCCGAATCAGGACAAAGACGACGTGGCTGCGCTTTGGATAACAGCAAACATCAGAGCGCTCAGGAAACTTGAACTTTCTCCTTGAGTTTACATGCTTACTGGCTGAAGGGTCTTGGAAGGTATTTGGGGTTCGACTATCCAGCTGCTCTGTGCCAGGACGGCTCCTGCTGCGGTCTTCTTCCTGCTGCTACCTGCCATTACTATGCCATTACTGCAACTGCCTCTGCTGTTGCTACGGCTACTGCTGCTGCTGCTGCTGCTAATACAAACGTGCATTTCAATACTGACAATCAGCTCATCCTGGAAAAGCTTCAGGATAGTAGTTCAGATGCGGGATACAGGAAAACAACCAAAACCAAGCAAGGGAAACCATGCAAAACATATAATAGAAACGACGTGGAAAGCGGTAAAGAATCAGGAACGACTAGGAGCTGCACGTGCGGACACCAGAAAATCATCTGCAGAATAAGGAAACAGTGACAATAAAACCGATGAAACGTTCGAACATCATAGACAACCATGGAACAGCAACAGGAACTATATGAAAACCGTTAAAAACCTAGAATAACCAACGAAAGCGATTCGAACTGTAATCGAAAATTGGAGAGCATGGGAAAACACAGGACAAACAAAATAACGTTGGAAAATACAAGATAAGTTTGGGATACACAGCAGGAACTGGGAATACACGTCACAGACCAAAAAACACTAGCAACTGTGGGGCAATCATAGGGAACAAGCAAACTACACGAGAAAAATGAGCACACCATAGATTTCCGTTGCATTTCCTATAGGTGCGCTTTACTAGGTTTCTACCGGCTTTCATAGTTCTTTGTCCCCTAATTTGTTTTGTGGTGTTCCTATGTTCCTGCGACTTATGTCCCACTTCTGATAACTCAAAGTCCTAATGTTTCTCATAGCTATACGAATACTGAAATGGTCAGGGTTCGATCAAGATATGAGTAAATTCCTGCTACTGCAAATGCTACCACTAGGACTACGCTGACTACACTACGACGACGACTACTACTCCTGCTACGTACTGCATACTACGTATTACGTACTACGTACTACTACTACTACTACTACTACTACTACTACTACTACTACTACTACTACTACTACTACTACTACTACTACTACGTACTACTACTACTACTACTACTGCTACTACTACTGCTACTACTACCACTACCACTACCACTACCACTACTACCACTACTACTACTACTACTACTACTACTGCTACTGCTACTGCTACTGCTACTGCTACTAATACTACTACTACTCCTACTACTACTTCTACTACTACCACCAGCTACCACTATCACCCCCACTACCACTACGACTGCTGCTGCTGCTGCGACTGCCACTGCCTCTGCGACTGCTCCTGCTACTGCTACTGCAACTGCAACAACAACAACAACAACAACAACAACAACAACAACAACAACAACAACAACAACAACAACAACAACAACAACAACAACAACAACAACAACAACAACAACAACAACAACAACAACAACAACAACAACAACAACAACAACAACAACAACAACAACAACAACAACAACAACAACAACAACAACAACAACAACAACAACAACAACAACAACAACAACAACAACAACAACAACAACAACAACAACAACAACAACAACAACAACAACAACAACAACACAACAACAACACACAACAACATACACTACTACTACCTACTACTACTACTACTACTACTACTACTACTACTACTACTACTACTACTACTACTACTACTCCTACTCCTACTACTACGACTACGACTACTACTACTACTACTACTACTACTACTACTACTACTACTACTACTACTACTACTACTACTTCTACTTCTACTCCCACTTCTGATCCTCCGCCCTCTCCCTCCTCCTCCTCCTCCTCCTTATGCTGCTGCTGCGACGACGACTGGTACTACAATTGCTTGCATGAACAGTGTGCAATGTGCTAAGCCGATGGAGCCCAGAAGCGCCAAAGATCAAGCCCTTGAAGCACAGACTGCACATGACTGCCCCGAACACCCAACCACCGTTGAGGCGTTTCTGCTTACTGACAGCATTTTGATTGTTTGAAGGGGTGGGGCCAATTAATTCATCTAGGCGGAATATGCTGCCGACCACCAAGCTGCAAACACTTCAAGCTCCATTGAGCAACTCAGCAAAGCCCGAGGCCTCCTTAAGACGCCCTTCCTCCTCTGCGCGAGCCTCTGTGTGAAGTGCTCTGGGTGGACTGAGGCTTGAGAATGGAGCCACCTACGCCCTACGCTTTCTGCCCGACGTCATCCTGGTACACTACAGCTGATGGCTTTTGTTTCCTTGATGAGGTCTTTCCTAATATTGCTGTTCGGGCTCGTTGCTTCTGCTGTGAATTGCATCGCTGAAACTTCGAAATTATGTCCCGTTTATGCTCCCTCGCATGCAGACCAGACACTGTTCAAACATGCAGATGCTGGCTTCGTGTCCATCTGCATATCGACATCCCCCAACTATCAGTGAACAAGATGTTGCAAGATCACGAGTCGCCTCAGCCTCCGCGGCGGCTACCATGTCTGCAGCCTCGGTTGTGTGTCTCTGCAGCAGGACACACAGAGTCAGTGAAAACTAGTAATTACGCACACCTACACTGTACACGTGTGCTGGCAGAACTGGCTCTATGCCTGCCTTCAGAGACCCACCGCCAGTGAGGGCACTGCGTTCTGAGCTTGCCGGTCACGCTCGACAGCCACGCGGTACTGGCCAACGCTCAAGCTGGTCAAGCAGGGATCAGTCGATGGGGACTTCCATGCACCATCCCACATGTCGCAGTATGATCAAGAGCCACGTGAAACCGGTTAAGGGCAAAGGAAAAGGAGATGGTGGGCTGCCGTCTGAAACAGAGGCAAGGCGGTGGTCTCCTGCAAGTTTGTTTCCAGCGCCACCCGTTCCTCGGCGAGAGCCCGTTCCTGGGTGACTTCAAGGATGGCGTTGTTGACAGGTGATGCCCAAGGCTGTCGGAAACAGTCTGACAACAAGAGGAACCAGGGCATCGACAGCTTCTGCTTTGTCCGCCTGCTGGCGAGGGCTGGGCGTGCTAAGCTTGGCCCTGGATCCTTGCTGCTCCGAGGAATTGCTAACTTTCCAGGCCATTCCATACCGAAGCACCTTCCGGC
This sequence comes from Symbiodinium sp. CCMP2592, assembly GCA_905221615.1. NCBI lineage: Eukaryota > Dinophyceae > Suessiales > Symbiodiniaceae > Symbiodinium > Symbiodinium sp. CCMP2592. The sequence continues at coordinate 268,544 of CAJNDT010004135.1, forward strand.
GTGATCACCCGCCGATAGTCTTTAGGAAGATGTCAAGGCTGAGCCAGATGCACACCCAGAAGCCGCACCGGTCATCCCCAACAGAAATCCAACTACGAGCTTTTTCGCCGCAACAACTTTAATAGACGCTATTGGAGCTGGAATTACCGCGGCTGCTGGCACCAGACTTGCCATCCAATTGATACAAGTAAAGAGGTTTAAATTCTACTCATTCCAATTACAAGACATGGATGCCCTGAATTGCTATATCTTGTCACTACCTCCCTGTGTCAGGATTGGGTAATTTGCGAGCCTCCTGCCTTCCTTAGATATGGTAGCCGTTTCTCAGGCTCCCTCTCCGGAATCAAACCTCAACTCTCCGTTACCCGTCATTGCCACCGTAGGCCCATACCCTACCGTCGGAAGCTGATAGGGCAGAAACTTGAAAGATCGGCCAAGCCACACGATTCATCGAGTTGTCATGAATCTCCACAAGTGATTGGCGGCCTCAGCAGACTCTTTCGCCGTGCGGGCGACGCGAATCTCGAGGCTTTCTGCCGCGGCCTGGGCTTCGCAAGAGTCTGAGAGCTACAGTCACCAACTCGATTGGGCCATATAGCTCTAGACTGGGGTTGTATAGGGGAAAGAAGGTAATGTGACTTTGAGATTCTGCCCCCCAGTCTCGCATTCGCGCGCACAAGGTCCATCTGTTCAACTAGCCTTTTGCAGAGCAGAAGTTTACAGCTCGGTGCAAAAGTCCACGAGTTCTCCGCTGCCCCAAAGCTCGGTGGAATGCTTCTGGAGACTCGCTCTCGGCCCTTTCCGGTTGAGCATCTACTTGGCGACCTGGCTGGGTCTAATATCATGCATTATCATGCCCTGCTCATGACGACTCGGACACGTGACTCCGTACATAGCTATAGGTCCGCTTGAGGCCTGTGGCGATGCATGCACTTATGTCCAAAGCCGAGCTGTGCAAGCCTGAAGAGGAGCTGGAGGAGGAGCGGACACCTCGTCAAGTGCAGAAGTTGCGCATCAGGGCCACTTTCGGAGGTGGCTCGAAAACTCTCATGGAGAGCGGAGGCTGCCGCAATCCTTTCCACATGGCCCCGCGCCGCTGGAAGGATTCGTTGCTCCCGAGCGGCTGACCTGTGCAGAAGAGAACTGCAAGAGCAGTCTCGTTTGTGGCTGCCCCCTTCTTCGGGACTTTGCTTGAAGTATCCAAACATGCAAGATACGGCTATAGACCGGGGCCAGCCAGGTTTGCTGACTTAACCGGAAAGCTGCAGGCTCGCGCAGTGCTTGTTGCCAACACTTATTTATTCGTTCCATGCTTAGCCAGGCAAGAAGCCTCACACGTTCTCACAAAGTATCATGCTCCCGCTGTAAGTCGGATCTTCGTACCTTGTCTCGCCGCGCTGTCCTTCGAAACAGGAGAAGCACGGCTCTCACCTGCACCACCTTTCGGGGATCGTTTAGCCTGCAAGGACTTGATGGCATGCGCACACTGCCGCAACCTCTAACGGGTTCTCTTGCACAGCCGTTCCACTGGCACTGTGCGGGTCAATGCCCTCCTTCGCTTCCTTCGACCACGTCTTCGAGCCTGACTGTAGCTCAGAGGCTGAACGTGGAGGCCAGAAAGGCCAAAGGCAGGGCTCCAACTCAACTGAGGCAAGCACCCTATGACTGGTTCGGCGGCGCTGCCTCGACGGGAGCGGTGTCAGTTCTAGCACCTAGCAGCTATGCACTTGCCGGCAGCATTGTTTGCACCGTCCAATGGCTCTCGAATGGCACCCGAGGAGTTCTGCATCGAACGTTCGCAGTGATATCAGTGCTGCTCCCAGCCTCTTCAAATCTGTTGTGCTGGGGAAGCAGTGGAACAAAACCGCTTGAATTTGACGCGGAAACAGACCCTGCGAAGCTGCCAAAATTCTCGCATGCTTAATCCGGATAGGCTGTCTTCCGGCCACACGACAAAGTGTTTCAACTCCGTTCGGACAGCTGGCTGGGTTGCCATGCTCGCAGATGCGATGGCCCAATTAGCGGGCAACTGTCTGTTCGTCGCGGGGACGGCTCAAAGCGCACTTGGGCCGTGCACTCTTTAGAACCCCTGGCTCCACTGAAGAACTCAGGGACGCATCAGAAAATCGGTCGTGCGTGATTGCTAATTAGAAAGGCAACCTGCTACACAAACCACGGAAATGTTAAAAGTTGAATTTTGAAAGAATTACGCATTCTACAATCGGCCCTCGATGGGCTCTTGCTGTCAGCAGCTCGTCGGATCAGTTGGAGCAACGGATTTTGCTGCACCTCCGTCCGCAAAGTTGCTTGGAAATGAGCGAAGAGGAATAGCAGCGTTACATTTGAGCGCATGGTCCACATGATGCGGGACTGCGTGCAACGAGGTCCAAGTTCTCGACGATGTCCTGAGCCGTAGGGCGCTCGCCAGGAATGACATGCCATGCAGCCGTCATGATCGGGCGCAAGCGCGTGTGGCAGTCTGCTGCAATAGGCCGTGGCTCCTTCCCGTCCCGATACTGAAGTAAAATCACCTCTGGGTCGAGACCGAGCTGGTGAAAAGGGGCCTTTCCAGAGCTCATGAAATAGATGATGAGGCCGTACGCATAGATGTCCACCTTCTCATCATAAGCTTGGTGCCTCAACACTTCTGGGGCCATGTAGCGCCAGCTCCCAACGCCACCTGTCATGGAGTATCCTTCGCCCTCGCGACGTGCCATCAATCTACTAATGCCGAAATCGGACACCTTGATTTCCAAGTGCTTCGTCAGCAGCAGGTTCAAGGGCTTTAGGTCCCTATGGACGACATCACGGCAGTGAAGGAAGTTTAGGGCACGTCCGACAGCAGAACTCCAGTCAAGCACCTGACGAAGCCCGGGACGCCAAACGACCACATCATGGCTCTTTCGCTGAGCCATGAAGTAGCGCTCCAAGTCACCCCCAGGCAAATACTCAGTGACGCACATGATCGGCAAGTGCTGATCGATGCAAGCCCCGAGGAACATCACAAGGTCAGGATGCCGCAATGATGAAAGAAGATCGATCTCGTGTAAGAGTTCGTCCGAAATTTCCTTGCCTTCCGCGTTGCTTGGCAAGCCTTCGGGGCAAGTCTGTGGACTCGGAATGGACTGAAGCTGCTTGAACTGAACCTCATCGTGTAAGCCAGCACATTTTACCACTACATCGACACCCTGCCAGCTTGCACGGTACAACGTGCTTTTCAACGTCCTGCTGAGCTCCTGGTGTAGCTTGAAATCTTTGCGAGACAGCTTCCAGTGAGAGTCCATGGCACGAACCCAAAGCCGCCGCTGCCTCGTCGAGGAGTCATCTTCACTGCACGACGTAGAATCTGAAACCGCACGTCCGATTGGCCCATCACCTCCGTCACAGGTGCTGACTGACACCTGTGGGACGAAGGGTGACGAGAGCTTCCACGCCGGCTCTGCACTGGTCATGGCTGATGGCTGCAGGTGAAAAGCCTCTCTAGACTCAAACCCCTGCATGCATTGAGCACAAGACAGCGATCATCACGCTTGTCCCTCACGTACGACCTGACTGTAGTGCGCTGGCAAGCTAGAAAACAAGCATCCCGTTGAAAGGACTGCATTTCCATTGTAGCTGGCCCATGAAAAACGCTTGTTAGCTGCATATGCATATTCGTAGATCGATGGACAGATATTATAGACAGAGATGTTGGGCGGAGAGTAAGGAAGACTCGCAAGAACTGCCGACAGAAAGAACTCGTATGTGCGTATGTGTGCCTATGTATGTACATTCGTACGTCCGTATACACAACTTGTCAGTATCTATAACTCGGTTTGGTGCAAAACGCCGGGAACTGCGAGTGCCCAGTATTCCTTTGTTTTTCGAGTTAAAGTCATTTCCTAAGCCCACCGACATTAAGGAGTCCCTCGAATTGCAAGGGACGCAGGAACATGTCTCTGCACCAAACATAGGCTCCGGACAAGATTTTTTTGACATGAACACTTGTAAGAAGACCGGCTGACATTACGTTTAGGAGCGCAGATTCGCAGTGTGCAGCTATGCTTCTGAAGATTTCACTAGGGTTCTAGACTCAACGTTCCTGGGGTTGCAAAATCTGGCGTTCCCTGTCGTTTGCGCTTGTATCATGCCTTTCCCGTACCAACCTTCAGACCGAATATCCACGCTTTCGGCTTTCGCATTGCCACATTTCTGCACCTGTGGGGAACTTGGTCCCCACAAAAGTGGACCAGCTCTCAAACTGCGGGCATGTTGAAAGAGGGCGATATCGGCATGTCCTCGTACTGTATACATGTATACTATATACTCGCTTGGTGGAGGTGCGGGTAAAGCCCTCTTCACTATGTGCACCTCGCTGCATCTCGCGCCCGGTGTCGTCGACCTCCTGTGAACGGGACTCTCTGACGGGTTTTCAAGTTCCGACAATCGCAATTTGGACTTCGAATGCGTCGCAGCAATAGTAGTGGCAGTGGCGGTAGTAGTGGCAGAAGCCGAAACAGAAGCAGCAGGAGTAGAAGTAGGAGTAGTAGGAGTAGCAGCAGCAGCAGCAGCAGCAGCAGCAGCAGCAGCAGCAGTAGCAGTAGCAGTAGCAGTAGCAGTAGCAGTAGCAGTAGCAGTGGCAGTAGTAGTAGTAGTAGCAGAAGTAGTTGTCACCGTCGTCGTAGTCGTCGGAGTAGTACTCGTCGTCGTCATCGTAGTCGTAGCAGTCGTAGCAGTAGCAGTATCAGTAGTGGTAGTAGACGTAGTAGTGGCGCAGGAGGAGCAACAGCACAAAGGAATGCCATTCTTGGGATCCTGAAGAGCTGGTGGAATCTGCTGGACTAGTTACCACCTTTGGCTAGGCTGGTCCGAATAAGCAGCCTAATAAGAAATCCTATCTTCCTGGCTTCAGTGAAATCCGGAGATGCTGAAGTCCTTAAAACCGTTCCCAAATCTCTTGAGGCACCAACGCCATGAGCTGGACCCATGCATGAACAAACGTCGAACAAATGAAGTCTGAGGGGCTTTGCTGCTCTTGCGTGGGCAGCTGCTGAAGGACCGAGGATAACATCTTGAAGCCGCGGCAGGTGGGGGAAAGCCTGCGAGTCCGTCGCGAGATCTGGAGCGCCTCACTAGTGCGGTGCTTCCCTGGGGTTTTCTTGCACACGAGACCAGAAGAGGGACTCCCCATTCTGTGGTAGTCTGTTCTGGCAGTCTGCAGTTGCCGCAGCACAGTCGAACGTGAACGATGCATGCGGCCAATAGTCTTGCAAGAAAGATGCTATTGTTTTAGGCTGCAGCATGCTGCAGCTTTGTCTTGTGCACGATGTAAACTTGGGCCCCAGCTCTGGATCTTTGGAGACAAAGTCCAAGTATCCCTTATGAACAGGCTCGCTTTCAAGGCTGGGCTCATGCAAGATGCGACTCCAACATGCACGAACGCCGCTCGCTCGCCGTTCCTCTCTTCAGCTCTATTCTTAAATTTTTGTGGGTAGGGAGAGGGCGGGATGCAAACCCCTGCATGAGTCATCCAGATAGACAGGGATATAAGGACTGGCTGCGTTGAGCCAGCTAGATGGTACTCGTATATATCAACGATCCTTTCGCAAGCTTGCAATTCGAAGCCACCGCCTGCAGGGTATGGACGTCGTGCCTGTTGGGGTCGAAAATTCCACGGCCTGACAAAGACCGACTTGTGAGCTGCCGATGAACCAGGGGCCAATCATGGGAATGTGTATGTCCAGCTGTCCTATGCCCAAGGCAATGTGCAAAATCTGAATCAGGACCAGGGCACCGTAGGGATATGCGCAATGATTATCAACTTTCATTCAGGCAGCCACCGCACGCCGTGTACAACTGGATGGCCGTTTCCTGCTCTTCCGCACTGATGCTTTGTCGGAGCTACAGGTTTGGATTCTGGGCATAGCAGGCTTGGCGCTGCAATCCCGAGGTACGGCAATGGATGCCTCGCAGGACATTTCTCCATCCTGAGTAGTTGTAACTACTCCAGCAAAAGACAACGAAGACTCAAGGTCAGGGAGCTTCCTTCACACTTGCCATCGTGGCTCAATGGCTAGCAATGCTTGGCCCATCGTTCTCACGGATGGAAGGTCATGAGGCAACAGGCCCAGTAGATGCTGGGCCGGAAAATGTGCACATGGCTTGTGCTTATTCGCGAAGGATCGTTGCAAAACCAATCCTGTGGCTGCTCCTGCTGTGACAGCCGCTACAATAGGTCCAGGAGGCCTTGCAAGATAGCGGTCCGTAACGTGAATATAATACAGGTAGAAGAGGCGTGGAGAGGGAGTATCAACACATCCTTCGACAGACATCTTCATCTGTTTAGCATCTTCAATGGCCGCACGGGTAAATTTCGGCCCGTTGCCGGCTTTCCCGAGATGCAAGTACCAGATGAAGTCAATGCAGCAAGACTTCTTCGTCTGAGCCTTCTTCGAACCCCCCAGCCCCGTAGTCGTGGCTCTGTTTCGGCTTGAATGTCTTGCCGCCAGACCTGCACTAGTTTCAGGCAAAACGGCCTCCAGCCAGTGCCATGGGGAAGCAAGAGACGCCATCATGCGAGCTCAGAAAGCTGTGTATGCATATGCATATCAGAACCCATCATATCTCATGTACCAGATCTCATATCATAACGTCCACACATAAATGCTGCCGACAATGTCGGCGTGGCCTTGCTGCCTTGTTCCAGCTCGCAATGCGCAAAAGCGATCGCTAAAGCAAAACTTGCAAGAACGAAGCTTGGAGCCTCATGCTCCTCGAGTCAGGAATAAACACCCGCGGTTTAGGGTATTAGGGTTTAGGGTTTTGGGTTGGTAACTTCCCCTCCAGCCGTGCGACTCAAAGAGCGAGCAAGAGAATTCAAAATTCTGCATTCTCTGAGGGTCCCCCTTAGAGAGTGTCATGTTAGACGGTCAATTTGAACCGTCCTAAATTTTTAGAAGCAAAGCATAGAACGGAGGATCCGCGGCTTCCGGCTGTGTTTCGGTTCAGCTTGCAGAGTTTGCAGCCTTCGCATGAAGACATATCACATGTGCCGCGTGCCGACATTGCCACATACAATGCACATCTTGCAAACAACAAGCGTCCTGAGTGCGCATGAGTCCTGCATAGCCCCGCAATCCTGAAACCCATATCTCACCACGATTGATAGAAATACAGTATTCTATGCAAGCCAGCCAAATAGCAAGTCCAAACTCGAAGCCGGCACTGCCACAAGCAGCACTTGCATGCTGCATGCCAAAGATCAACTCATGATGACAAAACAAGTTCTGACTGGTGTTGTGAAGGCTTGGACAGCCTGTGAGGAACTCCAAAGCCATGGCGCTGGTACGAAGCTACGAGGTTTCCAGGCAACATCGGTCAACACAGATGCAGTGTCGTCTTTGAAGAAACCACCCGGTAGCAAGGAAAAGAGGCATGTCCCAACTATAAAATCACGAGCTTCTCGTGATGACGTGAGCAGGTGCCACGATCCCCCGTGAAAGCTCAGGCTATTCCCTTTAGCCCTCATGGCTGGGCAAAGTAGCAATCGTCATCGAAATCCCGCGACCTCGGGAAATGTCGAAGCTTCGAACGTAAGAAGCTTCTGCACCCGCTAAGAGCTGCGACTTCTATCAAGCACAGGTCAACCCAGGGTGACTGTCAGCCTACACAGCTTGCAACATCTTGCAGCACTTTCGAAGTCTTGAAGCTCTACAGCTGTCAGTCGCACCCTTCAGCTTCAGCTTCAACTGCGTTGAGAGCTATGCCCTGCGTCTTCGACCTTAATCTGGCAACAAGGGTCTTTCCATGGCGGACACCAGCCCTGTAGAGGCCGAAGGCCGTGCTCATCAGCACGATCCTGCGAGGAAGTGAAGTACCGAGCTCGAACCGCCTAGAAATGAAAGTGATGGATTTCTTCGAGCCCCTTTGCAGCATCTGACTCACAAGTGCAAAAGAAGCTCAGGCTCTGATGTTGGCACATGCCCGTGACTTCATGCGGGCCAGACGCAGAAACATTGCCATCTCCACGCCGATAGATGGTCCCAACTGGAATGCACGGAAGATTTCGCTGGATCGTGCCTCCCGGGCTACTTGCATTCTGATATCTTCCATGCACAAGGTCCGGGCCCAGGCAGAAAAGCTGTCAACGGCGATGCTGCTAGATTGACATCCGGCATTTGTTCATCTACATCCATTCATGCAAGTATGGGCTTTCAATCAAGCAAGTGGCTAGCTTCTTGGAAGCAACTGCTCCCTTCGACGATATTGAACACCCTCACAGCACTACTCCGACCATCACGAGGATCGCTGTCTGTGAGCTCTAAACTTGGAGGCTTGGCGCCGAGCGTCCGGCCTTTGCTTTTTCCGCCTCAAGTTCTTGTTGCAAGGACACGAGCTGCAACTTGAGCTTCGGCACTTCGTCCAACTCTGCCAGCATTTCATCCTCAGGGCCGGTGGCAACCCCAGTCGGAGCAGGCACAGTCAATGCGAGCCAACTGCGCCAATAGACTCCAAGGCAGCTAGGTTTAGCCAAGGCAGGAAGGCTTGGGAGGGCGTCATGAGGCCGAGATTCGGTGACATTCCGCCCGGCATTGGGCCCCTTTGGCGTAAAAGCGGTGTATCCAACCTGACAACGCAGCGAAGATGTTCGATGTCTTTGGTACGGAGGCCAACCCAATCAGGACTTGATTACAGCTCACAGCTTTGCTGCGCCTTATCAGTGCGAGCCAGGTAAACCTGACAACCTGCATAGGCCTTGATAACCTCCCCAATTTTCTACAGTAGGATGCCGTCCGACCTCTGGGTTCCGCAGCCACCAGGCAGGATAGACTTGGCCAAGTGCACCGGTCTCCGACTCGTTGAATGTGACACTGTACCGGCCATACCTGGGAAGTTCGGACAGGCATGGATGTACAACCCACAACACAAAATGCCTGTGCTTACAACTCAAACTCCGGCAGTCTTGCCCCAACTTCCCAAAGACAATGGCGGTGAAGCTCGCCAAAAGACAAAGTTTAGGGCCACTGAGTCAAGTTCTCTACATTGCATTCGCGGGCTTTACAGCATCTTGCAATGCAATAGCCCAGTGACTTCGCGATCAGCATCCAAGCAAAGTCCCACCACTGCGCAACCACCTGGTGCACAAGCACTTCAAGACTTCGGGGACGAAGGATGTACGAGTAGCTCCGTTTGCTTTAGTAACACGTAAATACCTGTGAGGTCCCTCAGGGTCTGCGGAGATGATGCAAAGACCCTACTCACAATCTGCAAGGTTTCTTCGAGAGGTCTGCACCCAAGCTTGGAATGCCTGCGCATGCCCGCACCTGTTCGGTGTGTACTTCTCACGATACTCTCCGAGTCTACGATCGCCAGACTTGGCCTCGCTCGCGAACTCGTTGCTCTTCTTCGTCAGGTGCTGTGCGGCAGCTGCCGGGCCATCACGGCTGGATGAAGCCATCTTTGCAGCATCATCCTCACAATACTTAACAGGCTGGCGTGATGATTAGACTTTAGCTTCTTATGAACTGCTGCTTTCGTTGGAACTTGTTCTTTCTGGGGTAGCTTGCCAGCTCCCCCCCCCCCTCTTTTCGCTTCGCCCAGGCTGGAAGCACAATCACCTCTGGAGCCGCCCCCCAAGCATAACTCACTGCCCCATGTACAGAAAGCACACATAAGACACTAAGACGGGGAAGCACACAACGTGACCGCTGCACTCTACTCTGGCCCTTCAGCAAAACTCGGCATGATTCAATTCGGTCCTCCCATGTGTACGATTGCTGCAAGGCAATCTTCTCAACAGCGCTCGCTTTCTGTCGCACCTCTTTGTTGATCAGAGCCTCGTTGAACCAGAACCATAACACAGGTGCATACAGTACACACAGACGTGCGAGCTACTGAGCTACTGGCAGCGCCAGGGTAGACGGCAGTGTCACTCGTGCAACACGGGACCGGCGCTAGGCCGCCCGAAACGTGATTGGGACGGGACAAAACGGCCCCAGCAAGCATTCACACCGGCTGTTGCTGTAATTATCGAGGCCTCGCCGTTGAAACTTTTCAATCTCGGGACCATGCTAGGTGCACAAATGGCAGTGCTGACCACGGACATGGTCGACATGGCAAGAAGGAGACTCTGTGCATTGTCGCCCCAGGCACAAAATTCAAGTCCGTGTACTGATTGATGAGGTTGAAAGCCCACCAGGCCACCTTCCAACAGAGGGTTGCGGCCCCGAAAAAAAGAAGCACCACAACTTGTCATCTTTGAACCTTCCTGCCCTTGGACATGGCGGGTGGCACGACAGCATAGCGTTCCGCTAAGTCCTTCTGCAGCATATCAGTTCCATCAATGCACCTTCGTGCTGAACTTGGACATGTGGCCCTCGCTGCTGTGATAACCTGGGCGTAGGATCACAAAAGGCAAATGACCATGCCTCAGAATCCGACTCTCTGGATACACTATTTATTGGGCCAACTTGGGAGGGAGGCTAAGTTCCATAGTTTACAACACAAGCACAGGATTGCCCAGGGCGAAACGGTGCCAGAGCGTGTCTCTTGCACCATGGGCTATCGAGATCAGAACCGTTGAAGATCCATCCTCGGTGTACTGAGTACTGAAACCTGTCAGGCTCGTACGCTTGACTCTCCCCTACAAACATCCCTTCTCGACGGCATGTCACAAGAACAGACTTCGATCCCAGCCGACGAGCTGTCAGGGGCCCCTTCCGCTGCAGCACCGTAGAATGGCAAGTAGACAGTGCCTGCCCGGCTGCCAGCATGACTTGCACTCGGATGCCATACCCCGGCTCGACGTAGCTCAGACCCGGCCGTGGGGTGCATCGTAGCCAAACCACATGGAAGCTTGACGATTGCGTTTCGCCTTAGCTCTGGATGCCACCAGCCCAGAGGCGTCAACGACTTGAAGAAGTTTTTTGGCGGCCTCCAAAGGTTGTGCAGCTGCCTCGCATGGCATTGCCATCCGAGTGCTATCCTACTGCTGCCAAAGCCACCACACATACGAAAGACCACGAGGTTCGGAACATGGAGATGGCACGCTCAAACTGTCCTGGGAACTGACTGGAGGGAACTGGACACCAGCAGGCCCTCAAACGTGCGGCTCGCGTCGCATCGCTGCCAAGTGCTGTTGAAGCCGGGCGTCCCTGGTTGACGCCGATTGGAGCTATGCCCCCACGATTGGGGCTGGACCACGGCCCAGCGGCCATCCCCTGGAAACAGGACCCTGCATGACCGCATGTCATCTGAAAGGAACCTCGCAAAGCTTGACGCGATCTCTGGATGCCGGCAAGAGAACTCTGCCCACACAAACAGCAACAGCAAACAGTGACTCCGAAGCAAACCAGAGCCTTGGTGAGGTCAAAGGGCGTTCCCTGGCCAAGCAGGAAATCAATGTGCGGTGACTGAAAAGCTGCTACTGCTGCTAATTTAAAGAGCGAAAGCTGCATAGCTCGAGCATGTTCGTGTCGGAAGGCGAGCTTTGCATGGTATGAAGTTGAGATCAGAACTGACAACGGGATTACGGCATTGGGTGACCTCGCGGCCTAACCTCCCACCCTCGCGATCTAAGCCTCGTGGCTCAAGTCGTCACCGGAGTGGTGGTTCGGGGTTGGGGTGGTTTGTGTGTTTGTTCCACCCTTTCCCTTTCCCGTTCATTCAGGTCGTGTATGGCCGATTCTTTGCTGCTCTAGACAATGTCCATGCTGCCGGTGCGTCTGCAAACTTTCAACTACAGAGACGATGTTCTGGAGTTCACTGTTTTGTGCAATTTCCACGCCAGAAGCAGAACGACCTGACAAAAACTGCCATGGCTCGCCTCGCAACTTCGCGGCCTCGTGTCCTGACTTCGCGGACTCACCTCGCTGAGCCTTCTCGCGGCCTCACCCGCGTCGCAAGTCTCACCTCGCGCACTCCTCGGGACCTCGTGGCCTCCCTTGTCCCTCACGCCTCGCGCCTTCACCTCACACACCTCGCACCCTTTTCTCGACCTCGCATCCTTACAGTACCTGGTCGCATCCTCACCTCGCAACCTCGCGCAGCCCTCACCTCGCGGCCTCGCCTCGCGGCCTCGCGTTGGGGTTTGCTGTGCTCCCGACCTCGCACCCTGGCTCATTGTCAGTTGCGTTCTGATCAATTCCGGCGGTGCCGCTGTGCGTGTACACGGCAATACGGTAACATGCGGGTCAGCTTGCAAGAACGGCTGGACCCGAACAAATGCCTCGTAGTGGTCCCGGAACACATTCATTACCTTCTCAAGAGTTACCTGGGAAGCACACAACAGCACACAGGCGATGTTCTATGCGAGCTGTCAGCAAAGACATCAGTCAGGAAGTCTGCACTGGCACCGTGCTTGGTTTTGGGCGTAGACATTGGACTATGAACCAACTCGTGGACAGAGGTCCAAGGTGCAGAACCTCGTGGTGCAGGAACAGATGCCGGAAAAACATCCTTTGCAAAAGGATCGCAAACGTTCCTCGGCTTTCAATCAGTCTTGCATAGCTGGGCATATCGTGACGTTTCAGGATGCCGTACAAGGTCAACAGGTCCAACCTCATCTGTTTCAGGTAAGAACAGATGTTAACATGCATAGGCTGCCGGTCTGGGTGTTCGGGCGGAAATTACCATGCACTGCACATACAGTATGCGTTCGAAACAGAAATCATTGATGTGTGGCGGAGGGCCCAAACATATAATTAGCTCTCGTAGCACGTGCTGAAAGAACAACTGCGCCACACCGTGTTGACGGAGGTATTTGCGACCAGAGGGACCTACCAAGCACTGCTTGCAAGTGTCGTCGCGGGGTTCAGCTTAGCACCTTCCTCTGGGCTGAGGAGGTTGAAGATTCGCCACATGCGTCTGTCCGTAAAGTTCACCTGGTAGCCATAGGAGCCTGCGAGTATCTGGAAGTAGCTGCAGGTACCACTGCTGAATGACGACGAGCGCCGCATGGACTTCGAAAAGATGCACCTCCACTTCTAAGACGCCGACCAAAGAAGTCGAAAATTTCTGGCTTGTCCGGTGGCGGCACCCACCAGCCCTTCCTGTGCAACACCGAGTCGCTAGAGTCTACCAAGGCTTGGAAGTTCACAACTGCTCTAGACATCGTGCGCAGCAGCAACAGGAAAATCACGCTTGATCTGGTCCACTTTTGGTGTGTGCAGTCCTCGTATTGCGACTGGCCTACCCAAGGACACGATTTTGCCAGGGTGGATGCAAAAAAAAAAACGCAAAAGGGAACACACCAGGCGCGGATGAGCAGGGACGCCAACCCCACCTAGTAAGGAGGACAAGGTCCAGGCTTCGATTGTTTTGACGTCACAAAATCTGGGGGACCGAATTTCAGTCGACGCGGGGGAGGGGACGCCGACCGAGCGTGTCTTGCGGTAGTGAACGCCGTGTTGTCATGCTGTCTGTGGTATCATCTGTCCATGACTCGGTGGGAATACTGAGACATACTACAAACATTAGCCATGGCAACAAGCCGTGGCATAATGTCAGAATGACCTTGTCAGCCCCCGGCTGCGTATGTCATCCAGTGGGGTCCCGATCCTGCTTCACAGGTCTCACAGCTCTCGAAGCATCCACCGCACCTCCACCTCTTTGCTGATTTCCCCTGGACCGCGCTTCCAAGGCCAAGAGCAGCACTTAAATTCACGCTGCAGTCCGCGTGCGTCCAGTGATACCAAATATCAAATATCTGCTCTCCCGTTCGGCGAAGTGCTGCGGCACTCCATGCGGCAATCCACCAACCCATCCAACCCATCCACCGGCTCACTCGCAGGACCTTGTGGGGGAGGGGAACCACATACATCATCAGCCTTGAGACAAGATTAGCAAGACAGAGTTGTTCGTGATTCCGCCGCGTTCCACCTCCATTACATCATTGAGAGCTCCGTAGCTCAAGTGCTCAAGTGTGGTGGCAGGCTACGAGTGCCCTCATCACTTGTTGTTCGTGTTGCTTGCCTACGATGTAAGACAACAGTAGACGTCTTCTTGATACTGCTCCATAGTTCTGTCCATCTTGCTCTGATGACGCATCCACACCGCTGTGGAACATTAATGATAGTCCATGCAACCTGAGCTCGCTGCCGAAAGCTGGAAACTAGCGGCTGGCTGCCTTTAAGTTTGGAGGAGCGTCTCTTCTGCCAGCTGGGTGACTCCATGGCTGTACAGGTTGTTGTCCTCATGTTCGAGCACTGGGATTGTTCCAGATAGCGCAACATGGCAGAACCCAAATTCAACATTCCTCGCATTTCCCGGAACTGTTCTCATCTGGCATGTGCGAGATCAAAAAGAGGTCAAATGTCTTGCCAAGTCTCTGGGTCTGACAAGTTCAGGTGGCGGATGGTGAACCTGTGCAAGCAACGGACGCTTCGATGCAACAGTCATCTTGACACGGGAGAATCCTCAAGCCGACGTCGAGATATTCGATTTTCAGTTGTCTACGTCTACGACTCATGATGCGGGATTTACCCTGACTCGTCAGTCCGGTACGCACCACGACATCAATCTGTGCCGGTCCATTCATTCAGGCCACGTGTTCGCCACAGCAGCTACATGGTCCGGAGGAATACGCTGGGCAGCCCAGATTGCCTGCTGCTCGACCCCAGTCATAGTTTGCATGAGCAGTTGCATCACGCTGTCACTCGAGAGAACAACTACGCAGGTCGGACTGGGAGTCGTCGCCTAGCCGACCCTGCCGCTGCAGCCGATGAATACTTGCTTTGGCACCACTCTCTCCAACCATATGCTAGCGTGGCTACGCTGGAGTTTGATCGGCCAGTCATGACATTGAAAATCCAAACGTCACCAGGCTCTGCATCGGCCAGGACAAGCCTCGACTGAAGCCAGCTGGCTGGCTTCTCGAGATTTAGAAATCGACGAATGTTAGGGCGAAGTTGTCACACTCCGATCATACTACGGAAGCGTGACTATCGACAGGAGTGAGGTAATGCTGACCTTGCAAGAGGCCGCAGCATTTTTGCAATACCCAGACTGCTACTGCCACTATTGCTGCTGCTGTTTGCTACCACCACCACCACCACCACAACAACAACAACAACAACAGCAGCAGCAACAACAACAACAACGACAGCAGCAAGCAACAGCAACGGCAACGGCAGAAGCGGCACCAGCAAACACAACAACAACAACAGCAGCAGCACCACCAGCACCAACGCACCAACAGCAGCAGCAAGTCTAAGAGGTACTGCTACCACTATCGCCACTGCTGCTGATGCTAGTTATACTACTACTACTACTACTACTACTACTGCTACTACTACTACTACTACTACTACTACTACCACTGCTACTACTACTACTACTACTACTACTGCTACTGCTACTGCTGCTACTACACCTTTTCCTCCTCCCCTGCTGCGACTGCTCATTGCTTCTTATCCTTCTTTGTCTTCGTCTGCGTTACTGCTACTACTCGAGCGATGACTGCTGCCACGAACTTAACTACCGCAACGAAGACTGCAAAGGCGACGACTGCCCGTGCCAGATGCACAGCACCGTTACGACCATCGCCATCAAAACGGTTGGCACTCCCGACTACGACGACCGCGGCTGCGGGTGCTAGTGCTGCGACGACTAACCAGTCGTCAAGTTGGTATCAAGACGGGACTTCAGCTACAAGCGGCTCTTATGTATCTCATCGAGCTTTTTGCATCAGGACTTATGAAACCGCCTGAATGTTTGAGCAACTTATCAAGCTGAACTGCAAAACCCTTGCCACTGAGGTGCGACTCGGAGCCGTCAGAGTAGTCGGGATTGGAGGGGTCACCGACATCGTCGCCTGAGTACATGACACGATCCGAGTTCAGATCTTGCAAGCTTTTGCCGGCCATGCGAATCTCTTCCCGCACAACCCGTGGCGCCCAGAGAAGATCAAGGAACCCAACCTCATCTTGCAGGTTCACTGTCTTCTGCCTCTGAGTGGCTGTAGAATCCATAAGTCTCGGCCATGTAGCCCATAGTCTCCACCTCATGGTCACGGCATTTGAGGACCATTGGGCTGTCACTTTCGCTGCACAAGCTTGAACCCGCCCTCTGTGCTGCAGTGCCAAATGGCTTCACTTCATGCGAGAGTCGACAACTATCAGAAAAGGTCCATAAGACTATAAGACTCAGGTAAAGCACTGGTCAGTCTGGGGCCCCTCAATGATGGACAGTTCCTCCGCCCCTGTTAGATTACTTATCATGGAAAGTAAATCCTCTTGGAAGCACTGCTATTGCTGTTCCCAACTGTTTTAGCACTCGCACTCGGCAATGCAGGCGAGGTTTGGGAGTGTATGACAGAGGCACTGTTACTACTTACCACTATGCGGAGTACGTTTGGGAGGGCTTTCTTTGGGGCGGGGCGACCCCATACCAATCAACATTCAACATTACCCAGAAACATCCAGAACCCAAGCAATGTGTATTAATGAAACTCCAAACCCGATACTGGCCACGAGGCTGCACACCGAGACGTTTTGCATCGCTCCAGGGCGATCTTCGTTAGCTCCTCACGACTGTTGCTGCTGGTACCACTGGCTTTGGGCATCTCGGGGATCACCCAACTCCAACAACGCGTATGTCCTCTTTTTTGGGGGGGGCTCTGAATCCGCCTAGTACAAGACATGACATGCTGCATGAACTTTGCAGCTCCTCGATGCCGAAGAGGCAGTTGCCTGCTGCAAATTTTTTCGGGTAGGAAGGCAGGACTCTTCGGCGAAGGAAGAGCAAAACAAGGGGTTCTTCTACGCCGGCCATGCAACTGGAGCTCTTCGGCCGTTGTTTCCCACTTGTCAGTTCGCACCACGTCTGGCCTTGTGGTTTGCTTACAGGCCAACCAACGGTTCGGGCGGAGCTGGTGCTCTCCTCAGAACGAAGGTCAGGCTGTACTGCGAAACTCGTGACAATCCAAGTCCACCTGCAATCTACTGCTGAAATTATCCTGAACCATCGGCTGCACCGAAATGTCTGCTGCATGCGGCACGCTCCAGTGACCTGTTGATCCAGGTCTCTCCGATTGAAAGGCCCCATTCATTTTGCACACCGTAGTCTGTGTCCCAGTACGCCCAAGTTTCCTTGGCTGCAAGCCTCTCCTGAACCAAGTGAACTGTACATGCTGGAAGTGCAGCAAATCGGGCAGGGCCTGACACAAAGCTCGTCACCATCATCCACTGATGTTGATGTTACAGCCAACTGAAGCTGCGAAAGCACACAACACTCAACTCAACACTCAAACACGAGATGAATTCCTGTCGAGACACTGGAACCTGCGGAACAAATCCCAAAGGATGAGTGTCCTGCATGCTCTGCGTGTGCGAATCAAAGGTATGTAAGCAGCAGGAGATTTGGCCACCAGCTTTTTGACCAAAGCCGTGGGGGTCGGTCTCCTTCTGATCCCCAACAGCTGCGTACTCTGGAGATCGCTCCTGATGTGTTCTGGATTGGGCGTGGGACAGGACTCGAACTGCGCCGTGGCACAACGATATGATCGCTCGCCGGGACCTTGAGCAGCCCCTTCCACCCGCCACCCCCACGGTCGCCCCTTCCCTCCCCTTCCTCTCCCGACCCCGATTGACTTCGGCGAAGAAAACGCAGGGCCTAGTCTCCCACCAAGCTGCTCATGCATGTCTCACGCACAGCCTGCACCGAAGTAGCTCTTGGTTGAGCCAATGCGCGATCAAATGCATGCATGCCGATCTGCCCACTCAACAAAATGTGACACCCCCGTCGCAGAACATGCAAGAAAGAGAAAAACTTTAGGGTTTCGGCGTTCGCTCTCAGACATCCCTAGAGGTTTTCCCCCCTACTGTCTTAGAGTCTTGGTTGAACAGTTGAAAGCAGCTAAGATTTCATAGCCAATTTGATCTACTCCGATGTGGAGTTGCTTGATGACTCAACTCAGAATAGCCCCACATAGTCAGGACTGCATCAAGCTTCATCATCCAACATTGCAAGGGCCTCCCACGTCAAACTTCCCTCCCCGTCGTTGTCCTCGTGTTCTCATTACGAGCATCAGTTGAGAAATACACTGGCCAACTGAACTGTCACATGACAGGACTTGCAAGCATTTCCAGAAATCAGAATTAAGTGCAGCAAAATGCCGGCTTGAATTTCAGAGAGGGATCTGCAAAGAATCCCAGTGTTGACATGTAGGCAGAACCAGTATGCTGTTTGCATAAGCTGAAAAGACCAACCCTAAAGTTTAGGGTTTATAGGGTTTAAAACCCCTAAACCTCAGCCCTATTCAACCCGAACCGTAAACGAAAACTCATGAACCGAGAAATCCCGGGAACGCCAAACATAAATGCACCCACGAAAACAAGAACTGGAGATCAAGCCCTGCATCGCACGACGATCCAAACCTAGAAGAGCTTCGTAAAGGCAGTTGGGTGACCCTTGCATGCTGAAATCTTGGCATCATGCAGACGGGACACCGAGCTCACAAGGCGTGGGTAGCCAATCTCAGTGTCAATTGGTCAAGCTCAATGGTGGAACTGTGCGGAATTTGTGAATGCAAAATCAGAGTGACGAAGAATGAAAGAGTGCGCAATTATGAAATAAATGTCATCCGGCCGACGGCAATACCAGCAAGTGCTGCGGGACCCGGAACTCTACAAGGATTAGCAGCTTTTTTAGGCTACGGGTAACATTAGACTTGAGACTTGCAGCCAAGCTGCTTGCCAAAAGTAAACTGGTCGTTTGCTGCCCTCTGGCCAGCGCTGGCGGGGCACACGAATCAGGCGGATGTCGTTGGTGGAGCTGCCGGCATCATCTGAATGGCCTGTGGACATGCGGCTAAACGCAACGTTCCTGGAGTTGCACCCCGGATAGTATTGAATCCTGCCTATCATAGGTGCCCCTGATGCGCTGGCAGATCGGCCGACGGCGATGATGGTGCAAGCACTGGCCGGCGACACGAGCAGGCCCAGAACAGCCCAGAAGGACTGGATCATTGCAGCCATGGCTGGAAAGAACAAAATATGGATCGAAAAAAGCTTTTCCTCATTTACGACACGCAAGGCATCCGATCAAGAATTCAGCTCGAAGCCTGAAGATGCAGTTACATGTCATGAGCGGTATGTGTCGGCGCAATGCCAGCTTGAGCACATAAACAATGCAGCAAGAAGTCTCTTGCCAGACGGGAGGGTTTTGCAAGAAGGTACGTAGGGCAACGGACATGCGTCAACGATTTCGCATCCTGAACCGTGGGCTTTGTTTCCGGAACCATCTGGAACGTTCTTCGAACGACCAACCGTACGAGGCCTTTGCAAAAAAGCTGCTCAGCTACTCAACTATCGTTGCTTGACTGCTGTGCTCTGTCTGTTCCATGCCAGTCCAGTCGTTAGAAGATTGACAGTGCTGTTTCGCAGTGGGACTCCCAGACGTTTTGCAGCTTTACAGGTTGAAGCAAAACTATCGAGTTCGAGAGTCTTAAGGCAATGCCCATCAATCTACGACGCAATTGGGTCAGTGCCCGCAACTCGAGTCACAGTGATGCTCTGAGAAGCAAGCCATACTGCTCCTCGGCAAAAACAGAGCTTCTCTGCAAGCTTTGCTCTGTTCCACATGCTCCACAAAAGATGCGAGGACGGGCTGCCAAGCGCCACACGCAATAGCTTTGCCATCTCTCGTTCAGTTCTCTGGCACTGCTTTGAAGAGACTTGACCTCCAAAATCTTCCCAGACTCAGACAATGCCGCAACACATGTAGTGCAAGCACTCACCAACCCAAGCCACGACCAGCAATGCACAGTGCTCCAAGCAACTTCTTCATCAGTGAAACTCATGCAACAGCTCGATACACGTGCATCACCATGAAGCATCCGTTTTAGCCAGCAGTTTGCATAGCTCCGCACGACGCTAGGCTCTGTCGGAAATTGAAAATTCCAGTAGATAGCTCTCGGACTCTCAGTACAGCACCTCCCCTAGCACGGAGGTCAAAGCGAAAACAAGTGCAAAAGGCGAGCCGTCACTTCGTGATTGCCCTTGGACTCGAGTGATGCATCAGCCTGCTTCCTCACCGGTTTCACCGGCCTAGGCAGCCTAAGTCCCCCTGTCGGCATTCTCGGGGCTTTATGACTCTCACTATCATATGTGTGCAATCGTGTGCAAGTGTCAAGTTTCAGGGGTGATTTCTGGCGGCAGGGCCGGACCGATGCCTCCGCAACTTAGCTACTTC
Organism: Symbiodinium sp. CCMP2592; assembly: GCA_905221615.1. NCBI lineage: Eukaryota > Dinophyceae > Suessiales > Symbiodiniaceae > Symbiodinium > Symbiodinium sp. CCMP2592. The sequence goes on from CAJNDT010004135.1 coordinate 288,713, forward strand.
GGCTCTCGTCCCCTCACGCAGTTGGCAGCACCGACACGGCCTGCTGGAGATTGCTGAGGGTTTCGTCGAAGGTGGCAGGAACAGGAGAATCGTTGATGTGTGTCACGCGCCAGCCGATCTTCACCTCCTTCTTCTCAGCGAGCATGCCGGGCTTCAAGCGCTTGGCAGTAAGTGGCAAACTTCGGCTGAAGTCGATGCCTAGAGGCTTGTTCTCGAACTCAACATCTTGTGTTCCACCATCTGGCAGCACAAAGCGCAGCACAACCCGCTTTTTGAAAGGCTCGACTGCCTCTTCTGTTGCTGGACCTTTGTCGGACTTCTCAGGTTCTTCCTCAGGCGAGCGCAGCCCAGGGCTGGGTGGCGGAGCAGTGCCGGTGGCCACGGCAACCTCTGGCTTCTCCGAAGATGTGCTCGATGCGCAGCAGGTCCCTGCATTTCCCATGGCTCACGCAGCGACGAGGGGAGTGTTGTCGCAGAGGTTTGCTGAACAATCACGGCTGCAGCTGGTGTACATTCAACTAGGTCTTTTTGTCACAGAGCTCCATCGAACAAAGCCTCAAGAAGACTCAGGATGGCTTCTCAACGTAATCCTGTATCATCAAATGCAGTGCTAGCCACACAAACACCCAACGCATCTAAGACAGTAAACAGTGGCGACGGCTGGAAAGCTTTTCCTGTGTGTCACACGTCGTCAACTACTGGTCGCTGTACAAGACCAAAGCTGCCAACCGTGCTTGGAACAAACTCGGAACGCATAGCCGCCTCATGTCTTGCGCCTCTTAGCAAATACGGCTTCAGGGGGAGTGTAGAGAGAGAGCGAGGTAGAGAAACAAGCAGTGGGAGTGAGGGAGAGGGCGAGAGTGCGAGTGCGACTGAATGCAAGAATCAGTTTCATGGGAGGGTATGCAGGGCAAGAGTGAGGGACAGGGATCGACCGAACGAATAACTGAAAAGAACGGGGCGGGAAATCACAAGATGAAACTGACAAAGGAACAGGGCGGAGGCTGCACCAGAGAACCCTGGATGAGATAAGGCAATCAAATCCAGGCCTTTTGTACCAGTCTTTGATGTTCTTCATCGCCTGCACTATTGAGGTGGCAATCAGTTAGCAGCACATACGTGCATACATACATGCATGCATACACAAACACATTCTCATGGACGTGTGGTATAATGAAAAACATCACGGGCCTCCTACCAGGCCTTCCGACTCCCAATCTTGAAGCCCAGTTTCCGCACCTTTGTGCCGTCTGCGATCTGAGCTTGAGGAGG